>OZ024884.1:1415572-1833072 GCA_964017185.1 Rugalucina vietnamica | reverse complement strand
TGTTTGATCCCTAAAGTGCATACCTGTGCATACATTTAAAGTAAAAATTGACAATTTATGTTTGTAGTGACCTTTCCACGATTAAATTATTTCCTATCAATTATTTGCTTGGATCTTCTAAGTCTGTCGACTGATCATATCATCATCATATCCTTTTTTAGTCCTTTGTCCTCATCTGAGGATTGGACTTGTTTGACTAGCCTCCTTTTGTTAAAAGTTGCAAAGTTATAGCAATTTTCTTTGGCTCCATGTTGCCAAATCTAAAGGGTCACTGAAGAGGCTTGAATAGCCGAAACCGCGGTATGGCCCAGTTTTATCTTTATTTGCTATTAGCTGTTTTATCTTTATTTGCTATTACTGCAGCTGGTGTTGTGCCGTGTGGCGGCCCTAAAAAGTCTCCCCGTATATCATTCATAGTGCAGATTATATTTTCCTTTTGGTCCTTTGAGATCAGAGAGGGTATTTTGAGAAATCTGTAAATTATTGTTGCTTAACATTCATTTTCTAACCAACGTTTACTGTATTTGGCCCCATTTTGATTAAACACGTCTTTATTATTGACTACCCTGTTCAAAGTTGCAAAATTACAGCAATTCCCTTTGGCTCCATATATTACCAATTCTAAAGGGTCACTGAAGAGGCTTGGATAGCCGAAACCGCGGTATGGCCCATCATCTTTCTCATAAATATACTCACTGCTCTTAAAGGATCTCAGTTTTATTTTTGTTCTTAGACGACCTCTCCACTCTGAGCGATTCTACGGATCGGCAGTATCCATTCTAGCCTTCTTTTCGTCGTCCAACAAGACTTCTTCCCACGATTTCCTTAGCTTGCCGGATCTATTCTGTGCAACTACATTTAGCTTGCGTACTTGAGAAACAAAGCCTTTAATGCGCTCTACATGTCCATACCATCTCACTCTGCTGGAGCGAAGCACTACATCTATATCCTGAAGTCAAAGCTATGAGAGAAGGGAGTGTGAGCTTACTTCATCATTCGCCTTGAGATTACAGATCCAACACATCATTGCATGGTCATTGCGCTGCAGGCAGTTATTGCCCATGTTTGTGCTGCATGTGGAGGTACATAAGTTGAATACACTCGACCTCTGGTCAAACGTTGCAGATTGCGATTGGTGTGGAGAGGGAGTAGATGACGAAACTTGCCCTTAGCCGATTTGCAGCACGTGACTGCAGCCAGTTCACAACCTCCGTAAGCAGAAAGCATGTCTCCCAAATAACAGAACTCTGGTACAGCCTCAACTGTTTCGTCATCAACTAGAACCTCCTTCACTAGCCTTCCGTCTATGGGACGTGCCTTTCCTAGGTAGCCAGCACAGCTGAAATCATGATCATGGCGCAAGGAACCATTTATTCCACTGCATTTCTTGTGGATCCAGGACAAGCATCCACCACAGAAGACGGCATTTCTTCCTACACCTGTCTGACAGACGCCACAGATTCTTTCCAGATTTTTTTTCAGAAGGTTCAGATTGAGGCCAGAGACCATGATCTTTGTCTTCCCCATGTTCATACAAAGAACTTTCCTCTCCATCTCTGCTTTCTAAGTCTTCAACTTAACAGGTAGTTCTTCCATGGACTCGACAGTGTCATATCATAAGTCATCTGCATACAGCAGAACCCAAGGACAGCCTGTGCGGAACTCCCTGGATAAAGCCTATAGCACAATGATGAAGAGTAGCGGGCTAAGGACAGAGCCCTGATGAACACATACTTTGACACCAAACTCCTCACTGTATCCACTTCTCACTCTAACCCTGCTTCTCGTGATCTTATACATGGACTGGACCAGACGCATTAGTCATTCGTCAACTGCCCACCAGATTAAATCCCTCAGAACTCGATCAATTGCTTTCTTCAGATCAACGACAGCCATGTAGAGCAGTTTGTTAGTGCCCAAGTTCTTCTCTTGTATTTGATAACACATCAGTCAGTTAAATAAAAAAAAAATCATAATTTATAATTGCCAGTAAGGCTCATTTCAAGCATACCAGAATGGGCGACAACATACTTGCAAGTTCTTAGCTAATTGCTTTCTCCAAATACACATGGTCACAGTAGTCTAACCCGGAGCATAAAAAAAAACTTTTGAAGATTAGGCCAAGGAGGCGATCGTACCTCATATTGAGTCATATGCCAGAAAACATTCCAGGGTGTATGTTTTTTTTATTTATCGCTAAGATAGTCTCAACGATGAGACCAGGCAGAAAATAGTAACTGGTGTATACTGAAAGGTAATTGGTAACTGCATACCTCCAAAATCATGAAACAACTTCATTAGATGTGATGAAAACAAAACGGAAATATCTGGGTTTCTTGTAGATAAATTTATTCTTGTGCAGAATTATGCACAGGTCATAGTGACAAAAAGGAATGATGTTGCCGTGTTTGCAATGTAGAAATTAAATTCTTCAAGACTTAGCTCCCACTTTTTGAAGGAAAGCACAATGGCATAGATTTTTTATTAATGACATTTATTTTACAATGAAGGTGATATTTATAGACAATCTACACCATGAACATTTTACATCGTTCAGTGAATAAGATGTGATTTTTTTTCAAGTTTTTAGCAAAACAAAAACCTCATTTATATTCATATATATGCAAATGAGGGTTTTTAGCAAAACAAAAACCTCATTAATATTCATATATATGCAAATGAGGTAATTTGCATACATGTATTTGAACTCTATTTGTAATAACAATCATTTAGCTTCATTTTGGTATCATTATTGTTGTTCTATTATGAACAGGACCAAAGATATGAGCGATTTACTGTATGAACGTTCTAGACCAAACTGATAGGTAAGGACATACAAAGTCTTGAAATATTCTAAAATGAATATTCATGAACATGCTAATTAGCTTTGGTCATTTTATGATAATTTATGGTCTAGCAATATCAAAGCCACAGTTATCTATTTCATTTAACATTTTACATTGTTCAGAAAATAAGATGTGTTTTTTTCTCTCAATCTTTAGCCAAAAAAATGATCTCATTAATATTCATAAATATGTAAATTAGGTAATTTGCATATTGGAACTCTATTAGAAAAATTTAGCTTCATTTTGGTATCAATATTGTTGTTCTATGCTGAAACGAACCTAAGATATGAGCAATTTACTACATGTACATTTTTCACAACTGTCGGCCATTTTGTTTTTTGGCAGCCATCTTGAAAATGGCGGAATTTCAAGTGGCCAGGGATCAAAATTTAATGTGTGTCATGTAAAGAACATATGGTGAAAATTTCATGCTTGTATCATCAACTGAAGTATTTCCTCAAAATCTCTCACTAAGCCGCTCCACTATTTAGACTTTTTTTCAGATTTGTCTTATAAAGCTGTACGCAAAGCGCGCGCGATAGCGCCGGACTCTGGAAGCATTCTAACGTCTTTGTTATGGCGTGGCCAGGGAACAAATCCTTGATCTGCTACCGCTCCCAAAGCGGACACACTAACAAAAGTGACCCATCAGGGCAACCGACAATATTTTTTGTCTAAATATGCATGCCGTTTCAAAAAAAATGAGTGCAAAAATGTTGAAAGTTTTGTTATAAATTAATAAATAAATAAATAAATAAATAAATAAATGAATAAATAAATAAGTAAATAAATAAATAAATAAATAAATAAATAAGATACTCACAATGATAGGAAATTTGCGTTTCCGATTGAAAGAAAAAAAAAAACACATGTACACCAATAAACAAATAAATGAATAAATAAATAAATAAATAAATAAATAAATAAATAAATAAATAAATAAATAAAATACTGAGACCTCATAATGGTAGGAAGTTTGCGTTTCCGATTGAAAAAAAAAGTTCGCCAACACGTGTAGATCTAGATTTTGTAGATCTAGATTTTGGCGTTCATTTGCAGATCGATAGCGATTATTTTTTTTTTTTTTTTTTTTTGTCAGTCAAATATTCTTATCATTTGAGCCGCCTCGTGGGAAAACCAACGTTGTGGTTTACAACCAGGTGCGACACAAACCGCATATGTGCAGTCACAGAAGACAGCTAGAAGCTTGAAATTTCAGATTTAAGTAGAAGAGGAACTGTACTATCCGAGTAGCGAAAACAAAGGCGCTGATCAGCTTCGCGGTTACCGCGAAGCTGATCTGCGCCTTTGTTTTCGCATATGCAGAGTGTTGGTTTTCTCATGAGGCGGCTCATTTGTACTCTGGATGTTTAAAACGAATAATCGGCGTTGAAACCACTGAGGATGAAGTTTGAATCTGTACAAGTAAATACGCAAGCTGTCATGTGTGCCCGAGTTATCGAATCTACCATTGCGAGTTTTGTCATCGCATTACTAAATACGTCGTTAGCCAGTGTGCGAAAATCCAATTATGACCAATTAAGCCGCACGCGTTTCTGACAACGTGACGTCGTTTCGCGATTTTGTCTTTTTGACGTCACTTCCTTGGACGTTTAATGACAAAGTTCGTAATTAACTCTTCAAAGTTCATCATTAGTTAATTTCAAATTAAATTGAGTTTCGTGCAACTGACTTTAATGTCGAAATTAACTAATTTGAAATAAGCATTTTAATTTCGAATTAGCGGTTAATTTGTAATTATATTTAATTTCGCTTCGTACAACCGGGTCCAGGTGTGAGTCGATATTCACTATTAGATAAATAGGGCAATATTACAGTTTTAGTAAATAACTTTTGTAAAGTCAAAAATATCTTTAAGGTGCAAATGGTTTCATGTAGACAAAATATTCAGCTTTAATATGATGTGTTTATAATTAAAGACAGATGTACGTAATTGAAGGCGCTCAAAGGAACGTGCGTATCTAAGGGTCGAAACGTCATTTTTACGCCGCATTCGAAACGTCAGTTTTCGCTCGAAACGTCATTTCTAGCGTCAGTTTACGTTCGGAATACGAAACTATATCCATACAATTATGCAGAGGACTCCAAAAATGTAAAACGTTTTATATTATTTATTATTTTGCTCAAGATATAGAGTGTGGGCATGTTATCCCGAAGAAATCAACATTTCCGCGACATTTAGCAATATTGAATACTAAACAGTGTCGGAAATTTTGGCGCAAAATCGACGTCGCGCGTAAAATGTACTGAATTCAGCAACGACTACCTCTCTTCGCACGCCCATAGCAGGAAAACGAATCCGGTAACTAAGGACTTTCTCATTATCTATATGTAGTTGAGGAGTTTCTCTAATACATATCAGTTTTTTAGAAAATCCTACCGTGGATTTTTTTAAATAATCAAGAAAATTAACAAAAAGGGGTTCTAAAAATTGCATTTTACGTTGACGTCAATGTATTTTCGCTCTCAAATTCGACGATTTTGAAGGCCAATATCTCGAAAACAAGCTCGGAACGGTATCGATTTCTTTTCATTTTCGTATGTAGGACATCAAAATACACTCACATGCAAAAAATAAAAAAATTCTACCGTGAGGTCAATTACGTACATCTGGCTTTAAGTTAGCATTATTAAAAATCAGTCTTTATGCGTGCATTGTGTAGGCACTATCAAAATGGTAAAAATGCCGAATTTAGGAAAGGGTTCAGTCTCTCAATCTACCGTTTTAACTATATATTATTCACAAAAATATCACTAAGGTGCAAACGGATGCATATTATAGAGTTTCTATATTTTCATATGATATAATTTTCATAAAAGTGACATAAAAGGAAATTGGTCTTTATGCCTTAGGTATCCAAAAGTTTGAAATTTATTTTCTTGTCGTTAATGCTCGGGGTTTTCCGTAAATCCTACGGAACATCTCGGCTTACCTGTCGGTTATAGTACTTTATTGAATAACCGTTGAATCTGGGACTCGTGTGACTGTGTAGATTATGAAACCGGGACAGAGTCACTTAATCAATTAATATGCAAAGTCAGTGAACGACTTTAATAAATAAATAAATAAATAAATAAATAAATAAATAAATAAATAAATAAATAAATAAATTCTATGTTGCTGATGGATCCAAAATTAAGGCATAAAGTCAGTGAGCAAATAGATATGGAAAAATACTTTCCAAATACGGACATAATAAACCGCATATTAAGAAAGAAAGCAAGAACGAAATAAACTTAAGAAAGAAAGAAAGAAAGAAAGAAAGAAAGAAAGAGAAAGAAAGAAAGAAAGAAAGAAAGAAAGAAAGAAAGAAAGAAAGAAAGAAAGAAATGTATTGTGCAAATATAAAATAATTCCGTCGATCCGTTGATCAAATTATAATTATCGCTAAGATAAGAAAAATGGAAAGGTAGAGTCCGCAACAAAATTATTTCCATGAATCAAATATTAAGCATTTTCAACAAATGACATTGTTTAATGTGTTTTATGTTCCGGCTAGCTTCGAGTCCTTTCAAGAAGCCGTGAAGAATAAAAGTTGTTTGGTCACGGTTAGTTTCTTGAAAAACCTACTTATTTGGAATATGTTACCGAATGAGATCATAATTTTGATAAAATTAAGGTGTTAGATTTCGCTAATAAGATGACTAAAATAGTGCACATAAAAGGATTACATTAAAATCACAATCGCTGTACAAATAGAAAATATAACAGTCTTTGGCGGCAGTTTACTCAACAAAACATATCGAGTTTTGTCACCCTCTGGAGTTTGTTTTGACAAGTACAGAAATTTAAGCCGCCGCATGAGAAAACAAATAATATGCTTAGGCGAAAACAAACGCGCAGATCAGTTGTGCAGTAATTGCACAGCTGATCAGCGTCGTTGTTTTCGTTACACAGACAGTACAACACCACTATTTACTAAATCCGAAATTTCAAGCATTTACTTTGTTTGGTCAGCATGGTTTGTGTCGGATATGGTCAGAAACCCAGATTGCTTGTTTTCTTACGCATCCACTCATATTGACACGTGCCGTGTCAAAATCCTTGTTTATTCAGTCATTCAGCCCATTCATGCCGATTGTCATCACGAGAGAGAGAGAGAGAGAGAGAGAGAGAGAGAGAGGGAGAAATTAGAGGTGAAGTATGAATGTCACACGGATAGATTTATGCGAAAATTATGCTTTATATATAAGCATCTTATTATGTATACATAAATGATGTTGAGAAAGAAAGAAAGGAAAAAAGAGACAAAAGAGAAAAAACGAGATTAAGAAAGAGGAAAGAAAAAAATGCAAAAAAGGTATAATTTATGCAAATAATAATGAAATGATGTATGCGGTACCGGCTGAATGTTTATTCTATGCAAAAATTATGCTGCAGAGCGGCATTGAGCATTTCGAAACTGTGTAATGATAGCAGAGAGAGAGAGAGAGAGAGAGAGAGAGAGAGAGAGAGAATGAGAAAGCGAGAGAAAATGAGAGCCATATGAGAAACATTAATGTTATGTCATACAAAAACGGACATTAGGCAAATTATCTGCGGAAATATTGGAACATTTCACAATCAAGCAGTGGCGTCCTGGGCGTAGCTACAAACGTTTCCAAAAAAAAAAAAAATACTTAATCTGTTGTTTTTTTTACGTATCAATATACGCATTTACGCTAAGTCTTGGTTATTCAGGGTTTGTTTGGTTTAAACACATTTTATTCGTATTCAAAATACATATATACACGATGAGCATAACATACTACATATACTAATTTGAATGAAAGGGATTCGGAAGAAAGTCAGGGACTTATTTTAATCCGTATCCCACAAATAATTGACGACGTAATCAATTTGTGATTGTTAGATAAGGATGGAGTGAATTTCTTCTTATAAAATTTGGTAGAAGCTGTAAACTTGTAAGATAAAATAGAGTTGAATTTGGAGGGGAGGGGAGGGGGGGGGGGGGCTCCACGAGGGCCAGTTTTCAATTTTACCTTATACTGCCAACATTTATCAAAAGGTTGTATGATCATTTCAAGTAAATGGTTCGGGAACATGGCTTTGTTTAATTTGAATAACAAATATTCCAATTATTTGTTCTATTCTTGTGACAGTAGTGGCAATAATGAATATACATACTTTTTCATGGGGATTAGTAGACATGCAATTCACGTGCACTTCCATGGTGGCCTTTTCAGTCGTTTATAAAGAACACAAGTATTAATGAAAAACACGGAGTCAAAGTCAGTTTTCGGCATGTACACAAGAAGCTAGCATGGAACGCCAAACAGACGTCCCAGTCACATATAGCAAAACGTGAGACGTGATAAGACATCTTCAACGGTTAGTTTGAAATCTTCTCGTTTTAATTACGAAGTTTTGTACATCCTTAAATATTTGTTTGTTAACATTGAAAGGCATATTACGAGCGCCATATAACAGTGTATTTACAGTAGGCAGGCAAAACTGTGAGACCGATTGAAGCATCTCTTGTCTAAGGTTGTGATAAAGAGGACAGGTAAGAAGGAAATGTTTTGTGTCTTCAGCACTACCACATAGACAGAGAGGGCTAGGAATTGTTTGTACTGACAGGGTTTGGTCATGACGCTGCGTTCAAAACCGCTTCCTTAATTTATCGTTTCATATAAACTTTGTCAAAATTAAGTTTCGGCCTCATTCACTTTTTGTCATACTAAATCATGCACACCCAAATAACTTAATCCCAATGATGGTCATAAAAAGTGTTGTTTTAACCCCGGGGCTTATAAAAACACTAGAGATAAAAAGATTAGTTTGAGACCTATCGGAAATTCTCGGGAAGTCTCGTAAAATTACCGAAGATGGTACGCTTCGATCAATACCTGGTGGAGCTCAGGTAACTGCTATCATAAACTACGAGATTTCTGACCCACGAAAAGCAAAGAGTGCATGTGGTTTTGTTTAAATATGGTCATTAAATAATTAAATATACACCCAGATTTCCCCATTTCCTTGTAATTCCGGAGATTATTGTGTTGATTATTCTATGTTCACGAATCTACATGGCATACAAAACACATGTTACTCGGCATCATGCCTACTGTCCTGACAAACAAAACAACAATGAAGCAATTGTAACTACGTTAATAAATAATTATAACATTTATGATTAGTTGGGGTCCATTCAGTATAATACATATTGTGTTCATATTCACTAAACTCATCGGAAGAACCTGAGGCTTTTGTAACTTCTATGTGTAAAACTTTAATTCTGTTGAATTCATCATGTGATGCACTGATTTACGCTGCGCGGCTTGACGTTGTGAAGCAGGGATATCGAGCCGTCCTACGGAAACTGTGCAGAAACTGTCATTTCTGTTTACAGAAACCCAACAGCTCATTTGAGTTAAGATGAAAGCCTGTTATTTGTTAGTATTACACAATAATTATGTCAGGAACTGGATAGTATTACACAATATGTCAGGGACTGGATAGTATTACACAATATGTCAGGAACTGGATAGTATTGTTCAATATGTAAGGGTTTGGATAGTATCTTACAATATGTCAGGGAGTGGACACTATTATATAAATACTAGATTGCTTAGAAGGTGGTAGTACAAATTTTCGTGCTCATAGATCTGGGCAAAGCCGAGGTTGACATTCATTTTCGAAGGCTAGTAAACTGTCACCCACTCAACAATGTAGTACTCATATTATCAATTGAATAAAGGCAATACCACATATAATGACGCCCCATGTTTTTAGATTTACATCTTTCTGTTGCAAATGGATTGGTTTCTTCTTAAATTTATGATAAACGCGAAACATTGATTTTGATATAGTAAATTTTCCGTTTTTGGATTGTGACGTTCCTCGCCGTGCTTCTTATGGCGTATACAGAGTTTGCAATCACGTTGCGGACCTCAACGCGCAAAATGAATCTTTAACAGCCAAACTTCTCCAGCAGGGCTATCGGTATCATAAATTTCGAAATAACATTTTCTAAATTTTATCGCAGACACTATGGATTCATTTCAAAATTAAATGATGGGCTAAAGACGCTTTAACCTGAGTGCCTTTCGGAACCAGAATTTTATGGTGATTTGGTTTACAAGCTTAAGAAACGTATAGGAAGGAATGATTTTTCTTTTTAGTTGAGAACAAATCATTACACGATATAGACGTACAAGTTATAACCTAAATGCTATGCAACAGTCTGCATGCTTAGTTTTTAACGCAATCATAAATTAATTGATAACTATGCTGCTTTCTTTGATTGCACGCCGGCCGGTAGGTAGGGCATCCGACTCTATGATGGTCCCATTGTAAAGCTGTTCATTTTAGTTCGTTGGGACCGGAATTTCGTGTCTGTTGCTTGGCCCTTCGGGGTCCAACTGGTGTTTTTCGTTTTTATTTTATGGTGGTTATTATGATCTATTTGTTTGTCTTTATGATTCATTAATTAGTAAGATATTCCCCACGAGAACTAAACAGATAATTAAATGTTGAGAACCACTGCAGAAGATGAGTGTGAGGTTAGGGCCCTGTAAAATTGATTTAACCCCCCCCCCCAGTCATTTCATATTTAATTTAACTGATCGTTCCAATGCGATGCGCCTGTTGTTATTTTATTAGTTTAATGTCTTGGAGTCGAATTTTTGTGCTTTTTGAACCTTTAAGTACGTTTTCATAGTTATAGTTAAGTTCCGGTAACTGCGTGGCTGTCTATCGTAAAATAGCTGCGCACTCAGCTTACAATATGTTTTCTAAGTATTAGTACCTAATTGTCAAATTTAGTGCTTTCCCACTTCGGTTTTCAGAGTGGTATTTTGTTTCTGATTGCGCCTTTCCCTGATCATTGCATACTTATACCTCTGCATTACAAGCTTTCCCAGCAGGCATTTGACGCCCCATAGATGCTGGGTTGACGTCAGACTCTGACTATGGACTAACGTTGGATTGACATTGAATTTGAAAGATTTTTATCGTCTAAATTAAGACGTCGGATCGACGTCTGCTTTATGTACAACGTCGTTCTGACGTCCAGGGACATACGTCAAACCAATCATCTCATTTGACGTATACGGAACATCAATGCAAAACGGCAATTACATGCCCCTTCTAATTCACCCAACTCAAGGATCAAGCTTTGACATCAGGAAAACGTGTCCGTGAAATGTGTACCCCCTCAAACCCCACATTTATATAGTAAACTAGTAGGCAAAGATCAGGAAAAGGCACAATCAGAAAAAAGATTCCCACTCCAAAAACCGAGGTGGGAAAAAACAAACTAACAATCAGGTACTAATACCATGAAAACATATCGTAAGCCGAATGAGCAGCTGTTTTCCCAATAGGTCGCCACTCAGTTACCTTAACTTAACTAATAAATATGAAAATATCCATAAGGCGCAAACAGCACAAAAATTTTAAACACCAATACATAAAACAAATATAAAACAAAAGACATAAAACAAAAATCATATTAATCAATTTGTTTTATGTTAAACAGGTGCGGATTCCTTTATAATGAACAAAACAACTTTGCCTAGCAAGTTTTCTCAAAACTATTGATTTTTAGGCTGTAACATCATTGTTACTAAATTAATATATAACTGCATAGTTTTAAAATTTTAACTCATTTCATAAAAAAATAAAAACAAAAAAAAAAAAAAAAAAAAAAAAAAAAAAAAAACAGTTGTTTTGTACAACCCTAAATGTAAAATTTTAATGGTTGTTTCTCTTGCAAATTACGAGGAAAAGCTTTATTTTTATTTTCTTTTAAATAATAATTTGAATACTATTTATAAATCGATTTATTTTATAGTGTAACGTGCGGGGATTCCTTTAAAATAAGCAAACCAACTTTGCTTAGCATCTCAAGTTCTCTTCAAAACTCTTGATTCATCAGGAAAACATGTCCGTGCAATATATACCCACTAAAACCCCACTTTTATATAGTAAAACTGGGTTTTGCAGGGATATACCTACTTTTCTTATTTTTGCACCAAAACATAGATTGTGGATACTTTTTTTTTCCTGGGCGAGACCAGTACTATAGGAGGTTGTTTTTGTGGGTTTGTTGTTCCGGGAGCACCCGAAGGATCAACCGGAAGGTGGTTTTAGGAGAAGCCCGGGACCCCTGGTTTACAAGGCGACCCCTGGTTTACAAGGCGAGTGACTTAACCACTGCCCCACGGAGGCTTCTTAGAACCGCCTCGCTGTTTTGAGCAAAAATAAGAAAAATATCAAAATTTGTCTACCGAAAATTTTCATTTTTTACAACTTTAAAAATCTATTGTATATTGCATTGGCATGTTTTCATAATGTTTATTAGCTGTAACATTATAATTACAAATATATAACTGCAAAGTTTAATGTTTTAACTTATTCCATAAATGCAAAAAAACGCGTTTTGTACAACCCTAAATCAATTATTTTAATAGTTGTTTCCCTTGCAATTTACAAGGAGAAGCTTTTATTTGTTTGTTATTAATTTGACTAATAATTTAAAGCTTTGCAGTATTTTTACATAACCGACACAGAAACCTTGGACCTTGGTTAATTTCAATGTCTCCAGCAAGGATAATGAGGGTGAGCAGGTTGGTTCCTTTGGAGGGCTTAAAATTTTTTAGGCCTTCAGAACCAGCGACTACCAAGCTTCCTGAGTGTGCCGAAAAATGTGAAATATATATTTCAGATTGTTTTTTTTTTTTTTTGTACCAGTGTTGAGGTCATGATTAAGTCCAAAGAACATGTTAAGTTGATCCACTTCCAAAACCAGAAACCTAAAACAAGAAACAAGGCCAACCTATAGAACATTCTGATGTGATAATTACAATTTGAATAAGCAACCACAAGTGACATTCAAAATATCTTGGATTTACTAGGTTGCTACGAAAAAGCTCACAGTCCTATAGCCGGTTACCGATCTTGCTAACCAACCGTGCAAGTTGGCTGGATCAATAGCGCATATGCGCCAACTTGAGCACTGAAGACACATTAACTATCCAAAGTATTCGTTTATGACCCAGTCCCAACATGATTAAAAACGTTTAAGTATGCCTACACCGTAAATTAAAAGATAATAGTAGTTTGGCAGTCGACGGAGACATGCGGCTATCGATCTACTCGGACGACAGCGGTTGTTATATAGGTGTTACTCTGGCGACAGCTTAGGTACATGTAGAACAATTTGATTTAACATTTATACATGATTATCATGTATTAGGTATACTCGTTTGTGGTATCCATATAAATAGGTATAAGGCAATGATCAGGTAATAGCGCAATCCAAAATAATACTACAAAAACCAAGGCGGGAACAACCAAATTGACAATAAGGTACCTATACTTAGAGGACATATCGTAAGCCGAGTGAGCAGCTGTTTCCCGAGAGGCGACCACTCAGTTATCTGAAGTTAACAAAACTATTAAAACGTACCTAAGGTTCAAACCAGGCATGGGCAGCATTAATAAGCAAATTAATGCATTGTCATTAGCATTAAAACTGATTTGGAGCATTGGCATTAGCATTGGCATTAGCTAGTTTATAAAAACAATGCATGGGCATTAGCATTAAATGACAAATAAATCAATTGGCATAGGTTCAATGGTATAGGATAAGTAACAGCGGAGATATTATCAATTTAGAATCACGTTAATGGTTGCCATGGAAACCATGCATTTTTCATTGAGCAAAAAAGTTTATCTTAGCATTTCTTGGGCCCCAATGAATGATTTGGCACCCATGAAAAATTGTCCTGGAGAGGTGAAAGGTAGGGCAAATAAGCTCCCGCGATACCCGAAGATAAATGTGGTGTCACGGATCAAACAAGCTACATGTAGGGTACTTCATTTTCACCCAGATTAAAAAATACTTTTGCATTACCGAAAAAAAAAAAAAAGATTTTCATAGTACTAAACAACTATACCAAGGAAATTTATGCTTAACAGGTGGCCACCAAAAGTGCAGTTTTGGGCTTAAGATATAATGCAAGAATGTGTCCAAACCCCTCATTTTCCTCATTGTTAATTTACCTAAAGTGGATGCTTTGAGCTCCTAAAACCGTAATAGAACACTTTACTTTTACACCATAAGATAGTTACTTGTTCTTTGGACTTAGATTTGTTCTTGCATTGAGCAATGTGCATTCTGTGGACTTAGGCATGTTCTTGCACTGAAAATGTACTTAGCACACTTTGAAAAAAAAAAATTTGTAAAAAAAAGTGGACTTACTTTAGACGTGTTCTTGCACTAAGCCTTAAATTGGAACCACAACAGACGCATTGCATTGTAACGATCAGAAATAGGAAATTACTCGTGTTCTTGAACCAATTTTAGATGGCTATAACACCATCTTCCGCTTTTGCAGCAGGTCACAACATTTAATTAGTTTGTCAGTCTTCGAGGTGAATCTCTAACAATGAATCATCATGGACACCTCCTTCAACAATGAATGATATAGTTTTCTTAAATATGCACTCGTAAGAATTTATTGGTACACTAAATGTTAAGGTATTGGTTGCATCAATCGGAAATTGCTGAGGTACAGTAATTCTACAAAGGCTATACTACCAGTGATACGCGATTGTTCAACTCTCATCTTTTGCATGTGCAAAACCGCACAACATGTGTAAATATAACTACCCGAAATGCACTTGTATAAAAGTACGAAAAGTACGGAATATCCATTAGCATTTAAGGGACAAAGTTGTTTATGTTTAAAAGGCAAAGCACAACGTGTGACATTGTTTATGGTTGACTTTCTAGCAACAAAATAAACAATAATCCAATCAACGTGATAAGAATTGGAATGTTACTTTCGACTAGTGGGCAGAGACCTCTAATGGTAAGTATGATTTTTGAATATAAAACAGCAATAAATGATATTGCTAACCAAATTATCTGAATTTCCACTTAAATGTTTGCCGATAATTATTGTTTAAATAATAAATTACACACATTATTGATAAGGTAATGTAAAACAAAAATGTCGAAAAACTATAAAATAAAACAAGTTGTTTCAATATCGCATTTTAACACACACCGGAAAACTACAACAACGCTTTATAACAACAGCCACACGGGAAAGTCGAGCATTGATTCGCACCTGGTTAACTGTAAGGTCTTAAGAAAACCATTTTAACGGACAAGAGTAGTGGAAATTTCACCATTTAATCTATATATGTATACATTTATACATTCTATTCAAAGCAGAATAGATATTCAGTAAACCAATAACTAGTGTTTGATTTGTCGTTGTGTAAGTCGTATATTGACCATTTTTTACGGAAAGACCAGTCCGTATGAATCGTAACGGATCAGATAAACAACAGATGGTGTAAAAAGCAAAACAAACACATTTCATAAACACACCTTTAATGCAGATTATAAGCTATCTAAACAAGTACGCAAGTTACACACTTCTAAATGTTAAAATACATTTATTCATTCACAAACAAATCATCATAAATGTTTTAAATTACTAAGAGGATTGCCTGAAATTACTCATAGAAACGCCACAAAAGAGATTTTGATCGACGAGTCAATCAGAAACAGTAAGAAACACTCAGAAATTTCATCGTGAAACACCGAGGAATTTTTTGCAAACAATTTTGTCTATCTGTCTTACTTCGTGGCATTTCTCCGAGAAATAATATTGATTTGGTGTTTGCATCTGTTGCGGAGACCTGTACGCGAAATATGTTGCTTTTATTTTACCATCAGTGTCCACAAAATTCCCCGTCATGATGCACATCACATCAGGAAAACAAGTCCACAAAAAGGATACTCCCTTGAACCCCACCTTTATATACAAAAAATGGGGTTTGGAGGGGTATACCGTTTTTCTTATTTTTGTCCCAAAACATAGATTGTCGTGTATCCGCAATCTATGTTTTGAGCAAAAATAAGAAAAATAGAAGAAAAAAAAATCTTCTGAAAATTTTCTTTATTTACAACTTTTAAAATCTCTGTATACTGTATGGACATGTAATGAGAAAAATTATGCCTTTCGTAAGCAGATATTAAATGCTTTACATACTATTACTAGCATGACTTTGTACCCTTGTTTAACAACGTCTAGTCGCAATGCATAAATCAGTGCATCACATGAAGAATTCAAAAGAATAAAAGATTTACAAGTACGAGTTATAAACCATAAATATATTGGCTCACCTGAATGTAAGGTCATATACACAATTTGCATGATGCTAAATGGACACCAGCCAATCATAAATGTAACAATGATCAATAACGTTGTTACTATGGCTTTATTGTTGTGCTGTTCGTCAGGACTATATAACTGACGTCGTGTTACATGCTTTTTGTATGCCACATAAATGCGTGTGTATAGAATTATCAACACAATTAGTTCCATTATTACCAACACGTAAGGAAATCTGGGAGAATAGTCAAAGAGCATATGGTCGCAAAAAGAGAATGTATTCCGAGACTCATTGTTTGTAAAGTAGTTAACAGTGTCAGGTATAGTTTCAGTCACACTTGCTACAAAACCAAAAATCCAAATCAAGTTAATGCATACTGTGATACGGTGTTTAGATACAATTCTGCTGTAATGTAATGGTTTGACAATCGCTATGTAGTGATCAATTCCTAGCATCAGTAGATTTAATAACGAAACAAGAATTACGCCTGGTTCTATATAGTAAAAGACGACTATAAAAAAGCAGAAGTAGGACACAACATAGGGTAATATACTTATTATCCCTTTAAGAAGTTCTGGCATCACGACGCACATATCAGATACTGCTAGGCTTATGACCAGTTTAGAGTGTGCTGTCACTTTTTCTGGTGCATTTGATATAGCAACGATGTTCAGAATGTTCATAATTAGCCCAAGTGAACAGATGACGTAGACAAATACCCCGTAAGTCTCGTTAAATACTGTGACAATATCATTATTATAAGCGTTTAACTCCGATCCGTTGCAGTACTTGCTCGATGTGTTTACAAACGAAATGTTCAGTTTACTCACATTAAAATACTCACACTTTGCCATAATAAATCAGACAACTTCAAATCGTTTGCTGTCGATGAACTAGTCGCATTCTCTGATAAACTTTCTTTTTATACAAGACGAACTGTACAAAAGTCAGATTTTGCCAATCGTTTTCAGAAATAACAACAAGGCTTAATATATTTTGAACAAAAAAAGAAACGCAACAGTTATATTCCACAAAATTTTGAGCAAACTATGACACAAACAGTAACAATTGCATTTTCTACTTCTGCACTAGATGTCAGGCTTTCGAATACAAGAAACCGATTTTCATTTTGATGAGTATTTACGGAGTTATGCGATGCCAACCATGGGCATGCTGACAGTAGAAAACCACACAGTGCGCATGCGCAAGCATTAAAATAATGCTACGATTTAAATCCGCTATTTACCCCCATTCAAAATCACCATGTACCACTCAGCAGATAACTCACACGTTAAAGAAATAAAGGAGTAAAATTGAAATTATCTCCCTTTCAATTAAACATATAGGGATTTTGATGGTGTTAATTACGAGCTTGTATGTAGTGGAACTTTTTTCTTTTTCATGAATTTTAATAAGGGTACAGCTGACATTACTTCTTGATGATTTGGAGGCTCAAAAGTGTGCGCATGCGCAGAGCAAATCTTTCCCGATTTACATTATTTAAGACGACAAAAAATTCTCATTCAGTTCTTATCAAAATGAAAATCAGTTTTTTGCATGATATACCCTAATATCCCATGAATTGGAATCATACAGCAAAAGACCTGAAATTATCAACGTTTTACCCTTACACTCGAAAATCCTCCGTGGCCTACTGTTGCGTTTCTTTTTTTGTTCAGTATAGGTAGGTTCATTCTTTTATTCTTCATAGTAGAATATGGTCCAACTTTTTCTTGAATGGTGTACATGATAACATGTTTTCATATAATCCTTATTATAATTTTATGTAAGATGAACTTATGAGGTGTTCCGATGTACATCTCTGAATCTTAGTTAAACATCCCAATGCCACTTACATTTATTTCCTTTTATTTTATGTGTATAATAATCCATTGAAAATGATCATTATTTGAGTCACGCCCTTCACGAGTATAACGTTTTGCCTAATTATGTAAGTCAAAACCAAAAGGCATCCGCACAGCTATTTTATTTTTTCTTTTTCCTTGATGGACCTTGTTTGGCGTCGCCAATACCAACGTCAAAGCATCGTTTGAGGTATCTGTATATTCCAGCGAATGCCTGTCATCCAAGGAAATACTGATTACTGCGACGTATGTGATAGTAGTAATTCAAATTTAATAGCATGACCAGCTATCTTATGGGAATTATTAAATTAGAAGACAATAATATCCAGTAATGTATTCGTGACAGGGAGTTGACAAAATCCATTTCAAGATTTAATTAAATATACGTATGTATATAGGATTCGCCAAAACAGTCACGTAGAGCGTAGATATGCGTACATGTGTAGCTGTTAATTTTCCGAAAATGCCAATTTTAAATATTTCGTATATATACCAGTTCTCTTAAATTCTAACTGTGTTTTGGTGGCCCACGTGGCCGAGTGGTTAAGAGCGCCGTTTCTTAATCACTCGATCATCTTACCGCTGTGTCTGGTGTGAGTTCGAGCCCCGCTCTTGCCACATGTGGGACAAGCCAAGTTCTGCTTGCGGGTATGCCAGGTGGATTTTCTCGGGGTTCTCCCGTTTTCGTCCCACCTACTGATTGGTCCTTCTCATATGAGCTGAAATAGTCTTGAGGGACGTTAAACTGACTGAATAAAAAAACAAAAAACAAAAAAAAAAACAAAAAAAAAAAACAAAAAAAAAAAAAAAAAAAAAAAAAAATGTGTTTTGCTTCTCTGACACCGTCATTACAAAAACACTTCAACATGTTGAAAAAATATTATTTGGTAATCATATGTTACAAACTAAAGAAAGGTACAAGTAGGCAAAGATCAGGAAAAGACGCAATCAGAAAAAGATTCCCACTCCAAAAACTGAGGTGGAAAAAAAAAAACTAACAATCAGGTACTTATACCATGAAACATATTGTAAGCTGAATGAGCAGCTATTTTCCCAATAGGTGGCCACTCAGTTACCTTAACTTAACTAAAAATATGAAAACATACATAAGGCGCCAACAGCACATTTTTAAAAAAAAATACAAAAAAAACACCAAGACATAAAACAAAAAGAACCACCACAGATATTTATGTATATTATTAAATATTATATATAAAGTATGTATATTATTGGATTCCGTCCACACTATTTAATTTGCTATATACCAAGGTGGAAATTAATCAAGGAGAATATTATAATAGTTGATTATAAATTTACAAAACAACTGAATGGTGCAGAACTTTGATTGGCACTGTTATTTTGTATTGAATTGTTTCATTGTATGTTTTGTTCATCCTCAACTTAACGCCGAGGAGGTTCTGACGAGTACTGGCAATCTATGTTTTAGGGAAAAAAGGTATACCCCTATACGCGCCGGTTTTCTACATGAACGTTGGGTTCACATACTATGAAGATGTTTTCCTGGTGGAGTAATAGAAACACAGTGTAAGGATAAAGTATCAGTGGATTGAAACTACTTCTTCAACTACATCATGCTTCAAGTCCATTCAATTTATACCCCCTTAAACCCCACTTTTATAAAGTTAGACCGGGTTGTACACAGGTTATCTTTTTCTTTTTTTCTTATTTTGATCCAAAACATAT
Organism: Rugalucina vietnamica; assembly: GCA_964017185.1. NCBI lineage: Eukaryota > Metazoa > Mollusca > Bivalvia > Lucinida > Lucinidae > Rugalucina > Rugalucina vietnamica. The sequence continues at coordinate 1,813,495 of OZ024884.1, read as the reverse complement.
ACTGAGATCCACAGCCAATGCAGTTTTATTTTTTCTTCCATATTTAAATTGGTCAATTATAAAACAAGTAGCCCAAGGGCAATTATCGCTAACCTGAGAGTCAACAAGTACAGTCACTGGACAAAGTAGTTGGTATTTTACCGTATATGGGTATGGTGGCCATCTCGGTCATATGACCTTGAAACCCTACTTACATCTGCAGAATAGCTCTTGTCTGGATTGCGTATACTCTTGTCTGACATTTTGGTTCAAACGCAAATCATCATACAATGTGAGGGTCTTATAATGATCCCCATGGTAGGGCCAAATTTGACCCAAGGGGCATGATTGGCAGGATTTATGTAGAGCCTCACATGCCATTGTTGCATATCAAATATACAAGCTTTGTGTCATGCGATTGCAGAAAAGAAGATTCTTTTTCATGTATTTCCCTTCTATGTTTATGTTAGATAATGACATGCCTGGGATGTGGCCTGTATGGACCCCAGGGGCACCGTTGGCAGGATTTAAAAATAGCAGTACTATACATTGCTCCATACAAAATATGAAAGCTCTGGGCCACGTGGTTTCATACAGGAAGATTGTTTATGTGTGTTTTTTTCCAATTGTATGTCTATGGGAGCTATTGACCCCACGGGGTGTGGCCATTTTTGACCCCAGGGGCATCAATCGCAGTTTTATAGTAAAGCTATATAAAATGCTGCATACGAAATATACAAGTTTTGGCTCCTCTTAATTTTTAAAGATGTTTTCCTGGTGGAGTAATAGAAACACAGTGTAAGGATAAAGTATCAGTGGATTGAAACTACTTCTTCAACTACAGCATGATAACAAGTCCATGCAATGCATACCCCTTTAAACCCCACTTTTGTAAAGTTAGACCGGGTTGTACAAGGGTCATCTTTTTTCTTATTTTTTATCCAAAACATATACTGAGATCCACAGCCAATGCAGTTTTACTTTTTCTTCCATATCTAAATTGGTCAATTATAAAACAAGTAGCCCAAGGGCAATGATCGCTAACCTGAGAGTCAACAAGTACAGTCACCGGACAAAGTAGTTGGTATTTTACCGTATCTCGGTCATATGACCTTGAAACCCTACTTACATCTGCAGACTAGCTCTTTTCTGGATTGCGTATACTCTTGTCTGACACTTTGGTTCGAACGCAAATTGTCATACAATGTGAGGGCCTTATGATCCCCATGGAAGGGCCAAATTTGACCCCAGGGGCATGATTGGCATAATTTATGTAGAGCCTCACATGACATTGTTGCATATCAAATATACAAGATTTGTGTCCTGCGGTTGCAGAGAAGAAGATTTTGTTTCATGTATTTCCCTTCTATGTTTATGTTAGATAATGACATGCCTGGGGTGTGGCCTGTATAGACCCCAGGGGCACCGTTGGCAGGATTTATAAATAGGAGTACTATACATTGCTCCACACAAAATATGAAAGCTCTGGGCCACGTGGTTTCATACAAGAAGATTGTTTATGTGTTGTTGTTTTTTCCAAATGTAAGTCAATGGGAGCTATTGACCCCACGGGGTGTGGCCATTTTTGACCCCAGGGGCATGAATCGCAGGATATAAAGTAAAGCTATATAAAAATGCTGCATACGAAATATACAAGTTTTGGCTCTTGCAGTTTCAGATTTATACATATATTTCCTATAATAAAACTATGGCAAATGATGACGCCCCCAAGGTGAAGCCTATATGGATCCCAGGAACACAGCTGGCAGGATTTATAAAGAGGACAACTATACATTGCTACAAACAAAATATGGGAGTTTTTTGCCTTGTTGTTTCAAAGGAGAACTTTTTATGTGTGTTTCGTTTTAAAAAGGTGCAAGTAGGCAACGATCAGGAAAAGGCACAATCAGAAAAGGATTCCCATTCCAAAAACCGAGGTGGAAAAAACTAGATTAATAATCAGGTACTTATACCATGAAAACACTACGTAAACCGAATATCAGCAATTTGTCCAATAGATGGCCACTCAGTTACCTAAACGTAACTAGAAATATAATAACATACATAAGGAGCCAACAGCACAAAATATTTTAAAGACCAAGACTTAAAACAAGAAGAACCACCACAGAAATACGATCAGTAATATAAATTACTGACAGGCTTAATTAGATTTTACAGGTACCTAACCTCACCCTCAGCTTCTGTTGTGGTTTACAACATTTAGTTAGCTGTTCGGTCCTCGTGGGGCATCTCTAACTAGTCAAGGAATCATCATGGACAAACAAATAAATCAAGATAACAAAAACGAGGACTCACAAGAAGCTTCGGTCCCAACCAACTAAAATGAATAGCTTTATGTCGGGGCAATCATAGAGTCTGACGCCCGCCCGGCAGAGTGCAATTAAAGAAGACAGCATAATCATCAACCATAATTGGGTTAAAAAATAAGTATGCAGACTGTCGCATAACTTTAAAGTACGAGTAATGATTTTTCTGAATTGAAAAAAAAAATCCTTCTTTCCTATGCGTTTCTTGAATTTGTTAACCAAGTACCCATAAAATTTTGGTTCCGAAAGGCCCTTTAGTAAAAGGGTCTTTAGCCCGACATTAAATCTGGAAATCAGTTCATAGTGTCTGCGATAAATTTGTTTGACCATGCCTTCAAAATAAGGATTGTCAATGTTCAAAAGGACATCGAGGTACCTAGAAGTGGAAATAAAAGCCTCGATAACACCAGCTTAATTGTCATGGTTAAGAGAATCCATGCAATTTCTTTCGTAGCAGTATAAAATAGATCAGCTACGAGAGGGGCAATTTGTAAATATCGGGATTCCAACAATTTGTCTGAATAAGTCTATGGGAGCTAATGGCCTCCGGGGAGGGGCCATTTCTGACCCCAGGGGCATGGTTGGCAGGATAAAGAGGACCGCTACACACAAAAATAAAAGAGCTGGGTCCTGTGGTTTCGAAGTAGAATATTGTTTTATGTTTTCCCATTGTAAGTTTATGTTAGCTAATGACCCCGGGGCGGGGCCATTTCTGACCCAAAGGACATGATTGGCAGGATTTATAAAAAGGACCACTACACATTGCTACACACAAAATATGAAAGATCTGCGCCTTGTGATTTCTCATGACGCCCCCAGTGGCACGGTTGGCGGGATTTATAATTAGAATGTCTATGGAAGCTATCTGTTGCCATGGATACCAGAGTTCTGATACAACCTGGCCCAAAACCTTACACAAACTTTTCCCTCCTAAATGATGCTTTAGATAAAATGTGATCACGATTGGCTTTGTTGTCTTACGGTTATTTACGTTTGAAAATGTGACGGACACAGGCACGGTAGGACGCCGGCTAGACGACTATACTATAAGCTCACCATGTGAGCCTTTGGCTCAGGTGAGCTAAAAACGTGTGTGCCCTATCATCACTAAAATGATTCGACAATCTTTGTCTTTCATGTGCTAGAACACGCCCTAGGGTACAGAATGCATTTTTCGCGACCTTGAAGGTTCGAAAGTTTTCAAAACACTTCACACAATTTAAATCTGGGAAGTTCGCCGGTGAGTGTATGGCAATATCAATGTTGACACCAACGGCTCAACGCCATAAATTAACAATGGTTTTCGTACCCGAAAAAATGCTTGCTTACAGGCGTTCAACGTCACTTGATCACATGGTCGACGTCACTCAGGCTGCGGATGTCAACCATATGCTTTTTTTGTGTTGGCAACCTAGTGAATAAAGTGTATTGCAGCTATGGGAAAGTTGCTTTCAATGTGTTTGGCTGCTTAAGCTTAGGGTGGTTTGTGATGTTGAGCAAGAAATTCTTCAAAATCGTTGATTTCCTTCATTTTTCAAAATAACTCCTTCGCCAGTTTCATTACGAAAACTTGCCCATGCAATATACAGAGATTTTTTTGAGCTTTAAAAGTTTAAAATTTTCAGCTGAAAAAAGTTGATGTTTCTCTTATTTTTGCTCAAAACATAGATTGTGGATACACGTTAGAACCGCCTCGGTTTTGGAGCAAAAGTAAGAAAAATAGGTATACCCCTGCATACCCCAGTTTTGCTATATAAAAGTGGGGCTTAGGGGGGTATACATTACACGGACATGTGTTACGCAATTGTAGGTGAACGCAAAGCGTCTGGCGGCTGAATTTCACAGGTCTTCTTTGAAAACGCATATAAATGTAGTAGATGTTCAATTATAATCCAGTTTCTGCAGCCCAACTTGTTTTCTAGCAGATTAAGTTGTACCACATTAGAAACTTCCAGACTTTAACAGAAAACAGTTCCCCGTATATTGAATTTCATTGTCATTCTTGTACGCCTTCCATTGTTGAATGAGTTTGTAAACATTTTCGGTGTCGTTTACAAAGACTTCTAAATATTTCTTTATAGCCTTCTTTAACAACGGTTAGTCTCAAAGCATAGAGAAGTGCGTCACATAATGGGTTCAAAAGTACTAACCCTTGGGTCATATAATGAATAAGACCTTTATATTTTATATATACATCCATAAGTTCTTCCATAAATAAGTATGATGCAATTTGCAACACACTAACTGGCAGATAACAGACCATGAATGTTCCAATAACAAGTAGTGTTGTCGCAATAGCTTTTTTGTTATGGTGATAATCCGGACGAAGTGACTGATGTCTAATTACGTACTTTTTATATGCTACATATACTTGTACATAAAGAATTATCAAAACGATCAGCTCCGGAATAATCAATAGATAGAAAGTTTTTGGAAAATACTCCTGTAACATATATTGGCAGAACGTATTATTGGATCCGTTGATGGTGTTATACATCAGAACATGAGGAAGACTTTCAAACACACTTGTTATAAAGCTAGCAATCCAAATCACACACATTAAGACATTGGTGCGACTGTTAGTGACAATTATGTTGTATTGCAATGGTTTAACAATCGCAATATAATGGTCTATTCCAAGTGCAAGAAGATTTAACAACGAAACTAAGAAAATGCTTGGCTGAAAATATGAAAATAAAGTTGTGTAGAGGCACCACCAATTTTCTCGAGGCTTAAATACTGATAATATCAGGATAAATGGTAGAACAATACACACATCAGAAATTGCCAGACTGATGACTAGTTTTAAATGTGGAGTCAATTTTGATGGTGCATTCGCTAGAGCAATTATGTTAAGAATGTTCAAAATCACCGCAAGTGTGCAGATCGTATAGCGAACTGGTCTATAGATCAGTAGAAACAGTGTTGGAGATTCATCGATGAAATCCGTGTCGTCTTTGAATTTGTCACAGGAATCATTAACATTGCTATTATTAAAATCTACACACAGAGTTAAATTGAGAAGTTCGTGTGCACTCATAATAATGTATTCTGTCAATGAATTATTGAACTGGTGCATGTCTCACGAGTATCCACTCCCCTTTCAATTTTGGAAGCGCAATAGAACATGGTTTATATAGATGTACAATGAAAACTTTTAAAAAAGACGTACGGCTAAGTGAAACTTAAGATGATTCCGCTAAAATAGAATAGCTTCGCTTATAATTACATCCTTTGGAAGCGATTTTTTTAATGAATCATGTTGTTTCATCTCCACCTAACAATTGAGGTTCTGTATTCCTGTATGTAACTTTTAGATCATTGTTATGTTCGCATTTCTTTTGTACGAGTCTGCTTAATTCAAGTTACATCTTAATCGTCGCAACTTAATATCACTAGTTGTCGCCGAATAATCTCCAGTTTGTTGCATTCGCCACGTATAGCTTCAACGTTTTATATTATGACTCAATTATTAATATGCGAAAGAAATGTAGATTTATATAGCTAAATATCAATAACGATAATTGATATTTGCAAATGTCAGTCGCCTTTACATGTCATTTTCTTTCTATAAAAACTGGCATTTTGCAAGGCGCCAATTATATCATTGATAAAAGCATTACAAAAATCTGCATGTTTGATATTTATCAACATCGCTGTACTGCAGCTAATTAAATGACAATAAATTGCTTAATATGAATCTGGAGAATACATGCATTTTGAACCTCAAATGTTCAATTTAAAAACAATGGAGTCTTCACACAGAGCGATATCAAAATCCGACATTTGACGAATGTATTCTCCCATCATTATCCATTGGGTGGGTCTACTTTCAGTTTAGGGGTTTTAGGTGTGATTTTTATTCTTTTATCTCATTTTTGATGAAATTTCTCTGTGCAAACAGAATAGCCACAGATGGGACGCCACGTTTTGCGGTGTCCCATCTGGGGCTATGCTGTTTGCCTATGTCCCATAAAAAGGACACTGACTTATATGAGTTAATTTTAAATCGATCGTTTTCGTAGGTCATCTCACCACTGTGACTAGTGTGGTTCGAGCCTTACACTGGGCACATGGGAGATACACTTAAGTCTGCTTGTGGGTGTGTTTTCTCGGGGTTCTCCCACTTTCGCCCCACCTACTGATTGGTCTGTCTCATGTGAGCTAAATTATCTTGAAAGCGACGTAAGATATCGTAGGTTCCATGTATTGTTCACACACCTGTCATCGCGTCCTCTTCCAAGATAAACTGTAAGAATAAACAAAAGGTTTTTGCACAACATTTGAAGAATACACAAACAATCTCGTACAGAGTATTCAAGCTAGATTTAGATTCAATATTTAATTAAAAATATTTTGTGCTGTTGGCGCCTTATGTATGTGATCATATTTTTAGTTAAGTTTAGGTAACTAAGTGACCACCTATTGGGAAAATAGCTGCTCATTCGGCTTACGAAATGTTTTCATGGTATAAGTACCTTATTGTTAGTTTGGTTTTTTCCCGCCTCGGTTTTGGGAGTGAGAATCTTTTTCTGATTGCGCCTTTTCATGATCGTTGCCCACTTGTACCTTTTCATATAAATCTGTTCATAGGTGAGGCTTGTATAGGGAATTTTGGGATACGGGATATTGGCCTACTTTTTAAGGGATACTGGGATATTTGTGTTTTTTTTTTTTTATTTTTGGATATGTGATATTCAGGAATTTTGGGATATGGGATATTGGAATTTATTTTGGGATACGAGTTTAATTAATTTTGGGATATGGGATATATTGGACGGTTTATTTTGGGATATGGGATATTGCCTACCCCCCTAACCAAGCCTCATAGGTTTATGTAATATGTATTTTTGAGATATGGTTTGATGTCAATCTTATGAAAACATATCCGTTTAATAAATACCCCATTGAAGCCCACTTTTTATATAGCAAACTTTGGGTGTGCAAGGGTATATCTATTGTTCTTATTTTTGCTCCAAAACATACATTGTTGGTACTCGTTAGAACGGCGAGGCGGTTCTAACGTGTACCCACAATGTACAGTCCAACCTGTCTTAAGCAAGCCCTGTATTAAGCAGGCACCTGTCTTTAGCAAGCACTTTCATTTCCCCCGAATTGATTTTACATGTAAATGAACCTCTATTAAGCAAGCACCTGTCTTATGTGGCCAGAGGCCACTAGTTTCTGTCCCAATTTTTGCTTTAAGCAGCCACTCATTTTATCAATAAAAAAGGAATATTTTGACATGGATATTTAAACTCTGCCAGGTGTCAAAATTGTCTTCACACCTTTCAGATGCCATTATTCCTTGTTTATTGTCTCAAAGGATAATCCTAGACAACTTGTCAAGGAGAACTTAGTGACAATTACCACTGACAGAACAATAACAGTGGTAACAGCTTATGCATTCATTTGCAACATCTTTTCATGAAGATTTTACTTTCACTGTGTCAGTTCCATCCTTTGATTTGTTACTTTTCAATCCGAGCAAAAAAATGTTGATTTTAATTTATGATTTTAATTTTCTTAAACGTCCAATTTATAACTTTGAAACATCTTTTACAATGAGCTACCACTTTTAATAGAGGAAAATCATACCAAGAGCTAATCAAGACGACTGTGCTTCCTTATACATTTTTAATTTTGTAGACAGGGTAGTGCTATTATTTATTTCTAGCTGACATGGGTTGGTTAGGATGCCCACACTAGTGTCAGAACGTAACCTTTATTAAGCAAGCACCCGTCTTAAGCAAGTGATTTCAGTGTTTCCCTCGTCCGCTTGCTTAAGACAGGTTGGACAGTATGTTTTGGAGCAAAAATGAGATAAATATCATTGTTTTTCTGATTAAATTTTCAATTTTCACAGTAGAACAAAATCTCTGTATATTGCATGGGCAAGTTTTCGTAATCTTAAAGGTGGTACTCAGTATTAAGTGTTTTAGTTTCTGTATTCCAGAACAAAACCAAATATAACATGTGAGAGTTTTACTGTTTGGCCTGGTACAGCTTAACCTGCAAACCCAAACAGTAACTTTATACTACCGATCTTTGCAAGGCGATACTTCTGTTGTGTTGCTATTTATTTTATGTTTTGGTGTCGAATTATTGTGCCGTTTGAACCTTATGGACGTTTTCATATTTTTAGTTGGTTTCGGGAGTTGGCCGCCTATTGAGAAATAGCTGCTCACTCGGCTTATGTTTTCTTAGTATAAGTACCTCATTGTCTATTTAGTTTCTTTTTACCACCTTGGTTTTTGGAGTGAGACTTTCTTTCTGACTGAGCCTTTTCTTGATCATTGCCTACTTGTACATTTTAACTGCAGAAACGCAATACCGGTCTTGACATGCCGTACAGTAGCATTACGTCGTTTAGTAATTCGTACATAAGGTACAAATAGACACCGATCAGAAAAAAGCGCAATCAGAAATAGATTCCCGTTCCAAAAACCAAGGTGGGAAAAACCAAATTTACAATCAGGTACTTATACCATGAAAACATATCGTAAGCCGAGTGAGCATCTATTTTCCCAATAGGTGGCCACTCAGTTACCTCGACTTAACTAAAAATATGAAAACATACATAAGGCGCCAACAGCACAAAAATGTTAAACACCAAGACATTAAACAATAAGAGCCACCACAGAAGTATCGCGTTGGAACGATCAGTAATATAAAATTACTGGCGGGCTTAAATCGATTTTACAGGTACCTAACCTCACCCTCAGCTTCTGTAGTCGTTCACAATATTTAGTTAGTAGTTCGGTCCTCGTGGTATATAACAGGTATAGCCATGTAATGGTTTAAAATAAGATTTCTAATGATGATCATGGGCCAAACATATGAACATATGATTAAATATTGAAATGGATTATACAATTCCCTATCACGAATGTATTATTCGGTGTTATTGTCTACTCATTACGAAATCTTGCCCATGCAATATACAGAGATTTTTTTACAAAGGCAGAAATTGAGAATTTCATTGGAAAAAAGTGGATTTTTTTTAGATTTTAGCCCAAAGCATACATCATTGCTAAACGTTAGAACCGCCTCGCTGAGGCGGTTCTAACGAGTACCCACAATGTATGTTTTGGATCAAAAATAAGAAAATTAGGTATACCACTGCAAACCCCAGTTTTTTCTATATAAAAGTGGGGTTCAAGGGGGGATACATTACACGGACATATTTTCCTGATGTAATTTATTTATTAATTACTATTACCTATGGAACGCCAAAGCTGTCTGATGGTAAGGAATAAAAACATTAGATTCATCATCGTCATTATATCCTGCTCACATTTGATTATATGTTGTTTAGTGTGCATTATATAATGAGAAAAGTACATTATATGTCGGACCAGGTTCTTTATATTATGAAAATTTTCATTATATGATGAGTAAACATCTTTATATTATGGTAGACTTACATTATATGATGGGTAAACATCTTTATATTATGGTAGACTTACATTATATGCTGATACAACCTCATTATATGATGTGACAACTACATTATATTATGGGCTATTGTCTTTATATGCATCAAGTTCATTATATGGTTCGATAACTTCATTATATGCGCAAACTTCATTATATGCGCAAACTTCATTATATGATGTGACAACTACATTATATGATGTGGACGATTTTGCGAGAAGAAGAATTACATTGACACCGTTAAGAGAGTAATTGTATACATGCCGGGACTACCGGACATACTGCTGAATCTATCTATCTATCTATCTATCTATCTATCTATCTATCTATCTATCTATCTATCTATCTATCTATCTATCTATCCATAATCATCATGATCATGATCGATCATCACCATCATCATCATCATCGTCATGATGATATATCATCATCAATATCGATCATCATCATCATCATGATCGAAAGTAGTATAGAAGGTGGATTTTTAATCTATTTTTATGGTCGCCTGGGGTTGTTCGGTTGTTCAAGATTGCGGCCTCCATGGGACCGATATTGCGCAATATTTCGTAAGATCCACGAATCATTCTATTTTCGTTTCCGTGCCACTTTCGATATCTGATCCGGTTTCTTATTGGCATTTTAAGAACGGCTAGAGTCATCCTGGCCACCACTAGCAGACTTCCAGGATACCGGTGCCAATAAGATTAAGCTAAGATTTCGACTGTCAATACCCTCCCGAGTCGAAAGCGTCGGTCTGCGACACTACCAGACCACTTGCAGGATACCGGTGCCAATTAGTTAAAGCTTAGTTTTCGACCCCAAGACCCTCCCGAGTCGAAAGCGTTGGTCTGCGACACTATCAGACCACTCGCAGACTTCCAGGATACCGGTGCCAATTAGTTAAAGCATATATTTCGACTCCCAAGACCCTCCCGAGTCGAAAGCGTCGGTCTGCGACACTACCAGACCACTCGCAGACTTCCAGGATACCGGTGCCAATTAGTTTAAGCTTAGATTTCGACCCCCAATACCCTCCTGAGTCGAAAGCGTCGGTCTGCGACACTATCAGACCACTCGCAGACTTCCAGGATACCGGTGACAATTAGTTTAAACATATATTACGACTCCCAAGGCCCTCCCGAGTCAAAAGCGTCGGTCTGCGACACTACCAGACCACTCGCAGACTTCCAGAATTCCGGTGGCAATAAGTTAAAGCTTAGATTTCGACTCTCAAGACCATCCCGAATCGAAAGCGTAGGCCTGCGACAATATCAGACCACTCGCAGACTTCCAGGATTTAGCTCGGAGTTTATGGAGCTATTTTATCTTCATGCCTCCCCAGTTCCTCATTCTGACTCCAAATGGCTATTTGACACTTTTCGGTGACTGTCATACTTGGACGAACGATAGTCAAGGTTTGATAGCAACATTTGTGTCACCGGATTCCTGGAAGTCTGCGTGTAGTCAAAACTTGTCGCAGACAATTCAAATGGTCTTATAGGGTCTAACAAGGTCAAATCAGATTTTAACTCTATTGACACCGGAATCCTGGAAGACTGCGAGTAGTCAAAACGTCTCGCAGACCGTTTCAAATGGTCTTATAGGATCTAAGAATGTCAAATCATGATTTTACCCTATTGGCACCGGAATCCTGGAAGTGTGCGAGTAGTCAGAACGTCTCGCGGACCGTTTCAGACCGTGTTATATGGTTTGAGAAGGTCAAATCAGGTTTTTACTCTATTGGCACCGGAATCCTGGAAGTCTGCGAGTGGTCTGGTAGTGTCGCAGACCGACGCTTTTGACTCGGGAGGGTCTTGTGAGTCAAAATATATGCTTACACTAATTGGCACCGGTATCCTGGAAGTCTGCAAGTGGTCTGATAGTGTCGCAGACCGACGCTTTCGACTCGGGAGGGTCTTGAGGTCGAAATCTAAGCTGAAACTCATCATATAATGAAAATTTTCATAATATAAAGAACCTGGTCCAACTAATGAGCCACCTCATGGGAAAATCAACAATCTGCATAGGCGAAAACAAAGGCGCAGATCAGCTTCGCAGTAACTGCGAAGCTGATCAGCGCCTTTGTTTTCGCTACTCGGATAGTACAATTCCTCTTCTACTTGAATCCGAAATTTCAAGCTTCTAGCTCTTTTCTGTGCTTGTACAGGCTGATTCGTGTCGGACCTGTTCGGAAACCACATTGTTGGTTTTCCCACGAGGCGGCTCATATAATGGATAAATAATTTTCTCATCATATTATGTACACTATACAACATATAATCAAATGTGAGCAGGATATAATGACGATGATGCATCAAATGTTTTTATTCCTTACCATCAGACAGCTTTGGCGTTCCATAATTACCGGTTATGCCTTAAAACTTGAGCTATTGATATCAAATGAATCGCAGTATTTGGAGTCCACCACGAGAACTTACAGTAGATGGAAGTTCAGATTGCTTCAAGCTTTAATGTTGATATTATAGAAGCCACAATCCTGTCAGCGAAAGCAGATGGTTGATACTGTACCTTTGTATTTGTGTGGAATTAGAACAAAGGCAAACTAATTTAAGACGTGACTCAGGAAAAGCTAGCAACATAAAAAGAGCTGCATAATTAGTGGACAAATCAAACCAATTTCTGTGACGTTAATTCGAATGGAGAATTCTTACAAAAAGGCACAATTAGGCAATGATCAGGAAAATACAAATATATATTCCAAATGTCTTAAAAAGTGCCACAAAAAAATTTAATATCGATTAACAAATAAAATTTTAAATTTATGCCAGAAAATATTTTTGAATAGGGCTTTTTCCATTGTAAAAGATGTCAGCAAAGGACGTAACTATTTTTAACAGAAAAAATCCAAATTGGTTATTTATATTTAAAATGAACCAAACCAAACCAAATTGCATTGTATGCATAGATGAGCGCCAGACTCTTAAAATCATTCCACAGATGTGCTTGATTTTTAGTTTTAAGGTGTTGGGATTACCTTTTGTTCTGGCTGCGCCTTTTCCTGATCATTGCTTACATTTACCATAAAGCTTTGAATGATATTCCATTCCCAGGTGTTTCATCAATTTTATCAATTCCTTTATAATACCTGAGAATGCTAATAGCAATTTGAATTATTAATATGATATAATGGACATCACTGAACAGCCTGTATTGTATGGTCGTGAACTATTGACCCTCAAGGCTTCAACATGGGCATGGCTGGGATCAGTGCATCCAGATAGCGAATACACAAAAACGTTGCCATTGCAGATGAGATGAGTGTGTTAATGTCAAAGTATTCAGATTTAAGGTGTATAACTAACACGAATTTAAACAAAAGTAGCAGGATTCCAGGAATATTATTAACACGAAATTGAGTACGATGTTAAAATAAAAATGTTGTTATCCTGGTGATTATTTAAGATTCAGCTATAGAAAACTTAACGTAACAGATTTCGCGACAACTGTTTAATTAAAAGTAGGAAATGTTACAATTAGGAAAATAACAAACTTAAGAAGAAGAAGAATCTATCTAGCACAATGGATCAAACACTGTAATAAAATTGAACTTTTATATCCGGACATTTGACAGGAAGAGGCTTTCGTAGGAATTAAATGATTAAAGTTGTACCACTCTTAAGATTGCAGACACATTGAGTGGTATAGGATAAAATAACTATCATTGGATGAAAATGATACACAGAATACCCAACATTTTTTTATCTTAAACGTACATTCAATACGTAGTCAACAACATCAACAACAACCACGGAGTGCAAACCAACCATAGGCGCATAATCAAATATGGCGGTGTGTGAATATTTGCTGAATTTGAGCCAAGCTAATAGTTCATATGCCAACACTACCAGCGAGATCAGGGACGACTTTGTAGTCAGCTGTGAGACTCTATTCTTTTTAGAACAGATCTTAAGATACATATTCTATGTCGTTGGTTCATCTGGGCTGATCATGAATTTTCTGAACATAATAGCAATATTACATGCACCAGGGAAAATGACACCCCATACTTTACTCGTACTTAATCTTGCTATATCTGACATTTGTTTACTATTACCAGAAGTATTCATACGTATATTTGAGACACTACCCTACGATATCAACATCCCATTGTATTACACGCTACTACATAAGTACATTGAGCCAGCTTTTATTTTAGCTTCGTTGTTAAATCTTCTTTCGCTAGGAATTGACCATTATATAGCGATAGTCAAGCCATTGTATTACAACAGAATCGTATCTAAACGTCACACAAGTGCGTGTATTGTCCTAATTTGGATTTTGAGCGTTGTCGCTAGTGCCATTGAAACCATACCTGAAATTATAAAATATTACAGAGGCTATGAAACCCAATACACCATAACGTCAATATGGATACATATGTTCAGGTTTTATCAACCGAAACTTCCATATATACTGGTAATCTTTGAACTGATTGTGTTGATAATACTGTATATACGAATCTATGTGGCCTACAAGGATCATGTTACACGACGTCAATTATTCCGCCCGGACGAACAACACAGCCACAAAGCGTTTATAACGACGTTATTTATAATTATGACATTTATGATCGGTTGGGTTCCATATAGTATCATACAAATTTTGCTACTTTCCACAAGGCATCATCCATACACAACTCTACCCATAGAATATGAATACTTTATCGTTATTTTGTGTAAATCTTTGATTTTTTTGAATGCATCATGTGATGCACTGATATACTCGCTGCGGTTAGACGTTGTTAAGCAAGGATATAAACTTGTCTTAAAGAGACTGCGTAGACACTTCCAAGCCTGTTTATGGAACGCCAAAAGGTCAAATAGTATAGAATTACGCAACACTGAACATAGCAGAAGTAATCATTCAATGTTTCACGTGTTTTAGTTGCAATGATTTTGTAAGGGCTTATCATATGCAAATTTTATGATTTTCAAATTTAAAGACAAATTGTCAAATAACTACTTTATCTTATTTCTTGTCAAGAATGTATTATTGGATCTTATTCTATTCCCAGGGTTTCATCAATTTTATCAGTTCCCTTGTAATACATGAGGATTTTATTTTATTTTATTTTTTTTTTTTTTTTTTTTTTTTTTTTTTTAAATTTATTTATTTATTTTTTTTAAATTGAAATTATTAATATAAAATAGTCTGTAGCATTCAACAGTTTAAATGCGTAGCTATGTAGTTATGTATTTTTGCATTTTCTAGTTAGTTATTCCCTGCTTATTAATAAAAGGTACAAGTACGTAAAGATCAGGAAAAGCCGCAATCAGAAAAAGATTTTCACCCCAAAAACCGAGTTGGGAAAAAACAGATCAACAATTTGGTACTTATACCATGAAAACAAATCGTAAGCCGAATGAGAAGCTTTTCCCCAATTTATATATTTATACTGACTGACAAAAGAAACGCTACACCCTTAAATTGTATTTTTTGTGTAAAACGTAAAAAAATGTCGTGTTTTCTCTTGCTCCCGTTAAACCCCACTTTATAGAGATGGTCAACATAGATATGACGATAATGTACACACCATGGAAGTTCTTTGCCTTGTGGTTTCAAAGAAGATCGTTTTATGTGCGTTTCGTTTTGAAAAAGGTGCAAGTAGGCAACGATCAGGAAAAGGCGCAATCAGAAAAGGATTCCCATTCCAAAATCCGAGGTGGAAAACACTAAATTAATAATCAGGTACTTATACCATGAAAACACTACGTAAACCGATTAAGCAGCAATTTGCCAAATAGATGGCCACTCAGTAACCTAAACGTAACTAGAAATATAATAACATACATAAGGAGCCAACACCACAAAATATTTTAAAGACCAAGACTTAAAACAATAAGAACCACCACAGAAGTATCGCATTGGAACGATCAGTAATATAAATTACTGACGGGCTTAATTCGGTTTTACAGGTACCTAACCTCACCCTCAGCATTTTTGTGGTTTACAACATTTAGTTAGCTGTTCGGTCTTCGTGGGGAATCTCTAACTAGTCAATGAATCATCATGGACAAACAAATAAATCAAGATAAACTAAATGAGAAATCAAAAACGAGGACTCACAGATTGTGTTAGCTGCCCGACGAAAGAGATTCCACTTACTAACTCCGGAGCAAAAGAAAAACACCAGTTGAGCCCCGGTAGGCCAAGCAACAGGCAAGAAGATTCGGCCCCAACCAACTAAAATGAATAGCTTTATGTCGGGGCAATCATAGAGTCTGACGCCCGCCCGGCAAGGTGCAATTAAAGAAGACAGCATAATCATCAACCATAATTGCGTTAAAAACTAAGCATGCAGACTGTGGCATAACTTTTAAGTACGAGTAATTTTTTTTTTCTGAAATGAAAAAAAAAATCCTTCCTTCCGATACGTTTCTTAAATTTGTAAACCAAGTACCCATAAAATTTTGGTTCCGAAAGGCCCTCGCGTAAAAGGGTCTTTAGCCCCACATTGAATTTGGAAATCAGTTCATAGTGTCTGCGATAAAATTTAAAACATGTTTTTTTTTATGTTTATGATAGCGGTAACCCTGCCGAAGAAAAAAAAATAATTGTTAGATCCTTTGGAAGCAGTTAAACATTGAAAGCGAGAAGATCGGCCAAATTGTACAATTTCGGGTAATGAACCTTCGTCAGTGACCCTTTACATAACTGGCAGCGAAAGCCAGACATTTTTTCTGCAATTTCAAAAATTTACATCGGTTTAGTCTAAATCAAAGACTTGTATTCCCAAAGGGGCCAAATAATCAAAATACTGTTAAGAAGATGATTCTTAACGTACAATATATTTGAAACACTCCAAATATATTTACTGATCCCAAAGGAAAAGAAAAATATAATCTGCACTATGGATGATGTACGGGGAGACTTTATAGGGCCGCCACACGGCACAACACCAGCTGCAGTAATAGCAAATAAAAATAATTGTTAGATCCTTTGGAAGCAGTAAAACATTGAAAGCGAGAAGATGGGCCATATTGTACAATTTCGGGTAATGAACCTTCGTCAGTGACCCTTTACAGACCTGGTAGCAAAAGCCAGACATTTTTGCTGCAATTTCAAAAATTTACATCGGTTTAGTCTAAATCAAAGACTTGTATTCCCAAAGGGGCCAAATAATCAAAATACTGTTAACAAGATGATTCTTAACGTACAATATATTTGAAACACTCCAAATATATTCACTGATCCCAAAGGATCAAAAGAAAAATATAATCTGCATATGGATGATGTACGGGGAGACTTTTTAGGGCCGCCACACGGCACAACACCAGCTGCAGTAATAGCAAATAAAAATAATTGTTAGATCCTTTGGAAGCATTAAAACATTGAAAGCGAGAAGATGGGCCATATTGTACAATTTCGGGTAATGAACCTTCGTCAGTGACCCTTTACAAAACTGGCAGCGAAAGCCAGTCATTTTTGCTGCAATTTCAAAAATTTACATCGGTGTAGTCTAAATCAAAGACTTGTATTCCCAAAGGGGCAAAATAATCAAAATACTGTTAAGAAGATGATTATTAACGTACAATATATTTGAAACACTCCAAATATATTCACTGATCCCAAAGGATCAAAAGAAAAATATAATCTGCACTATGGATGATGTACGGGGAGACTTTTTAGGGCCGCCACACGGCACAACACCAGCTGCAGTAATAGCAAATAAAAATAATTGTTAGATCCTTTGGAAGCAGTAAAACATTGAAAGCGAGAAGATGGGCCATATTGTACAATTTCGGGTAATGAACCTTCGTCAGTGACCCTTTACAAAACTGGCAGCGAAAGCCAGACATTTTTGCTGCAATTTCAAAAATTTACATCGGTGTAGTCTAAATCAAGGACTTGTATTCCCAAAGGGGCCAAATAATCAAAATACTGTTAAGAAGATGATTCTTAACATACAATATATTTGAAACACTCCAAATATATTCACTGATCCCAAAGGATCAAAAGAAAAATATAATCTGCACTATGGATACTATGGATGATGTACGGGGATACTTTTTAGGGGATAAAATATAATTGTTAGATCCTTTGGAAGCAGTAAAACATTCAAAGAGAGAAGGTGGGCCATATTGTACAATTTCGGGTAATGAACCTTCATCAGTGACCCTTTACAAAACTGGCAGCGAAAGCCAGACATTCATGATTGCTGCTATTTCTAGAATTTACACAAAATAGTCTAACTCAAAGACTAATATTCCAAAACTAGGCCAAATATTCTAAATTTTGCTAAGATGGTGATTCTTAACATGCAATATATTTGAAATACTCCAAATATTTTCACTGATCTCAAAGGATCAAAAGAAAAATATAATCTGCACTATGGGACACTTTTTAGAAGCTTGGCTGCTATGCACCAGTCATTTGTGTCCACGACTCCCCTATCGAAACTTTTCGAATTTTTAAGCCCGGGTAAATACCCCGCTCTACGGGGCCAAATTTTGGTAAAATCACTGCTAAAAGCCCCGGCCGTCCGGGGACTGACAATAATGAGGAGTGACGACAAATGACTACTTAAGCTATCTGAATAATTTTTATCAGCAAATTCCAGGGTGCTGTTTAGCGCAGTGGTTTCAGAGAAGAATTAGACACACACCAGAGAGCCTTTGGCATTAAATGAACCGAATTCATGTTCTTGAAATTTTGCAAACTGTTGCTTGTTCTTATGAAATTAAAGTTAATATTGAATTTGAAAATACAGCTTAATACTTAATTCGAATTAATGTGAAATATACAGTCAAACAAAAGTTAAGCATCACTTAAATATTTTCCGAAATAATCAGTAAAACCTTCAATACAGAAATATTGTGATATTTATTATATTGGTAATAAATTAAAACAAACTCGGACGAGGTTGTCTTTAAGGTAAACATGTAGGCATTGTTTAAGCAGACACACCCCACATAGCCAAAAATCGCTGTTTCCTAGTCCATATGACGCTGCTAAAAGGCTTTAACGTTGACCTTGAAATGTTTAGTGCTATGAAGTTCTTTGTTTCTCTGTCCTTTACGGATGTCATAGAACTAATCTTGCTTGAGTGACAGGCTGTCAACTTTGGACAATTCTTGCAATTTGCATCAATCCAAGATGACCGCCAGAAATAATGCGCATTTTTTAAACCGCCAAACAGCGTTAAAAATGCCATTTTGTTACAATTTTAAAACCATAATCAGTCTGAAAATTTCAGATAAATATCTCTAAAACATCAGCAGTTATGGGTGTTTAAAGAATGGCATGTTACATAGTGAAAACGTCGTGCTAATAAACCAAGGAATAAGTTTGCCTGAACTACCATGTAACTGCCATTAAACATTTGGTAGAAGAAAACTTTTTTGGACATTTTTACAACATGATACTACTTTCTTTCCATGCCGATAAAAAACAATTTGCGATCATATAGGGGACATTAATACAACTTTTAATGGCAACCCCCAAAATAGGGGAAGGTGTATTCAGTACACCATATAACTTGAGCGACATGGTAAAAAGCCATTCGGAAAGACCTAAACAGTCAGGGATAGACGAGAGTTAAAGACCCTTACTAATCTATTGTGGTTTTGAAGTTATTTTTAATAAAAAATACATTTAGAAAAATGTTAGGGTGATGCTTAACTTATGTCTGACTGTATATTAATGTTTGAAGGTGTGGTGGAAACGCTATATTTGCGGGAAATTAAAACCCCGGCACATCCCGGCACCACCGGGACTCGCCCGATGTTAAATCTTGTCACTTAAGCCCCGCTATGTCCATGCTGTCCCTGGTCCTAGGGGTCGGGGATTCAAATGACTGATGCATTAAACATTTATTTCGCGCATTGAAGTTTACAACATAATTGCAGACTCTAGCATACATTATAATAAGCGAAATGTATACGCCATAAGAAGCATGGCGAGGGACGTCAACAACCAAAAAAGGAAAGATTACTATATTAAAATCAGAGTCATCGCGTTTATCATAAATTTTAGAAGAAACGATTCCATATGCAATACTGATGTTAATCTAAAAATGAGGCTTCGGTATCTGTGTTGTTTGCTGTATTCAGCTGTAGATCAGGGAGATAAAAAAGTACAAGTAGGCAAAGATCAGCAAAAGGCGCAATCAGAAAAAGATTCCCACTCCAAAAACCGAGGTGGGAAAAAACCAAACTAACAATCAGGTACTTATACCATGAAACATATCGTAAGCCGAATGAGCAGCTATTTTCCCAAAAGGTGGCCACTCAGTTACCTTAACTTAACTAAAATTATGAAAACACACATAAGGCGCCAACAGCACAAACAAAAAATAAACACCAAGACATAAAACAAAAAGAACCAACACAGAAGCATCGCCTTGGAAAGATCAGTAACACAAAGTTACTGGCGGGCTTAAACCGGTTTTACAGGCACCTAACCTCACCCTCAGCTTCTGCAGTGGTTCAGTGCAAGAAATAAGAAAAATCTTATTAACAAAAAACCAAAAACATAGATACCAACGTTGAACATAAATAACGGAAAGCAGGGTGAGCAGCTATTGAAAGTATTAGGTGCTAGCTTGGACAGAACAAGTAAAATGCAGAGGGCTAAGTGAACAGCCAAATTATACTCGGGTGGCCACAAAGCCATGTAACATGAAACTCGTAATTGGAATAACTTAGATAAGGGTGAACCACAACAGTAGCTCCGCCTTGGAACGGTCAGTTATAAAAATTACAGGGGGCTTAAACCGGTTTTACAGGCGCCTTACCTCACCCTCAGCCTCTGCAGTGGTTCATAACATTTAGTTAGTTCTTCGGACCTCGTGGTTAATCTCTAACTAGTCAATGAATCATCAAGAACAAACATATAAATCAAGATAAACATCCTGATGAATCAAAAACCAGGACTCACAGATTGAGTAAGCTGCCTGACGATGGAGATCCCTGGGCGCCGAATAACCTACTAACTCCGGAGCAAACTAAAAACACCAGTTGGACCCCGGTGGGCCAAGCAACAGACTAGAAGCTCCGGCCCCAACCAACTAAAATGAATAGCATTAAATCGGGGCCATCATAGAGTCTGACGCCCGACCCACCGGCGTGCAATTAAAGACGGCAGCATAGTTATCAACCATGATTGGGTTAAAAACTAAGCGTGCAGACTGTCGCATAACATTCAACTTATAACCTATACGTCTGTAACGTGTTATGATTTTTCTGAATTGAAAAGAAAAATCATTCATTCCTATAAGTTTCTTAAATTTGTAAACCAAGTCACCATAAAATTCAGGTACCGAAAGGCCCTCACTTAAAAAGGTACAAGTAGGCAAAGATCAGGAAAAGGCGCAATCAGAAAAAGATTCCCACTCCAAAAACTGAGGTGGGAAAAAACCAAACCAACAATCAGGAACTTATACCATGAAACATATCGTAAGCCGAATGAGCAGCTATTTTCCCAATAGGTGGCCACTCAGTTACCTTAACTTAACTAAAAATATGAAAACATACATAAGGCGCCAACAGCACAAAAAATTTTTATACATCAAGACATAAAACAAAAAGAACCACCACAGAAGTATCGACTTGGAACGATCAGTAACACAAAGTTACTGGCGGGCTTAAACCGGTTTTACATGGCCATAACCTCACCCTCAGCTTCTGCAGTGGTTCATAACATTTAGTTAGTTATTCGGTCGTCGTAGTGAATCTCTAACTAGTCAATGAATCATCAAGAACAAACAAATAAATCATGATAAACATCCTGATGAATCAAAAACCAGGACTCACAGACTGAGTAAGCTGCCCGACGATGGAGATCCCTGGGCGCCGAATAACCTACTAACTCCGGAGCAAAAGAAAAACACTAGTTGTACCCCGGTGGGCCAAGCAACAGACAAGAAGCTCCGGCCCCAACCGACTTAAATGAAGGTACAAGTAGGCTTTATGTCGGGTCCATCATAGAGTCTGACGCCCGACCCACCGGCGTGCAATTAAAGAAGACAGCATAGTTATCAACCATGATTGGGTTAAAAACTAAGCATGCAGACTGTCGCATAACATTCAAGTTATAACCTATACGTCTGTAACCTGTTATGATTTTTCTGAACTGAAAAGAAAAATCATTAATTCCTTAAAGTTTCTTAAATTTGTAAACCAAGTCACCATAAAATTCAGGTTCCGAAAGGCCCTCACTTAAAAGCGTCTTTAACCCAACATTATATTTGGAAATCAAGTCATAGTGTCTACGATAAAATTTAGAAAAGTTTATGATACCGATAGCCCTGTTGGAGAAGTTTTGCCGTAAAACATTTATTTCGAGCGTTGAAGTCTGTAACATGATTGCAGACTCTAGCAAACCTAATAAGTTGCGAAATGTATACACCATAAGAAGCACGACGAGGAACGTCACCATCCAAAAAAGGAAAATTTACTATATCAAAATCAAAGTCATCGCGCTTATCATAAATTTTAGAAGAAACAAATCCATTTGCAACAGAAAGATGTAGATCTAAAAAGGGGGGCTTCAGTATCTGAGATATTGGCTTTGTTCAACTGAAGTTCAGGTGGATAAATTTGATTGACCATACCTTCAAAATAAGGGTTGTCAATGTTCAAAAGTTCATCGAGGTACCTAGATGTGGAATTAAAAGCCTCGATAACATCAGCTTGATTATCATGGTTAAGAGAATCCATGAAATCTCTTTCGTAGCAGTATAAAAATAAATCAGCTACTAGAGGTGCGCAATTTGTACCCATCGGAATTCCAACAATTTGTCTGTATAACTTGGTCCCAAATCTAATATAAATATTATCAAGGAGATAGGATAAGGCGTCGCATTCATTCTGACATGACCAAAGTGTATACCGACTTTGGTCAGAGGAAGTGAAAAAAGCCTTTCTGTCATTACATGCCAAATAAAGTGACCCATAGTTTTTTTAATGCCCTTTTGAAGGTCCACTCAATCAAATCCAGAAGTTTTTCTTTTATTAGATTGTGTGGTAATGTTGTATACAGAGTAGAAAAATCATATGTGGACAAGCTTGTCGCACGGAACCCTCTACACTTCAATTTACTGAGCACCTCACCAGAATTTTTAATTGACCAAAGCCAATTTTTATTTGAAGTTTCATACACTGTCTCACAGTATCTTATAACATGAAATTTGATCGCAGTTAGACAGGAAGTTAATAATTTAGAAAGTTCAGTGGTAGTACAAGAGCTAGAATTTGCAATAAATCTAGCTTTGTATGGTCTTTTGTGAAGCTTAGGTAACCAATACATCGTAGGAAGTTTGTCTTGAACTTCACTGACACAAACAGAAAACTTAACAGGTAAATCGTTTAAGTGGGCATTCACTACAGACACCTCATCACTATCTGTCTACAGATAAGCCCTGGTACCATCAAGCTCCTGTTTTAAGGTGTTAACGTAGTGAAGCCTACAAACGACAACAACATTGTTTGCGGCTTTATCTGCCGGAACCAAGACATACTTTCCATGAAATTCTTGGATACCCTGCTTCAAATGCCTAAATGACGATTTGGGTTTAGGAGGTAAAAGATTAGTATTTTGTGAATAAAACTTAATACGTTTATCCACGATAGTGAAGATACTTCTTTTCCATTCTTTAAGACCATTATCCTCAACACCCTCTCGTTTACACCATCGATTACCGAAATCATTTAATGCAGATGAAATCTCCTCTCTACATTTGTCGAAATTAATGTAGGAAGGGAATCTATATTTCGGACCTTTAGAAACAATTTTGCGAACTCTAGAATCCGAAATTATTTTTAAATTTCCAGTATCAATGTCCAGCGGGTTGATAAACATATTTTGAATCTTTACAATCTCAAGACTTAGGAGTATTAGCATGGATATCAAGATCAGAAACAAGTTTATTGAAATTAAAAATTGTATTTCTGATTGGTTTGTTATATTTGTAACAAATAATAGGAGGTTCTTAATTTTGGAAGTAGGTAGGTATAGACTGTATCACTGATTTATCCTGGAATATGCTTGGTAAATCAATAAAGTCAATTCCTTTATTGATGAAAGGAATTTTAATAAAACTTCTAATGTGATTAGATTCGGAATCGATAAATGGACGAAGAGCATGCTGAGTATAACATCTTGTTAACAGTGCAGCGTCATACATTTGATGATTTCTATCGTAATGTCTATTAGCCTCTGTGTCCAAGGAACGTAATGCAGCAATAGGTAGAGAACTAAGATACGACAACATTGGATGTCGACCGTGAATCCTTAGTTTAACAGCTAATTCATTAAGAGAAATGTTCAATTTCAATGCAGCGCACCGTTTAGGTTTGTCATTACCCTTTTTCCGTATACCATGCGATCTAGATTTACGTTTACGAGAGTCCGAAAGTGTAAGTACATCAAAATCGGGCATTTTGGAAATATTGCCTTCATGGTAAATGTTGTCGTTAAATCCCAGTGGAAAGGGTGTTTGCAGTAATTTTATCCATTTAAGTTCAATTTCAAATCGTTTAATGTTTTTTAATCTAACTGAAGAATTTTCATCATATGAGATTTTCTCCACTGGTTGAACTTTAACATCATTGGGAGAATGACCAGTGCGCTTAAAATGCTGGTACAGAAAGGTATCATTATTTTTGGGCTTTCTGATTCTACGATAGTGCTCACCAAATCGTTTTTGCAAAGTTCGACAAGTTTGTCCAACATATTGCATCCTACAATTGTTTGTATTTCAAGTAAGAACATATACAAGATCCATTGATTTTCAGTCTAAATCAGAATCATTAACCACTGAAAATGTCCTACCATTCACAGATGAAGTAATAGTAGTCTTAGAGCATAAATGATTGCAACAGTTGCACTTCTTGGCATTGCACTTAGAAATACTAGGGTACATTCCAGGTCTCTTGAACGGATTAATATATTTACGTGAATTGGTGATTTGAGTGGAGATAACCTAATCTGAAGATTATTACGAAACATATTAGAATTAGAAGCTCCGTGTAGATTAACAGTAGATGCCAAAAATAAATTAAGAGGTGTCACCCTTACAGTAGGTAATAAATTTTGAAAATTGTTAGTATGAGGAATCCGTACAGTAGACGCGGCATGCAACCTAAGGGGAGTTGATGTAATTCTTAATCTTTTTGTGATAGTCATAGTTGGGAGTATTGTGTTGATACTGCCAAAAGGAGCGCGACACTCATACCGGTTATAGAATAAATAATGCACTTAATCGTAATGCAAAATCTTTCGAATGAAAGAAAAAGGTATAACCGAAACCAAGAGCTTATTAGACAGAGCTTCCAAGTACCTCTATGGGGTATAGATTTCTGGTAGTTCGGCCAACAAAATTTCCATGGCCTTTCATTGGATAAAGGGATCAAAGGTTTACTGTATCTCCAGGATCATTAGCCCCCAGTATTACATCAAAATGCTGGCCCTGCTGAGAGTTTTATCACCATCTGCCACAACAGTAATTAATTTTTACCTGTGTACCAGAATCTGTCTTGTGCTTACTGTCAAAGCAGAATGTAGTTGAAGTACATGTATGTGCAATATTCCATATGAATCAGGATTTAAAAACAAAAATAATTACACCATAATTATTGGAGGATAATACAGTATACTGTACTTGAATATGCTAAACTTGTTTTTCACTTTCGAGAACAGCTTGTGGTGCTGTAAAGTCATGTTAGACATGCATGCACTAGTGAAAAACAACATGTCTTGAGGTAGCCTGCAATCTCCTTATAATCAATAGGATGATTATCTCATACAGCATATACATGTAATGTATTTATATTCTGAAGTAAAAAATATATATTAACTAGAGCATATCATTGCTGAGCAGAGTGGTTTCTGCTCAGCCCATGTATATTAATGCATACGTTTTCTTGTAAATGTTCACACTGACAAGAAAATATGTCTTCAGTTAAAGGATGGTTTAAAGAATTTTAGAGACTATAAATATGATATAATATGCTCATACTATCTAGGCAACAGTGAACTAGAAAATGTGTTTATGAAACACTATGCCCCCAACTGGTAAGCCACTTTCAAGATGTAAAAATGTCCAAAAAATGACTAAGTTCAAATTGTAAAAAAAGGGACAAAAATTAATCTGAGGAGTATATCCCAACCACATGCATATCTTCAAAGCATGGTCACAATGTCTGCAAAGTTTCAAAAGTATCGATATTAAATTGTAGGAGGAGTTGCGCACACAAGTTACCCTCTATCCATCCACTAAAATGCCCCAAAATGACTAAGTTCAAATTGTGAAAAAAATGACAAAAATAATCCAAGGATTATATCCAAACCACATGCATATCTTCAGACCATGCCCATAACACATGCAAAGTTTTAAATGAATTGGCATGAAACTGTAGGAGGCGTTGCGCACACAAGGTACCCACTGCCCATTCACTTTCATTGTCAAAATGCCGGAAAAATGGCTAAGTTCAAATTGCGAAAAAAGTGACAAAAATTAATCTGGGGATTATATCAAAACCACATGCATATCTTCAAAGCATTGTCACAACATCTGTAAAGTTTCAAGAGAATCAGAATAAAACTGTAGGAGGAGTTGCGCACACAAGGTATCCACTATCTATTCACTTTATCAAGAATTAAAAAGGAAAATAACTCTCACAGAATGGGCCCCTAGCCCCTTGATTTTACCTGAAAGAAAAAATACGGTTCCTCTTAATTTTCATATACAAACTACATACCAAATTTCAAGATCCTAGCTCTAACGGTTCCTGACCGAGTGCTCACGCATCACAGACTGACTGACTGCACGCACGCACTCACTCACTGCACTGCACAGACAGACCCAAACCAATATGCCCCCTCAACTTCTTCGAAGTTGGGGGCATAAAAACAGACACTGATCAGTCTGCATGGAGGCAGCACAGCTGACCTATGTCTTTTAGTGTCACACATGCAGATTTTCTCATAAAACAGGGGAGCGCGTTGGTGTAGTGGTAGAGTGTCGGGCTCCGAATACAGAGGTCCTGAGTTTGATCCTAACAGGGTCATTGAGCAAGACACATTAACTCCCTACCGTACTGGTTAAACCAGGAAGAGTTGGCTCCGTCTCGACATGACTGAAAAGAATTGCTGACTGGAACGTTAAGCCTCAATACAAACAAACAAACAATTGTTTTCTCTCAAGCAAATCTTCCAAAGGCTGAACTGTTCTGCATAAATTTCTCTGTTAGCACTTATTTTCCTGGAAAACGCACTGTTTTCCTTCATCTAAAAAAATTCAATTTTCCTTTGTTTTAGTATTATTTATTATTATGTTGCTGTTTGCATTTTAACAAAACATCCAATGTAAAAGTTTTCCAAACTGAAATGTTAGGTATTCTAAGGTAATTTGTCAGGGAAGCACGGCCATAAAACAGCCAGCCTATCTGGTTTTAATGACTTGCCACATTGCTGATTAACTGTCCTGCTTTGATAAAATTAGATATGGTTCCAAGGGGTCTTTGAAATCTTGACCAATCAGGTAATCCATTGCCGAAAGACCTGAAATTGTACCTGATAGCTCTGTCTAATGTGCTACTTGCCGAAACCCACACCTCAGGTTCATGTCTAATACAAGTCCATGGATAGAAACGTAAGAATCGCTTATACAACGAGATAAGAGTGACGGTCAACTAATGACCTTCAATACGGTATCGAAGAGTTGTGGTAGTTAGAGATGGGAAAATACAAACTGATTGCAAGCAATCCCTGAGGCTTGGAAAAATAAGAGCATTAAATGGATGTACGGGGAGACTTTTTAGGGCCGCCAAACGGCACAACCACACTGATATAAAAAGGTACAAGTAGGCAAAGATCAGGAAAAGGCGCAATCAGAAAAAGATTCCCACTCCAAAAACCGAGGTGGGAAAAAACCAAACCAACAATCAGAAACTTATTCCATGAAACATATCGTAAGCCGAATGAGCAGCTATTTTCCCAATAGGTGGCCACTCAGTTACCTTAACTTAACTAAAAATATGAAAACATACATAAGGCGCCAACAGCACAAAAAATGTTAATACATAAAACAAAAAGAACAACCACAGAAGTATCGACTTGGAACGATCAGTGACACAAAGATACTGGCGTTCTTAAACCGATTTTACATGGCCATAACCTCACCCTCAGCTTCTGCAGTGGTTCATAACATTTAGTTTGTAATTCGGTCCTCGTGGTGAATCTCTAACTAGTCAATGAATCACCAAGAACAAACAAATAAATCATGATAAACATCCTGATGAATCAAAAACAAGGACTCACAGACTGAGTAAGCTGCCCGACGATGGAGATCCCTGGGCGCCGAATAGCCTACTAACTCCGGAGCAAAAGAAAAACACTAGTTGGACCCCGGTGGGCCAAGCAACAGACAAGAAGCTCCGGCCCCAACCGACTAAAATGAATAGCTTTATGTCGGGGCCATCATAGAGTCTGACGCCCGACCCACCGGCGTGCAATTAAAGAAGACAGCATAGTTATCAACCATGATTGGGTTAAAAACTAAGCATGCAGACTGTCGCATAACATTCAAGTTATAACCTATACGTCTGTAACGTGTTATGATTTTTCTGAACTGAAAAGAAAAATCATTAATTCCTTTAAGTTTCTTAAATTTGTAAACCAAGTCACCATAAAATTCAGGTTCCGAAAGGCCCTCACTTAAAAGCGTCTTTAACCCAACATTATATTTGGAAATCAATTCATAGTGTCTACGATAAAATTTAGAAAAGTTGATGATACCGATAGCCCTGTTGGAGAAGTTTTGCCGTTAAACATTTATTTCGAGCGTTGAAGTCTGTAACATGATTGCAGACTCTAGCAAACCTAATAAGTTGCGAAATGTATACACCATAAGAAACACGACGAGGAACGTCACCATCCAAAAAAGGAAAATTTGCTATATCAAAATCAAAGTCATCGCGCTTATCATAAATTTTAGAAGAAACAAATCCATTTGCAACAGAAAGATGTAGATCTAAAAGGGGGCTTCAGTATCTGAGATATTGGCTTTGTTCAACTAAAGTTCAGGTGGATAAATTTGATTGACCATACCTTCAAAATAAGGGTTGTCAATGTTCAAAAGGTCATCGAGGTACCTAGATGTGGAATTAAAAGCCTCGATAACATCAGCTTGATTATCATGGTTAAGAGAATCCATGAAATCTCTTTCGTAGCAGTATAAAAATAAATCAGCTACTAGAGGTGCGCAATTTGTACCCATCGAAATTCCAACAATTTGTCTGTATAACTTGGTCCCTAATCTAATATAAATATTATCAAGGAGATAGGATAAGGCGTCGCATACATTCTGACACGACCAAAGTGTATACCGACTTTGGTCAGAGGAAGTGAAAAAAGCCTTTCTGTCATTACATGCCAAATAAAGTGAACCATAGTTTTTTAATGCCCTTTTGAAGGTCCACTCAATCAAATCCAGAAGTTTTTCTTTTATTAGATTATGTGGTAATGTTGTATACAGAGTAGAAAAATCATATGTGGACAAGCTTGTCGCACGGAACCCTCTACACTTCAATTTACTGAGCACCTCACTAGAATTTTTAATTGACCAAAACCAATTTTTATTTGAAATTTCATACACTGTCTCACAGTATCTTATAACATGAAATTTGATAGCAGTAAGACAGGAAGTTAATAATTTAGAAAGTTCAGTGGTAGTACAAGAGCTAGAATTTGCAATAAAACTAGCTTTGTATGGTCTTTTGTGAAGCTTAGGTAACCTATACATCGTAGGAAGTTTGTCTTGAACTTCATTGACACAAACAGAATACTTCACAGGTAAATCGTTTAAGTGGGCATTAACTACAGACACCTCATCACTATCTGTCTCCAGATAAGCCCTGGTACCATCAAGCTCCTGTTTTAAGGTGTTAACGTAGTGAAGCCTACAAACGGCAGCAACATTGTTTGCGGCTTTATCTGACATACTTTCCATGAAATTCTTGGATACCCTGCTTCAAATGCCTAAGTGACGATTTGGGTTTAGGAGGTAAAAGATTAGTATTTTGTGAATAAAACTTAATACGTTTATCCACGATAGTGAAGATACTTCTTTTCCATTCTTTAAGAGCATTATCCTCAACACCCTCTCGTTTACACCATCGATTTCTGAAATCATTTAATGCAGATGAAATCTCCTCTCTACATTTGTCGAAATTAATGTAGGAAGGGAATCTATATTTCGGACCTTTAGAAACAATTTTGCGAATCCGAAATTATTTTTAAATTTCCAGTAACAATATGTCCAGCGGGTTGATAAACATATTTTGAATCTTTACAATCTCAAGACTTAGGAGTATTAGCATGGATATCAAGATCAGAAACAAGTTTATTGAAATAAAAAAATTGTATTTCTGATTGGTTTGTTATATTTGTAACAAATAATAGGAGGTTCTGAATTTTGGAAGTAGGTAGGTATAGACTGTATCACTGATTTATCCTGGAATATGCTTGGTAAATCAATAAAGTCAATTCCTTTATTGGTGAAAGGAATTTTAATAAAACTACTAATGTGATTAGATTCGGAATCGATAAATGGACAAAGAGGATGCTGAGTATAACATCTTGTTAACAGTGCAGCGTCATACATTTGATGATTTTTATCGTAAAATCTATTAGCCTCTGTGTCCAAGGAACGTAATGCAGCAATAGGTAGAGAACTAAGATACGACAACATTGGATGTCGACCGTGAATCCTTAGTTTAACAGCTAATTCATTAAGAGAAATGTTCAATTTCAATGCAGCGCACCGTTTAGGTTTGTCATTACCTTTTTTCCGTATACCATGAGATCTAGATTTACGTTTACGTGAGTCCGAAAGTGTAAGTACATCAAAATCGGGCATTTTGGAAATATTGCCTTCATGGTAAATGTTGTCGTTGAATCCCAGTGGAAAGGGTGTTTGCAGTAATTTTATCCATTTAAGTTCAGTTTTAAATCGATTAAAGTTTTTTAATCTAACTGAAGAATTTTCATCATAAGAGATTTTCTCCACTGGTTGAACTTTAACATCATTGGGAGAATGACCAGTGCGCTTAAAATGCTGGTACAGAAAGGTATCATTATTTTTGGGCTTTCTGATTCTACGATAGTGCTCACCAAATCGTTTTTGCAAAGTTCGACAAGTTTGTCCAACATATTGCATCCTACAATTGTTTGTATTTCAAGTAAGAACATATACAAGATCCATTGATTTTCAGTCTAAATCAGAATCATTAACCACTGAAAATATCCTACCATTCACAGATGAAGTAATAGTAGTCTTAGAGCATAAATGATTGCAACAGTTGCACTTCTTGGCATTGCACTTAGAAATACTAGGGTTCATTCCAGGTCTCTTGAACGGATTAATATATTTACGTAAAATTGGTGATTTGAGTGGAGATAACCTAATCTGAAGATTATTACGAAACATATTAGAATTAGAAGCTCCGTGTAGATTAACAGTAGATGCCAAAAATAAATTAAGAGGTGTCACCCTTACAGTAGGTAATAAATTTTGAAAATTGTTAGTTAGCGTCTTTAACCCAACATTATATTTGGAAATCAATTCATAGTGTCTACGATAAAATTTAGAAAAGGTTTTTCGAAGTTTATGATACCGATAGCCCTGTTGGAGAAGTTTGGCCGTTAAACATTTATTTCGAGCGTTGAAGTCTGTAACATGATTGCAGACTTTAGCAAACCTAATAAGTTGCGAAATGTTTACACAAATTTGTTTGACCATGCCTTCAAAATAAGGATTGTCAATGCTCAAAAGGACATCGAGGTACCTAGAAGTGGAAATAAAAGCCTCGATAACATCAGCTTAGTTACCATGGTTAAGAGAATCCATGCAATTTCTTTCGTAGCAGTTTAAAAAAAGATCAGCTACGAGAGGGGCGCAATTTGTAACTATCGGGATTCCAACAATTTGTCTGTATAAGTCTAAGGGAGCTAATGGCCCTCGGGGAGGAGCCATTTCCGACCCCAGGGGCATGGTTGGCAGGATAAAGAGGATCACTACACATTGCTTCACACAAAAATAAAAGAGCTGGGCCCTGTGGTTTCGGAGTAGAATATTGTTTAGTGTTTTCCCATTTTAAGTCTATGTTAGCTAATGACCCCGTGGCGGGGCCATTTCTGACCCAAAGGGCATGGTTGGCAGGATTTATAAAAAGGACCACTACACATTGCTTCACACAAAATATGGTTTCAAAGAAGAAGATTTTGTTATTTTTTTTCTCATGACGACCCCAAAGGCACGGTTTGCGGGATTTATAAATAGAATCGCTTTACAGTGCTACACACAAAATATGAAAGCTATAGAAAATGTGGTTTTGGAGGAGCAGATTGTTTTATGTTTCTCCCATTGTATGTCTATGGAAGCTATCTGTTGCCATGGATACCAGAGTTCTGATACGACCTGGCCCAAAACCTAGCACAACCTTTCCCCCTCCTAAATGATGCTTTAGATAAAATGTGATCACGATTGGCTTTGTTGTCTAACGGTTATTCCAGTTTGAAAATGTGAACGGACGGACGCAGGCACGGTGGGACGCCGGCTAGACGACTATACAATAATCTCACCATGTGAGCCTTCGGCTCAGGTGAGCTAAAAACGAGTGTGTCCTATCATCACTAAAATGACTCTACAATCTTTGTGTGTCATGTGCTAGAACAGGCCCAAGGGTACAGAATGCATTTTTCGCGACCTTGAGGGTTCGAAAGTTTTCAAAACAATTCACACACTTTAAATCTGGGAAGTTCGCCGGTGAGTGTATGGCAATATCAATGTTGACACCAACGGCTTAACGTCATAAATTAACAATGGTTTTCAGTACCCGAAAAAAAATGCTTGTTTACAGGCGTTCAAAGTCACTTGGTCACATGGTCGACGTCACTCAGGTTGCGAGTGTCAACCATATGCTTTTTTGTGTTGGCAACCTAGTATTATTGAATAAAGTGAATTGCAGCTATGGGAAAAAAGGTACAAGTAGGCAAAGATCAGGAAAAGGCGCAATCAGAAAAAGACTCCCACTCCAAAAACCGAGGTGGGGAAAAAAAACTAACAATCAGGTACTTATACCATGAAACATCTCGTAAGCCGAATGAGCAGCTATTTTCCCAATAGGTGGCCACTCAGTTACCTTAACTTAACTAAAAATATGAAAACATACATAAGGCGCCAACAGCACAAAAAAAATTAAACACCAAGACATAAAACAAAAAGAACCACCACAGAAGTATCGACTTGGAACGATCAGTAACACAAAGTTACTGGCGGGCTTAAACCGGTTTTACAGGTACTCAACCTCACCCTCAGCTTCTGCAGTGGTTCATAACATTTAGTTAGTTATTCGGTCCTCGTGGTGAATCTCTAACTAGTCAATGAATCATCAAGAACAAACAAATAAATCATTATAAACATCCTGATGAATCAAAAACCAGGACTCACATATTGAATAAGCTGCCCGACGATGGAGATCCCTGGGCGCCGAATAACCTACTTACTCCGGAGCAAACGAAAAACACCAGTTGGACCCCGGTGAAAAGTTGTTTTCAATGTGTTTGGCTGCGGTTTGTGATGTTGAGCAAGAAATTCATCAAAATCGCTGATTTCCTTCAATTTTCAAAATAACTCCTTCGCCAGTTTTACCCAATTGTAGGCGAACGCAAAGCGTCTGACGGCAGAATTCCACAGGTCTTCTTTGAAAATGATTTTACTACATATATTCGGAATTTCGAATGAATCGACTACAATCTAATAACGAGTGGCGTTGGCGGTGTAACTCAGTATAGATTGTGGGTACTCGTTACGTGTACCCACAATCAATATTTTGAGAAAAAAATATAAAAAATTATCATTTGTTTTTCCAAAGAAATTTTCAATTCTTACAGCTGAAAACATTATCTGTATATTGCATGGGCATGTTGCCGTAATGTATGATCGCCTATAAATGTAGTAGATGTTCAATTATAATCCAGTTTCTGCAATCCATTTTGTTTTCTACAGAATACGTTGTGCCACATTATAAACTTCCAGACTGTTTGTTCCTCGTATATTGAATTTCCTTGTCATTCTTGCACGCCTTCCATTGTCGAATAAGTTTGTAAACAGTTTCGGTGTCGTTTACAAAGACTTCTAAATATTTCTTTATAGCCTTCTTTAACAACGTTTAGTCGCAAAGCATAGAGAAGTGCGTCACATAATAGGTTCAAAAGTACTAACCCTTGGGTCATATATAATTAAAAAGACCTTTATATTTTATATACATGTATACAACCTTAAGTTCTTCCATAAATAAGTATGACGCAATTTGCAACACACTAACTGGCAGATAACACATTACGAAAACTTGCCCATGCAATAAACAGAGATTTTTTTTACCTTTACAAACTGAAAATTTTCAGCTAAATCATTTTGATATTTTTCTTATTTTTGCTCAAAACATAGATTGTGGGTACCCACAGTCTATGTTTTGAGCAAAAATAAGAAAAATAGGTATACCCCTGCAAACCGCAGTTTTACTGTACAAAAGTGGGGTTTAAGGGGGTATATAATGCACGGGCTTGTTTTCCTGATGGACCATGAATGTTCCAATAACAAGTTACTCCTACGCCAAGCTTAAGGTCGCTGCTTCATTTCAGCAAGTGGCCTTGTAGTATTTATAAATATCTATTGATCCATGAGAATTAGGCGTCTGCTATAAGTATAGTCTGTATTCTTTCTCTGTTTGCAAATGACAGAAACACTGGCTCTTATCAGTATCATTATTATACACATGCTGTGAAAAAAACACAACAAAAGGTTATAATTGCGTACTTTTAAGTTCTTTGGGACAAGTAAGTGCAAAGAATGAGTTCTCATTTTTGCTAACATGAGACGGTGGTTTCTCAATTAAATGAACCCAGTGCTATGGTAGCCTTCATTTTATGCAGGATGCTTTGTAACTATCTGTTCTGAAGCTTTAGGATAGGTTTTCTCAAACCAGTGTTTAAATTGATAAATAAATCAAGTCGGCTAGCAACAATTATAATCATATAACAGGGGGTGTAATGAATCTTACTTAGAGGTTA
This sequence comes from Rugalucina vietnamica, assembly GCA_964017185.1. Taxonomy (NCBI): domain Eukaryota; kingdom Metazoa; phylum Mollusca; class Bivalvia; order Lucinida; family Lucinidae; genus Rugalucina; species Rugalucina vietnamica. The sequence continues at coordinate 1,778,657 of OZ024884.1, read as the reverse complement.
ATATTGTCTATTTATTGAAAGCATGGCACAGGAATATGCCCAGTTGGCAAGCAAAAAAGATAGCATCCGTTAAGGTTTTATGCAAGGTGATCTAGGTGGGTAGCTATTTCCATCAAAGTGGGTATTCACACTAGCCTGATTTTGTTTGTCTGTTTGTAGTGAGGTTTAGCGCCCAAGTCAACAATTTTCAGTTATGTCTAGATACAGCCATTGCTTCCTGTGTATTGACCAGTCTTCGTATGTGTTATTGTACCTTGCATTATTGAGGACATAACACAGTGCCAAATGTACATGGGGATCAAAACCATGATGGTCGACCACCAGGCCACCATGCTCCCTTGAAAGTATATTACTGTAAGTTCGGAAATGATCGCATGTAATTAATTTTGTGAATATCTTTGATTTTGTTGCCTTGTAAATTTTAAAATTTTGCAAGTTTTCACTCATAAGGAATCCCTACATAAGCCAATATAAAATAAAGACTGCAAGAATGTCCATTTGTGAATACAAGGCCGAATACAAGGAAATATCTTGAACGTAAATTCATGAAATAAGTCATGAGAAAATTTCCGAACTTACAATAAATCATACATAGGGTATAAGTTTTTTTAAAAAATCAGGAAAACATTTCTGTGTAATATTTACCGCCTTGAACCCCACTTTTATATAGCAAAACTGGGGTATGCAGGGGTATACCTATTTATCTTATTTTTGCTCCAAAACATATAGATTGTGGGTACTCGTTAGAACCGCCTTGAGCAAAAATAAGAAAAATATCAAAATTTTCTGATGAAATTTTCAGTTTTTACAGGTGAAAAAAAAATCCGTATATTGTATGGGCGTGTTTTCGTAATGAAAAACAAACAAAAAAAAAACGACAATTTTTCGGGGTTGTTCATTTCTAATAAGCAAGACATAGCTGTTCATGAATTGTGAAATATGGTCTTCAGAAAATTGAAAAAGAAAAAAAGGAAGGAGCACTAAACTGTATTATATTATACCCCATGTAACAAAATCTTGTCTGCATGAAAATGGCAACTGATAAAGCCAAATAAACATGATATTAACAAACTCTCTTACCTAGGTAAAACTTATTTTATCAAAAAATAAAGCAGTACCATAACATTAATTATAGTTTGTAGTTTCATAAAGCAAGAGTATGTTTGAAAGATAAAATATCTGACAGTAAAGTATATCCACATTCAAAAATATTTTACTTATCTTGCGCTTTGCACTGCTAAGCAAAACCCAGCCTGCTTGTTTATATGTAACTACATGATAGCTAAAGCAGAGAAAGTGTGTTCCCCAAATTCACAGGACCGCCTGACCGAGTAAGGTAAAACGTCGTTCGGCCTGGTAAAGATTTCTTTCGGTCCTGTGAAAATTTTGTTATTTTCTCCTAAATATATATGCTTAATCATTTTATAGAATTTTCACATTTTTGGTCCTCTAATCATTCAATAATATTCATGAACTCTGCTAACAACAGCAGAGAGGTTGTAATACTAAATGTCTTATAAGTAGGTTTAAACTTCAGTAGTCCAGAGCTTTTCGAGACTTCATTGACCTGAAAATAAGAAGAGCATTTAACATTGAAGCAACACAACCAAATCAAATTTTAATGCCTAAAAGTTTTGGATATCTTCAGTTTATATTCTGAAAGTTATAAATACATGTATAATACAATATAATTTTTACAATGTATGCATTTATGGGAAATAATAATGTGATCACATCAACTGCAAAAGTGCCTTCTGTTATTGAATTCAGTATGATTGGGGCCTGCATATATCACAGATTTTTTTTAATTGTGTTCCAGTACCAATTAAATGGCTGAATTGGTCCAGTACCAATTAAATGGCTAAAACATATCATTATTACGCTATTTATCTATAAATCTATACAGATTCACACAGTCTGAATAAACAATTGAATTTGAAACAAATAAAATATATACACCTTACTTTAGTTTCAGCATTTACATGTTTATTAAAAAGTTATTTTAAGCAGAAAATAATTTGTAAAAGCAGCTTGAACACATACTTTGGAGTTGAGTGTTTTTGTCGTCCTCCGAAAGCTTCTGTATTCCTTGTTATTGTCTGTTGATCCTCGTCACCGTCAATGTCATCTAGAGACATCTCAGCCAGTGGTATACATGTATCTTCTATGTCAGCATCTTCTAGAGACACACCACTGTCATGGGGAGTATAAACAGGTGAATGATGCCTGCAAGTAATAAAAACTCAATTACTTCCATTGTTTATCAGGTTAACATATACAGAGACTGCATGGGCCAAAAATTACAATGCTTCCATAACATTTAGGCCCACCTTAGTTAAGGCGACAAGTTTTGACAATTTACCGTTGAAATCAATTATACTGCCTGTAGTTGAAAATAAAGCATCATTTACACAATAAAACTGACCAGTTTGATTTCAGTATGTTTGGACGCTGAAATTCTTCAAATTAACTGAGGTCTTCTTAACTTTAAGGCAGGCACTGCACAGGACATTATAAGGCACATTGAAATAAGAATTAAAGTATTGTGTACTTATCAACAACTGATTTTCATGAGTGTCGTTTTTAATTGACTTGATTATACATCAATGAAATTGTGATGCATTTGATTAATGTATGTTGTATGTGTGATAAACATTGATCATTAATAGTGAAAAATGTACAAAGTATGATGTTTACTTACCTCGGAGTTGACACTGCTGGAAGCCGTTTAGCATGTGGAGATTTCCCTGGAGTCCATACTTGTGGGCGCTTTCCATATGATTTTCTTTTGGAATGTGCTTCTTGGCTGTAATAATTCTGGATTCCTGCCATTCATCTAGGTCACTGGTATCAACATTAATCGCATCATGAGGAGAGTCGTCCTGACTGAGGTTCTTCAAATACTCAGGAGAGTTCGATACATCATGATCTCTATCTTCATGATCGACATCAGGTTGATAGAGATCTTCTATATGTTCTTGCTTCCTTCTACGATTTCCCATCTTAACAACTTTAGCTCTTTCTATTACATTCTCCATAGCACTGTCCGTGAGGATTAGTAGAGAGTTTTTGTCCTCAACATGCATATCGGGTCCCATGTCATACATGATCTCCCCTGCACCTGACTTCATGATACAGCCATATGACATGAAGTCAGGTAGAAGGGCATCATGGTTCCACGCTGTTAACATGTAATCAGTCTGGCACTGTATTAATTTTGCAATCATATTCAGTGCACTGACTGGAGGCATCCATGTCTGAGGATGTTTGAAATCCTTCTTGGGACGTTTGATGGACAGCTGTCTCACTTCTTCTGTACTAAGCTTCTAGTGCTGGAGGTTTGCTGGGCAATAGTGCCTCTTTATGATGTCCACATAGATGTCCCTGTTTATTGTACAAGTGATTTTCCTGTCGTCTCGTTGAAAAGTAAATAGTTGTTCAAGTAGGGCTGTATCACTGGTAATGATTGACAGTAGTTTATGGTGAGGCATGTTGTAGAAGTTAGGTAGAAAATCATTTCCACCCATGCAGAGAATCAATGAGATAATAGCAGCTACATTTGTAGTATCAAATTGCTTCTCTAAGGCTCGTATGATGCCTGTGATGTCATATATTTCTTGCTTGTCCTTTTTGAGCCATACATATACAGGCCACTTGAAATTTCAATCTTCGTCTCTTTCCCAGTGCAGGCTTAAAGCAAACATGTGAATTGGTACTGTGTCTATATCAGCTGATGTGATGTAACTAACAATTGAATCACCAGCTGATAGCTCTTGTTTCAGCTCTGGAATCCAATCTACGACAGACATCTCAGCTTCTCCCTTCCGCTGCTTTATAGTAGATAGATGTTTTTTCTCACACATCTTGCCTTCCAGAAATCTGAACCGCACAGGAATTGAATAGGGTTTACAGAGACAGGCGCTTTCTGGATGGCCACAATAACACGAACACATCACTGCTTCACTGTCAATATCTAGTGTCATATTTTTCTGGATATTCAGTTCCTCACCATGCTTTGAAAGGTAATTGCTGATTAGACTTTTACCTATAGCAGTGCTGTCAATTGCTTTCTTGTTCAGTTTGGCTTCACTTAGGATTTCAGCCTTTTCTTTAAGATGTGAAATTGATACTGTCTCTTTCTTTTGTCTTTTCTGTCTAGTGTTTGCTTTAAGGTCATCGGGAGTGAATTTGAACTTCTCTTCACATATAACAATGTGGTCTATTCTAGTCAAACTGGAGGCTAGGTGGTTAATCACGCCCTTGTTGATGTATTGTATATACTGCTCCCCTGTTGTTGACTTAACATGGAATTTTGTCCCAGCAAATTCAACCACAACCTTTTTAGCAGAAGTTCTGACATTTTCTGGAACTTGTTTGAAGTTTGTGACAATCAAACTGGACCCGGCAGTTGAACATTTGTTCAGTATGTTCATCAGGGCTTTCTTGACTCCAGTTGATTTTGCTGTACTGGCTTAGCTTCCATCTGCTCTGAACATGGCTTGACAAGTGTTCATCCTTGAACTCATGCAGTCTAAAATCTTGGCCATTTTTTCTACTTTTTGTTTTCTTTTGCTCTCCGCCACTTCTTTTTCTGTCTTCCCTTTCGACCCTGTTGTTTTGGTTCTACTCCTTGCGATCGTTGAACCCTTTGCCTGCTTCACTCTTGACACCAGCACCTTTGGTCCAATTAGATCCTTCGTTGATGGAATGTCTTTTTCTGTCATACCAAAAAGATGTTCTTGAGCAACAAACTTTCTAATCAAATAAGTCCCTATTTCTGCTGTCTCGCGATCAAGAATAGAATCGGGAAGAGCTTCTGGAGAGGCTTGATAGACGTTCCAGACAGTTCCATCTGTGTGTGTTTGAAGTCCATTCTGACGAAGGATTAGATTGGCCACTCTAAAAATGTGTTGTTTGTCAGTTGCTGTAACCCTCTTTCCAAAATACCTCTCAGATGCCTCTGCAGCACTATCACTGTCTGTCAATTCAAGCGCGTGTTCAGTCTTGGTCTTCAGAAGAACTTTCTGTCTCATTACATGAACCGTTTGCTGATCATCAACTGTACACATTTTTGGTAGGATACCTTCAAGATCAGAGCCAGGCCGTATACATTTTTTCGCAATCCTATGGTCTATCTCTCTTGCAGTATCTAACCCGAAGTTTACACTGCTTTCATTGTGTGGCATAGAGAATAGATTCTTTTTCATATTCTGATGGAAACGACTTGCTTTGCTGTGTTCAATCAATAACTTGACACAAAATCCTGCATAGCTTGTAGCTCCATTTAGAAATGAAAACCTCAAAGATGATTTCACAGCTGACAGAAGTAGGTTGTAGCCATCTTCACCACCAAGGCGCTCAGCAACAGCTATAGACACAATCTCATTGCAGTGTTGTAGTATCTCATAGTGTAGACAAAATGTTGCATTCTTCTGACATCCATCCTGAATAAATGACTCATATTTCTTGCCATACACACCTTCTATCTCTTCAGCCTGAGCTATCACATTAGCCAAAGACTCTAGCTGCATCTTCTCAGTTTCATCAAGGGTTTCATGAAATGCTGACATGAAAGCTATCTGCAACCCCGTTGCTAATCGCCATATATTCCTGGTAGCTTTTTCAATGTTGTAGATAGACAGCAATTTTGTCCAGTCTTTCTCTGAATCTTCATCCTTCATATACTGTATGATAAGGATTAATCCACAAGCCTTGTAAGCTGAGATGAGGTTTGTAATTTTGGATTTCCTGAGATGGAGGACAGGAAACTCTGGCAGAATGCATTAATATTTGATGTTTTTCTCCATTAACTTGAAAACATTGTTTGCAATTTTGAAATCAGGTCCAAAAAGGATTCTATGTCCTGGTGAAAGATCTGACTTGGTAACAATGTCATCCAAGATAATTTTCAGAACCATAATATCATCATCTTTTCCTGATGCTGGAGGAGGATGTCGACAAAGTATTGGTGGAGCTGAATACCGCTGGAAGTATGAATATATGTCACATATCTGAGTTGAACTTGTAGATAATTCATACTCTTGAATGGTTTCCAGTAGATCTCTGATATTGGACACAGATGTACCAACAATGGGTGCCTCTGCCATTGTTTCACCAACAATTCCAAGCAGCAAGTTTTCTGTTTGTTCCTCCTTTTCAGTCAATGGATCTCTGATATTGGACACAGATGTACCAACAATGGGTGCCTCTGCCATTGTTTCACCAACAATTCCAAGCAGCAAGTTTCCTGTTTGTTTCTCCTTTTCAGTCAATTGAGAATCTTCTGACTTCTCATTAAGTGGATAATAAGCAACTTGTTCATCTCTCTGTTCTATCTTCATATCTTCTTCACACTCATGTCTTGGCTGGATAGATGGACATGCCACACTTTCACTGCTTTCTACTATCATTGATCTGTTCAAAATGCCCTCTCCATCATCATATGTAAGTTCAATGGACTGAAAATCTACTTGTCCTCCACATTGCTCTCTCACAATTATATTCACAATATCCCCTACATGCCCATCTCTCTGTTCTGAATGTTTGATACATTGATAATTGTCTCCTTCCTGGCTTTGTTCTGACTCTGAATGGTGCTTAGTATCTCCTGCACATTCAATTGTCTGCTCAAAAGGGGAATCTTGTGATGGCTGCTGCGTTCTGCATTTTTGTAGCTCTAGCCATAGACACAATATACCCCACTTAGAATGAAGGTTCAGCTTTTGGGTGGCAATCTGTTCTGTTTCTGTCAGCTGTAGTAACACTGTCTTAACATCTGTCTGGAGAAGATCATTTGGTTTTAGGCATTCACAGTCTGGACTTCCATCACATGTTTCAACGTGCCAGCTTCTAACTTCTACAGAATCTGCTGGAACTCCTTTAAGTGTTAATGGCAGCGTACAGACTTGCTTTGTGGGCTGCTCTCCTGGGCATGGGTCTGTCCTGTTTGCAAGATGAACCAAGTTATCCATCATGAAAATAATGTGACAGTCCCTGAGGCTAACCTGATGTTGCTTTGCAGTGTCATCTCCTTGCTTGGTATACATCAAGGGGTATGTCTTGTGGAAGGTGTTGTAATAGCACAGCTCATCATCAGATTTCTTCTTCAGGCGCCTGTTACCAGTACGGAGGATTGTGGTTACTCCAGTCAGTGATGTAATATTAAAAACAGTTGTTATGTTATGATAATTCACCATCAGTTCATCTGTGTTCAGAATCTGTACAAGACCAGTGTAAGAACGATTCAACGTGTTTAATAGGCCATCCCATGTACAGAACAATGACGGTAGCTTTGCCTGGATGAGGTTGTTCTGGTCTGATTTAGTTTGTTCAGAAGCCTTGTTGATAAATGCCGTTTTCATGAAAGCTTGAACAGGTAATGGCACGGATTTGTTCCACTCATGTACTAAATCAAATGTGTCCAGGTGTAGGGGGTCTCTGATGTTCTCTGAAATGCTTCTGTAACAAATTGCGCAGTACTGGCTTTCTAGGAGGTGTTCTTCTGGAACATCTATTGGCATCACCTCCTTGTTGTAATACGATTGGAGAACCTTGCCTGGAGCCACTCTATACCGTTCCATATTGTCTCTGATTGTAAATCGCCTCATTGTATTATTCTCAGTAGTTTGCAGTAGATCAGGTGATAAGAAATGGATCTCTACAACATTGACATGATGGTTTTTTTCTAGAGATGACAGAACCAAAGTTGTTACTTCCTGCATGTTCCAGTCTGTTACTCCTCCACACCCTATATATACATGTACACCGGTCTCATGAGTGCATTTGGGTGTACAGTTGAGGCAAACAACCATCTCAGATAAATCTATTTGCAAGAAAGTTTTACACTCTTCAATCACTGATTGTTCCAGTGTTTCTGGTCGATGTTTTACACCAGAAATATTGACTGAAATGCCCTCCAATACATCTGCGGCATGTCGTCTTGCTGTGTTTTTCTGACACGCTATGGAAGCCATTTTGTTGCATGCAAGACCACTAGCTTTCATTTCTTTACACAAATTGAGAAATTCCCACTTCTTTTTTATCACTGTTTCATAGTTAGTTCTCTCTGTAACTGTACAATAACTTTGAAACTGGTCTTCAAATAGGAGGATTTTAGCCCAGTTGCCATTTTCAGTAAACTCTGTGATACTCTGATAGTCAGAAACCAAAAATCTAGGTTCAGAAACTAAATCTTGAGAATAGTCTTCAGCTAGATCATCTAGAATCTTTGTTTCTATTAGTGTTCTGTACAAATTTAGGGTTGACATGTCTTTTGAGTATTCAGTTTTACTGGATCCTAGTGTTTTTTTCTGACAGCATAGTTTTTGTAACGATCTCATCGCAAACACACTTACAAAATTCATAGCCCTCATAATGTTTGAATAAGTATCTATAGAAAGAGGTGAGGGAGCAATAGCTGTTGCCATCTTTTTCTATGAAACCCTCTTTGTGGCCTTGTAGTTCCTTAATGATATTTCCCTTTCTCACATCCTTAATACAATTAAGCAAACACTGAGTGCTGGTTAAACAATATGTTCTTTATGTTTTGTCTGATTTCTCGTTGAAAAATCACAAAGGCATTTCAGACGCAAATAAGTGAAAAAGGCGTTCCGTCATTATAACATGTAGTTTGTAGTTTAACATTAGTTGTTGTACTGTGTATGAATATAAAATTTTGCTTCTTAATATGCTCTCATGCGGATCACGTACAAGACAGCATGTATGCAAAATGTTGCATTTCTTTTGCTGTTTAGCATAGATACTCTTGTATTATGCTAATTAGTTGTCCTACTCACCATTGCTTTAGTATTTGATATAACACGCTGATATTTCCTCCATTTTCGCTCTTAATGTCAAGATAAAACACCTTCATTGGTTGGTCATCACAGTTTGCTTGTGGATGTAATAATAGGTTTCTCATGTCCTGGCTTAGTCTCACATTTTTAAAAAATCACTTCGGCCAGCCCCCAGAAAAGTGGGAAGCTTCAATTGTAAATATATTCACGCCCATCACAGCCATACATCCTTTTGACGTAACAGACAACATGAAATTTGGAAATTGCTCCAGGCTTTGTCTTTGTTTCCATTCTTTGTCCTCCAGTTTCTTATGTTCTGGCTTTAAGTCATATTTTTTGTTGTAGACTGACTTTATGACAGTTTTCGTTTTGAAAGACTTATTTTCTCAAACGAATGTAGAATTGTCTCATGTCTTGAACATAATTAGATTTCAGAGGTACATAACTTTATAAGGTGCATCACAAGTTTATTTATTCTTTTTTTTTTTTTTTTTTTTTTTTTTTTTTTTGGCTTTGCTTTTCAAAAACAAAAACACTGATCAGCAATTAGCTGATTGGCACTTTTTTGTTTGCGCCTGATAAGTAGCACAATACATATACTGCCTATCTATTCATCTTCCATGAAGCAGCTCATACAAACATAGGAATCCAAACTGAATAACAAATGCTTTTTTTCTTTATGCTTTAGTTTCTGTCTTCATTAAAACTCAGTTTGATAGTTATAAAAATTCTTGGGCCTAAAACTCAGATAAAACAAAGGGATTGTTCATGGTTTGTTTAGTTCTGTAATTGATCTTTCAACACCTACGCTGACAGGAGAAAGTGTTAAAGCTAAGATAAAGAGCATAGTCTAAACTTAGATTAGAAGCGGACATTCCCTCCCCCAAAAGTAGATTAGCCATGGTTTCATATTTCAAAACATCCCAATTTTCATCTGTGGCACAGGAGTAAAGTAGCGTTGTCACAATAACATTTTTGTTATATTGATAATCCATACGAAGTGACTGATGTCTTATTACGTACTTTTTAAATGCTACATATACTTGTACATAAAGAATTATCAAAACAATCAGCTCCGGAATAATCAATAGATAGAAAAAAATTGGAAAATACTTCTGTAACATATATTGGCAGAACGTATTATTGGACCCGTTGATGGTGTTATACATCCAAACATGAGAAAGACTTTCAAACACACTTGTTATAAAGCTAGCAATCCAAATCACACAAACTAAGACATTGGTGCGACTGTTAGTGACAATTATGTTGTATTGCAATGGTTTAACAATCGCAATATAATGGTCTGTTCCAAGTGCAAGAAGATTTAACAACGAAACTAAAAAAATGCTTGGTTGAAAATATGAAAATATTCAATATTTAATTCTTCATATATAGGTTTATGTAAAATGTATTTTTGAGATATGGTTTGATGTCCATCTCTGAATCTCATCAAGAAAACATGCCCGTTTAATAAATACCCCATTGAAGCCCACTTTTATATAGCAAACCTGGGGTGTGCAGGGGTTTACCTATTCTTCTTATTTTTGCTCCAAAACATACATTGTCTGTACTCGTTAGAACCGCCTCGATTGTAACCACAATCTATGTTTTGAGTAAAAATCTTTTTTTCTGATGAAATTTTCACAGTAGAAGAAAATCTCTGTAAAATGCATGGGCAAGTTTTCATAATCTTAAAGGTGGTACTATTAAGTGTTTGGGTTTAACATGTGAGAGTTTAACTGCTTGGCCTGGTACATCTTTACCTGCAAACCAAAACAGTCACTTTATACTACTGATCTTTCCAAGGCGATACTTCTGTTGTGTTGCTATTCATTTTATGTTTTTGTGTCGAATTATTGTGCCGTTTGAACCTTATGTACGTTTTCATATTTTAGTTGGTTTCGGGAGTTGGCCGAGAAATAGCTGCTCACTCGTACCTTTTTCACATATGGCATTTTGTCTCCTCCGTAGCACAAAAACAAAATGTTGTGAATTTCCGTAAATTGGTCTATAGCTAGGCCTAGGTATGAAATATATGTGATAAAAATTTCAGTATCGCCAGAAAAAAAGGATACTAGATTTTTTCAAACTTTCCCCAAGGGCTTAAAGTGTTCCCTAACTTATTTTTATGTGTATATATATTCCAAAAGTCTTAAAAAGTGCCACATTTTTAAATATTGGTTAACAAATAAAAATTTTATGCCAGAAATTATTTTTGAATTGGACTTTTTCCATTGTAAAAATGTCAGCAAAGAAAGTAACTATTTTCCCAGAAAAATTTCCAAATTGGTTATTTTTATTTAAAATGAACCGAACCAAACCAAATTGTACAGTATTGTATGCAAAGGTGAGCGCCAGGCTCTTAAAACCATTCAACAGATTTACTTGATTCTTAGTTTCAAGGTGTTTGGATTACCTCCCTTGCAAATGCAAAAGGCAGATTCAAAGTGTTTTTGGCACACTTATTTTGTTAGTGAATAAATTTTCAACATTTTGCGGCACTTTTTACGAGTTTTGGGTCGCAAAAAGATGCAATGGTCATATTCATTCCTGTGGTGCTTCAGAAAAATATGATTTTGAAAAATGCAGCTTCTGATAGATGATGTACAGACAGTCAGTTAGTTTGGTGTTCTAGTTTTGTCAGTACAAATTTGTTCTTGCTTCCATGATGTGTTTAAAGGGAATTACATTTGGTTATGCATGCACCGGTTCCTAGTTATGGCTTACCTTTGACTCAATTGATAACCTGGCAACAATGCATTATTGAATATCATTTCATTCCTATTCTCAACGTTACACGTACAATATAACGCCATAAATAAAAAGTACATATAAGAAATTTATGATGCGGACTTCATTGCACGAAATAAATGTTTCACAGCTAACTTCTCCAGATGGGATATCGGTATCATAAACTTCGAAAAACCCTTTTCTAAATTTTATCGCAGACACTGTAAATTGATTTCCAAATTTAATGTTGGGCTAAAGACCCTTTTACGTGAGAGCCTTTCGGAGCCAGACTTTTATGGTGACTTGGTTTGCAAATTTAAGAAACTTATAGGAAGGAATGATTTTTCTTTTCAAGTCAGAAAAAATCATAACACGTTATGCCTAGGTCACACTAGCACTTACGGACGCTGCGGATAGGGCTTCCGTATTTGTCCGTCCTGTCCGTAACGATTCGTATCATATCCGTAAAGTCCGTATCTGTACGTGCATTATTTATAGGGAACGGAAGATCCGCAGCCAAGCTTTGATAATTGTCAAAAATCAGGCACGGATGAAAAACCCATAATTGTCCGTATCTAATCAGTATCAAAAAACCGTATCTAATCCGTAACTAAACGAATCATGTCGTAAGCATTGGTTGCGGATCGATACTGTTTCATATGTGTTGTTACGTTCGGTTACGGTCTTTGTCGGCGTACAGTAATATACCGCTTACTCACTGAATCGCCTGTGCGTCCAATGCTCACAAATATGCACGTGCTTTCAATGAATTCCTTTAGCCGAGATTTTGCATTGCTTTTACTAGCTAAGAAGCAGGCTGCAATATCTAAGAAAAAAATGGAGAACCAAACGAACAAGCAAACACACAAATATTACTAAAATCATACATAGTTTTATGAGAAGTTATTTCCGTTGTTTTACGACTATCACTCGATTGATCAATCACCCGATCGATCCGTCAAGATAGCAATCAATCGATCGATCGCAATCGATCAATCACTCGATCGATCTGTCAAGATATCAATCAATCGATAGATTGCAATCTATCAATCGCTCGATAGATCGATCGAAAGAAAGATCACTCAATCTATCTATCACCCGATCGGTCTGGATCGATCACTCGTACTTTCGATCAGTTTTTCACTCGGTCGATCAATTCGATCATCGATCGATCAGTATATTGATCGACCGAGAGATCGATCGCGATCGAGCAATCAATCCATCAAGCAATCAATCAATCAAAGCATATTATGTTCTATAATTTCTTCACGTGCAGATACGGATGTTTCATCCGTATTTGCTAGTGTGACCTAGGCATTACAGACGTATAGGATATAACTTAAATGTTATGCGACAGTCTGCATGCTTAGTCTGTTACCCAATCATGGTTGAAATCTATGCCGCCTTTTTTAATTGCACGCCGGTGAGTCGGGCATCAGACTTTACGATTGCCCCGAAATAAAGCTATTCATTTAAGATGGTTGGGGCCGGAGCTTCTTGTCCGTTGCTTGGCCCACCGGGATTCAACTGGTGTTTTTCTTTTGCTCCGGAGTTGGTAATTTATTTGGCGCCCAGCGATCTCCATCGTCGGACAGCTTTTTCAATCTGTGAGTTCTCGTTTTCGATTTATCATGGTGTTTTTATGATGCTTTATTGGCTAGAGATTCACCACGAGGACCGAACAACACACTAAATTTTGTGAACCACTGCAGAAGGTGAGGGTGAGGTAAGGTACCTATAAAAATCGATTTAAGCCCGCCAATAATTTTATATTACTGATCGTTCCAAGGCGATTCTTCTGTCGTGGTTCTCGTTGTTTTATGTCTTGGTAATTTAAATTTTTGTGCTGTTGGCGCCTTATGTATGTTATCATATTTTAGTAAAGTTTAGGTAACTGAGTGGCTACCTAAATTGGGAAAATAGCTGCTCATTCGGCTAACGATATGATTTTCATGGTATAAGTACCTGATTGTTAATTTAGTTTTTCCCATCTCGGATTTTGGAGTGGGAATCTTTTTCTGATTGCGGGTTTTTCTGATCGTTTCGTACTTGTACCTTTCTAGAAAAATTCAAATAGTTGATTTAACTTTTTCTCTGTAAATAATACATTGTCTAGTCTAGTCCGGGTAACTGAGTAGTCATCTTTTGGAAAATAGCTAACGGTATGTTCCTGATTGAACTTGATTGTCAATTAAGGTTTTTCTCACCTCAATTTTTGGGTAGGGACATTCGTTCTGACTGATTATTTCTTACATTTACCTAAATGTTTGGAATGCTATTCCATTCCCAGGTGTTTCATCAATTTCATCAATTCCTTTATAATGCCTGGGCATGCTGTTAGCAATTTGAATTATTTATATAATATGAGCCGCGACGCAAGAAAACCGGTTTTCGGGGTTTCCGACCAGGTCCGACACAAACCGGCCTGTACAAGCTCAGAAAAGAGCTAGAAGCTTGAAATTTCGGATTTAAGTAGAAGAGGAATTGTACTATCCGAGTAGCGAAAACAAAGGCGCTGATCAGCTTCGCGGTTACCGCGAAGCTGATCTGCGCCTTTGTTTTCGCCTATGCAGATTGTTGGTTTTCCCATGTGGAGGCTCATATAATATTATGGACAGCATTCAGCAGCCTGTATTGTATAGTCGTGAACTATTGGCCCTCAAAGCTTCAACATGAGACTGTTTGGGATCAGTGCATCCAGATAGCGAATACAAAACAACGTTACAGTTGCAGATGAGTTGTGTCTGTGTTAATGTTGAATTATTCAGAATTAAGATGTGTAACTAACACGACCCTAAAAATAGCAGCATTCCACGAATATTATTGACACGAAATTGAGTACTGTGTTAAAATTTAAAAAAATGAGCCGTCGCATGGGAAAACCAACAATCTGCATAGGCGCAAACAAAGGCACAGATCAGCTTCGCAGTTAATGCTACATTGATAGTGCAATTCCTCTTCTTCTGCGACTGTACAGCCCGGTTTGTGTCGGACCTGGTCGGAACCCAAATTGTGCTCAAATGGTGTTGTTGGTGATTATTGAAGATTCAGAGAAAGAAAACCCAAACGTAACAGATTTCGCGGAAGTTGTTTAAAGTTGGAAACTGTTACAGATAGGAAAATCAAAGAAGAAGAAACTATCTAGTACAGTGAATTTAATACTGTTGTAAAAATGCTCTTGTTTCTTCAGACATTTGACGAAAAGAGGCTTGCGTAGGAATTTGATTATAATTGTACCACTCTTAAGATTACACTGAGACTTATTGAGTGGTGTGTGATAAAATAACTATCATCGAATGAAAATCATGCACAGAACACCCAACATTTTATCGTAAACGTACATTCAATAAGTAGTCAACAACATCAACAACAACGGAGTGCAAACCAATCACAGGCGCATAATCAAATATGGCGATGTGTGAATATTTGAATTTGAGTCAACCTAACAGTTCATGTGCCAACACTACCAGCGAGGTCAGGAACGACCTGGTAGTCAGCTATGAGACCCTATTTATTTTGCAAGACATATTTAGATACATAGTCTATGTCGTTGGTTCATCTGGGCTGATCATGAACGTTCTAAACATAATAGCAATATTACATGCACCAGGGAAAATGATACCCCATACTTTACTCGTACTTAATCTTGCTGTATCTGACATTTGTTTACTATTACCAGAAGTACTCTTACGTATACTTGAGTCACTGCCCTTATACCCTCAAGATATCAACTACAAATTGTATTTCACAATACTACGTTACTACATTGAGCCAGCTTTTATTTTAGCTTCGTTGTTAAATCTTCTTTCGCTAGGAATTGACCATTATATAGCGATAGTCAAGTCATTGTATTACAACAGAATCGTATCTAAACGTCGCACAAGTGTGTGTATTGTCCTAATTTGGATTTTGAGCGTTGTAGCTAGTGCCATTGAAACCATACCTGAAATTATAAAATATTACAGAGGCTATGAAACCCAATACACCATAACGTCAATATGGATGCATATGCTGTGGTTTTATCAACCGAAACTTCCATATTTTCTGGTTATCCTTGAACTGAGTGTGTTGATAATTCTGTATATACGAATCTATGTGGCCTACAAGGATCATGTTACACGACGTCAATTATTCCGCCCGGACGAACAACACAGCCACAAAGCGTTTATAACGACGTTATTTATAATTATGACATTTATGATCGGTTGGGTTCCATATAGTATTATACAAATTTTGCTACTTTCCACAAGTCATCATCCATACACAACTCTACCCATAGAATATGAATACTTTATCGATATTTTGTGTAAATTTTTGATTTTTTTGAATGCATTATGTGATGCACTGATATACTCGCTGCGGTTAGACGTTGTTAAGCAAGGATATAAATCTCTCATAAAGAGACTGCGTAGACACGTCCAAGCCTGTTTTTGGAACGCCGAAAGGTCAAATAGTATAGAATTACGCAACACTGAACGTAGCAGAAATAATCATTCAATGTTTCACGTGTTTTAGTTGCAATGATTTTTTAAGGGCTTATCATATGCAAATTTTATGATTTGAAGTTATCTTCTAGAAATTGTCAAATAACTACTTTATCTTATTTCTTGTCAAGAATGTATTATTGGATCTTATTCTATTCCCAGGTTTTCATCAATTTTATCAGTTCCTTTTTTATACCTGGGCAATTTTTTGTTTTTAAAAAAATGAAATAATTAATATACAAGAAACATCTTTAAAAAGATAATTGTCGAAGATAAATATCTGTTCTGCAGTAGGGTACAGGATGCATGATGTACATTTTATTTATGCTTTATTCTAAAATATAAATTGTTGACAGTGCATAGAAGCTCAGTGATGTAGTAGTGATACCTAAGCACAAGATATATAGTTTTGGGACTGAAATCCATCTTTGACGGACACTAGTTTGCTCTGTTGTTGAAATGACATCACTACCTTAGCCTGACAGATAAACGCTCAGTGAAAGAAAAAAAAACTGAACCTATTCGTTTTAACGTTGACAGTTTGAATGCATATATACCTACCCGAAAATCCCTGGATATCAATCTGATGAAAGAAAATGTAGTAAAAATATCGTTTTTGTGCGGTGAGCCCTTACTGGCGGAAACAACTCGTTCTGTGAAGCAGAGCCTTCGATCCGAACACGCCTATATTCAATGGAGAAAATCCGAACGCATCTTATCTACGATGGCCTGCATGGATCACAAAATTTCAAAATCCACATATTTTTTATTAGCTCACCTGAGCCGAAGGCTCACAGGTGAGCTTATAGTGAACCCATGCTCCGGCGTCCGTCCGTCGTCCGTCGTCCGTCCGTCGTTCACAATTTCAAAGATCTTCTCCTCTGAAACCGCTTGGCCAATCAAAGCCAAACTTCATGTGGAGCATCCTTAGGAAGGGGGAAAGAAAATTTATATAAATGGTCAAGGTCACATGACCAAGATGGCTGTCATGGCTATAAATAGAAAAAAAACGTTTAAAAATCTTCTTCTTCAGAACCAGAAGGCCTATGATTTTGAAACTTGGTGTGAAGCATCAGTGACAGGAGCTTTAAAAAGTATATATAAATCATGACCCTGGGATGACCTTGACCTATTTTACGGCAAGTTCAACATAGGGCATTCATGTATTTGAATGGGGAAAAGTGTTTAAATGTCATTTGTAGGGGAAAACTTGCAGGAAATGGGCAAATGGACTTAAGATTGATGATTCTGAAAATATTTGGACCCCAGGGGTCTGTCTGCTCCCACCCCGGGGCAATATACATGTATATTACAGTGATATTCAAAGATCTTCATCTCTGAAACTGCTTGGCCAATCAAAGCCAAACTTTACGTGGAGCATTGTTATAAAGTGGGAATAAAAGTATATATAAATGGTCATGGTCACATGACCAAGATGGCGGCCATGGCTATATATAGCAAAAACATTTAAAAATCTTCTTCTCCAGAACCAGAAGGCCTATGATTTTGAAACTTGGCATGAAGCATCAGGCAATGAAGCTCTACAAAGTTTATATAAACCATGACCCTTGGATGACCTTGACCTATTTTACGGCAAGGTAAACTTAGGTCGCCCATACATTTGAATGGGGAAGATTGTTAAAATGTCATTTGAAGTGCAAAACTTGCAGTAAATTGGCAAATGGACTGATTTTTTTATGATTTGAAAAAGAAATCGACTCCAGGGGTTGCTCTGACCCTGTCCTGGGGTTATATTTATGTATATTACCATCCTAGTCAAACAAGTTTATTGGTATATTTCTCAGGCCTCAGGTGAGCGTTTACAGGACCATTGGTCCTCTGGTTTTAATTTTTCTTTGCAAAAGCTTTCGTCACACAAGAAGCGATTAAAATGAATAACAATAAGGATCAATCATGACTTGTTAAGTAAAAAAAACATCATCTTAAAGTACTTTTTAAAGAGATGCAGTTTGTTGCCTTTTTCATCTTCCATATGGAAAAACCCCGGATGCAGGTCAAAAATGATCTGAGATGTCTTCGACAAAAAACAGTCTGTAGCATTCAACTGCTTTAATTGCATAGCTATGTATTTATGTATTTTTGCATTCATTTTCTAGTGATTCCCTGCTTATTTAAAAAGGTACAAGTATGCAAAGATCAGGGAAAGTCTCAATCAGAAAAAAATTTCCACCCCAAAAACCGAGGTGGGAAAAAACAAATTAACAATTTGGTACTTATACCATGAAAACAAATCGTAAGCCGAATGAGCAGCTTTTTTGTCCCCCGCCTTTTCGAGCGAAGGGACATGGTTTTTGGCTTTCCGTCATTCCGTCCGTCCGTCCGTCTGTCCGTCCGTCCGTCCGTCTGTCCGTCCGTCTGTCCTTCCGTCCTTCCGCCCCCCTATAGGAGTATGTACCTTGTGCAAGCAACTCCTCCTACAGTTTTATTCCAATTCTTTTGAAACTTTACAGATGTCTTGACCATGCTTTGAAGATGTGCATGTGGTTTGGATATAATCCTCAGATTAATGTTTGACACTTTTTTTGCAATTTTAACTTAGTCATTTTTTTCTGACATTTTGACAATGAAAGTGAATGGACAGTGGGTACCTTGTGCAAGCAACTCCTCCTACAGTTATAATCAGATTCTTTTGATACTTTACAGATGTTTTGACCATGCTTTGAAGATTTGCATGTGGTTTGGATATAATCCTCAGATTAATTTTTGACACTTTTTTTGCAATTTCAACTTACTCACTTTTTCAACATTTACACAATGAAAGTGAATGGTCAGTGGGTCCCTTGTGCAAACAACTTCTCCTACAGTTATATTCGGATTCTTTTGAAACTTTACAGATGTCTTGACCATACTTTAAAGATATGCATGTGGTTTGGATGTATTCCTCACTTCAATTTTTGTCACTTTTTTGAAATTTGAACTTAAGTCATTTTTTCAGGCATTTACCCATACACTGAGAAAGTGTATGTGGTTTGGATATATGTTATTCTAAGATTATATTTGTGTAACTAAACTATCAAGGCGGGGGACATACATTCTCTGAATTTGCTTGTTCCCAATAGGTGGCCACTCAGTTACCTTAATTTACCTAAACTTATCTAAAAATATGAAATCATTATTTGAAATACAGGTTACCAAAAGCCCCTTTGGATTATTGATTTGTTTCCAAGGGGGGGGGGGGCACCTGTATTTCCAATATTGATTATGTGTAAGATGGGAACCAGCAGATAATGCAAAACTGGTAAATGACCCACATGGTTTAAACATGGGAATATTTGGGGATAAAAGGTACAAGTAGGCAACGATCAGGAAAAGGCGCAATCAGAAAAAGATCCCTACTCCAAAAACCGAGGCGGGAAAAAACCAAACCAACAACAAGGCACCCACACCACGAACACACCCCGCAAGCCGAACGAGCAGCCACTCCCCCAACAGGCGGCCACCCAGCCACCCAAACCTAACCAAAAACACGATAACACACACAAGGCGCCAACAGCACAAAGAATCAAACACCATGAAACAAAACACCAAGAACCATCACAGAAGCACCGCCCCGGAACGACCAGTAATACAAAACCACTGGCGGGCCCAAACCGGCCGCTAAAGATCCCAACCCCACTCCAGCCCCCGCAGTGGTAAAAATGCATCCAGATAGCGAATGAAAAGCATCGTGATCCGTGTAGATAAGCTGTGCCTGTGTTAATGTCAAGTTATTAAGAACATTACGAAAACTTGCAATATATTATAGAGATTTTTTTTCAGTTGTAAAAATTGAAAATTTCATCAAAAAATGTTTATAATTTTCTTATTTTTGCTCTAAACATAGATTGTGGGTACACGTTAGAACCGCCTCGGCGAGGCGGTTCTAACGTGTACCAACAATGTATGTTTTGGAGCAAAAATAAGAAAAATAGGTATACCCCTGCATACCCCAGTTTTGCTATATAAAAGTGGGGTTTGAGGGGGTATACTTTACACGGACATGTTTTCGTGATGCCAATCGATGTTTTGCGTTTGCTCCGGATTTTCAGTAAGTTATTTTGCGCACAGTGATCTCCATCGTCGGGTACCTAAGAGAATGTGTGAGTCCTTGATTTTTATGCATCATTGTGGTAATCACGATTTATTTGTTTGTCCTTGATGATTCATTGACTAGTTAGAGATTCACCACGAGGACTGAACAATTAACTAAATGCAGTGGACCACTGCAGACGATTAGGGTAAGGTTAGGGCCCTGTAAAAGGGGGTAAAGCTCCCCCAAGTTATTTATTAATAACCGTTTTAAGGCGGTGCTACTATTGTGGTTCACATTTTATCCAATAACGATATTGTATAGCTTTGTTGCCATCCGAATATGAAATGAACGTTCACTTAGCTCTCTGCATTTTACTTGTTCCGTCCATGCAACCATTGTGGCCACCTTACCTTCAATAGCTGCTCACCCTGCATTCCGATTTACAGGTTATATATTAGTACATACATGTATGTATAATGTTTTCTTAATATGAGTTTTCCCGTCTCCATATGACCTTAGCTGTTGGTGAGACGTCAAACCCCAATCAACCAACCTTAATATGAGTTTTTGTTTCTTATTTCTTGTTTATATTTGTATATACAGCTGAACTGAGGGCGAGATTGGGGTCCTCTGAAACAGGTTTAAGCCCCCAGCGCGTAGACTACTCTAAACTTTGAGACTGACCTACTTACATAATTAAATTACAAGACAACTCATACACCTGCGACTGCACGTTTGAGTCTAGTGGCTTGACCATCGTGTAAGTAGGACAGAGACCTATAATTATCGTTCCCATAGACTCCCATTGTAATTTGCCGCAAAACAAGGCTCATTCACGTGCTTCACAGCTTATAGTGGACCCCAACACACTCAGCAGACGAGAGATCGCCCCAGACCGTGTACAAATGCAGCAAAATATAGGGGGTTAGCAAGCATCCAAGGACGGTATTTTTCGCTGTTTAGGGACACCCGAAAATTGCTCAACAATGAAAAAATGATTATTCAAAAATCTCTACATCCGGAATTTGGACATTGTATGGCAAAACAGCAACTGATTAAATCACACAATATAGCAAAATATTCGAGAAGGAGTATACTATCATGTGGCAAAAGACTGATTAAATCACACAATATAGCAAAATATTTGAGAAAGATTATACTATCATGTGGCAATGCAAAAGACGGGTGATAGATCGCATTTATGACCAATGGTAGGTAGCGTTACATCTAAAATTTACCGCGGCAGATCTGCCCACACTTTGGGCCAATCGCTTGCAACGTTACAATTACTGGTCTGTCCTAAAGACACCCATTATTTCATTTATTTTGACGAGATATTGCATTTATACAATGAAGAGAGCTTCCACAATTTCAATGATGCTGTTTGATGCTTGGTAGAACTTGTCATAGTCTTGGAACTATTCAAAAAGTCAACCGACCCCCTACTTCAATAAGTCCAAAATAAGACAACTTTGCCTCTCTACATGGTAAAGATACAGCCACTGAAGTAATTCAAAACATTGGCGCAACACCAATTATGGTATCTAATTGGTAAGAACTATTACAGGATAGGTTAAATATGGCAGTTGAATGACCTTGATCTTTGACCTTTTGACCTTTATGATAGTCACAATTTTACACTTAAATTTGGATCTTCGAAGCAAAATTACCTATTTTTGACAAAATAACTGGTGAAAGCTGTGACCTTGACCT
This sequence comes from Rugalucina vietnamica, assembly GCA_964017185.1. NCBI lineage: Eukaryota > Metazoa > Mollusca > Bivalvia > Lucinida > Lucinidae > Rugalucina > Rugalucina vietnamica. Next base: position 1,756,902 of record OZ024884.1, on the reverse strand, counting down.
TCAATTTGTCTGTTTTGTATTTTATTCTTTTCATTGTAACATGATGATGCATTGTCATTGTGCATTTAACCTTATTCCATCAGAAAACCTGAAAAATATGAAAATTATTAATGTTTACATTATACATTATAGGGGTCATAACTGTGCCTTTTTGACTTCCCAGAGCTGTTGGGAACTCCCACTGAGGCAAAGGGTGAGGTTTGGTCCGGTAAATTTGGTTTAAGCACTCAAGTCATTTCTTAAATGACCGTTCCAATGCTGTTCTGTTGTGATTTTTCATTATGCTGTCTGTTTTTGGTCTGTTTGTATGTGCATTTTTATTTGAATTTTTCTATTTCAAAATTCGAGGATGGCCAGTTTCTGTCTGTTCCGCCTTGGGCTTCAGATGTGAAATCATGGAGAGATACGAAGAGGGTACCGGTTCCTGCAAACGAACTTTCATTCCAGTGTCGAAAGAGGGGCCACGCCTGAAGATGATATTCTCTTTAGGACAGAGAAGTATAATAATAGTTCCCATAGACTCGCATTGTAATTTGCCGCAAAACAAGGCTCATTCACGTGCTTCACAGCTTATAGTGGACCCCAACACACTCAGCAGACGAGAGATCGCCCCAGGCCGTGTACAAGTGCAGCAAAAAATAGGGGGTTAGCCAGCATCCAAGGACGGTATTATTCGCTGTTTAGGGACACCCCAAAATTGCTCAACAATGAAAATCATGGTTGATAACTTTGCTGCCTTCTTAGTGTGCCGTGTGGCGGCCCTAAAAAGTCTCCCCGTACATCATCCATAGTGCAGATTATATTTTTATTTAGGTCCTTTGAGATCAGTAAAGATATACAGAGTGTTCAAAACACTCACGTTTAGAAACATACTTCTAAGCAATGTTTAAATTATTTGACCCCGTTTAGGAATGTGTCTTTGATTTAGACTTCTCGTGTTAATTTTCCAAATTGCAGTACAATAGCCTGGCTTTCGTTGCCGGTTTAAAAAGGGCTACTGATGAGGGTTCATTACCCGAAATTGCGCAATATAGTCCATACTATCTCCCTTTGATTGTTTTTGCTGTTTCCAAAGGATCAAACCTTTATATTTTATTTAATTGCACGCCGGTGGGTCGGGCGTCAGACTCTATGATGGCCCCGACTTAAAGCTATTCATTTTAGTTGGTTGGGGCCGGAGCTTCTTGTCTGTTGCTTGGCCCACCGGGGTCCAACTGGTGTTTTTCTTTTGCTCCGGAGTTAGTAGGTTATTCGGCGCCCAGGGATCTCCATCGTCGGGCAACTAACTCAATCTGTGAGTCCTTGTTTTGATTCATCAGAATGTTTATCATGATATATTTGTTTGTTCTTGATGATTCATTGACTAGTTAGAGATTCACCGCGAGGACCAAAGAACTTACTAAATGTTATGGACCACTTCAGAAGCTGAGGGTGAGGTTAGGATCCTGTAAAACCGGTTTAAGCCCGCCAGTAACTTTGTGTTACTGATCGTTCCAAGGCGATACTTCTGTGGTGTTTTTTTTTTGTTTTATGTCTTGGTGTTTAAAAATTTTTGTGCTGTTGGCGCCTTATGTATGTTTTCATATTTTTAATTAAGTTAAGGTAACTGAGTGGCCACCTATTGGGAAAATAGCTGCTCATTCGGCTTAAGATATGTTTCATGGTATAAGTGCCTGATTGTTAGTTTGGTTTTTTCCCACCTCGGTTTTTGGAGTGGGAATCTCTTTCTGATTGCGCCTTTTCCTGATCTTTGCCTACTTGTACCTTTTTATGCAAAAATCTCTACATCCGCAATTTGGACATTGTATGGCAAATCGGCAACTGATTAAATCACACAATATAGCAAAATATTTGAGAAGGATTATACTATCATGTGGCCAAAGACGGTTGATAGATCGCATTTATGACCAATGGTAGGTAGCGTTACATCTGAAATTTACCGCGGCAGATCTGCCCACACTTTGGGCCAATCGTTTGCAACGTTACAATTACTGGTCTCTGTCCTAAAAACACCCATTATACTGGTCTCTGTCCTAGTATGATTCCGGGTCGTTTCGCCGAGGACCGTGTAAACACCCAAAACACCCATGCAAACCTCCCTTTGGTTGGTAACATTTGTACCAATGGTGCAGAGGGTACCAAAAAAGGGGCAAATTGTTAAATTCATTCGTGGAACTGTTGCATGACTGCATTCTATTTAAGCAACAACGGAACGAAATGAACCGACGGTATTGTGACGCTATATGGTCAGGTATGAAAACTTTGACCGCACCCCACCTGCCGTGTAACCAATTACATTCTATCCAAGCCACAACGGAATGAAATGAACCGACAGTATTGTGACCGTCGATTGTCAGGTATGAATGCTTTGACCGCGCAGCGTTTTATTTCTGTTCAGTCAAATGAACCACGATGAAATGGGAGTACGGTCAGATTCTTTGACAGTCTAGTTTATATATGCGAAGCGTAGGCCAAGCTTTTTGTTAAAGCTTATACTTGTTTAATATTTCTTATCGTCCCAAGGGGAAAAATGCTGTGGGTTTATCTGTTGTATGTTTTGGAGTCCAGTTGTTGTGCTGTTTGAACCTTATGTACGTTTTCATATTTAAGTAGTTCAGGTAACTGAGTGACCGCCCAATGGGAAATAGTTGCTCACCCGGCTAACGATATGGTTTCTTAGTATAAGTACCTAATTGCCAATTAAGTTTTTTCCCACCTCGGTTTTTGGAGTGTGAATTTCTTTCTGATTGCACCTTTATCCTGTTCAGTGCCTACTTGTACCTTTCTAGAATTGTGAAATATATATATATATTGTTTCCGATCACTGGACCGTTTCGAACGTAGTGGCTTGGCATTTAAGTAAATAGATCAGTACTTTGTTGTTTGCCTGCTCATTTACTATTGGTTATTTTGTTTTTTTTCCTATCAACTAAACGACACAATATACGTAGACTGTACAGAAAATGTTTCACAAAAATCCAAGACAACCAATTGCACATGACTGATTGTGAATACATGTTATAATTAATCGTATGTAAAATGAATATATTTCCCTCTTTGTTGTTCTGGTTTTGAGTGAGATGAGGAACGATAACACGAATCATGTTTTTGTAATAAGTTTATGAATAAGGGCAAACTTCCCGAAATTTAAAATTTATTGATTTTCCTACATGTATTACCCTCTCAAAAGTGTAGTCTCTCGTTTAGTCAGGGTAACTGAGTGGCCATCTATTGAGAAATAGATGTCAGTCGGTCAGCGATATATTTTTGTATTAGTACATGACTGTCAATTAAGATGTTTACCCAACCCCCTCTGTTTTTGGTGTACGACTTTCCCGACGATTGTGCCATCTCCCGATCATTGCTAACATGTACTTTAGAGTGATATTTCATTCCTCAGTATTTCATCAATTTTATTAATTCCTTTATGATTCCTGGACATGCTATTAGCAATTTGAATTATTAATATCATATAATGGATAACATTCAACAGCCTATTTTAAACGCAAAGCTGATCAGCGCCTTTGTTTCGCTACTCGGATAATACAGTTTCTTGTCCGTATATAAATCCGAAATTTCAATTCCGTTAAATCCCTTCATTCGACGACGCACAAAACCCTAGCTATACCATACACAGCATCAAAAACAACTAACAAATATGACAATTTCAAAATTGCATATATTAAATTGCCTTGAGCACTTGGACAGACGACTGAACATAAAGAACGGGCAAAATCGAGCTAGATAATACTGCTGAGTTTGACGGATCAGACATTCACATGAAAATTACCGTTAAAAATAAATAAACTGTTTAAACTGATACAGTATTAAAGCACCTTGCGAAATATTAAAGTCCCAAACTCAATGAAACTGAAAGTCTTTCATCAATGTTAACCTTAAGATAACCGTCCTTAGCGTTCTCGCTCAACCATCCGGCCCGTACGGTCTCTGACCTCATTATTAGCAGCTGCACTCGCTCCACCAGAACACAAGGAATGTAAACAGTATTTTAACATCGACAAGGAGAAGCGTCAAAGCCTCAAGAAATAACGCCCTCAGATTTGAATAAAACACTTTCCCGTTTCGGTCTTTAACTTTGAAACCATGCTTCTTTGTGGATATATTACAGAATAAGCAATCGTCATCTGATAATCCACCCTACTTGATTAACTTTCTCACATTTTCAACTGGACACAAATTTGAACCCGTTTAAGCAATCATAACCAAAACATCCTTAAAAACAAAATCGCAAACAAAATGTACTGTGATTGGTTCTTTCTCAACCAACATGTTTAGAGAAATTCGTTTAGCGGATTCCAAAACATTGATTACTAATTTAGAATTGGTTTACAAATTTAAGAAACTTAAAGGAATTAATGATGTTTCTTTTCAGTTCATAAAAATCATAACACGTTACAGACGTATAGGTTATAACTTGAATGTTATGCGACAGTCTGCATGCTTAGTTTTTAACTAACCCAATCATGGTTGATAACTATGCTGCCTCCTTTAATTGCACGCCGGTGGGTCGGGCGTCAGACTCTATGATGGCCCCGACTTAAAGCTATTCATTTTAGTTGGTTGGGGCCGGAGATTCTTGTCTGTTGCTTGGCCCACCGGGGTCCAACTGGTGTTTTTCTTTTGCTCCGGAGTAAGTAGCTTATTCGGCGCCCAGGGATCTCTATCGTCGGGCAGCTTACTCAATCTGTGAGTCCTGGTTTTTTATTCATCAGGATGTTTATTATGATTTATTTGTTTGTTCTTGATGATTCATTGACTAGTTAGAGATTCACTACGAGGACCAAAGAACTCACTAAATGTTATGAACCATTGCAGAAGCTGAGGGTGAGGTTAGGTACCTGTAAAACCGGTTTAAAAAGGTACAAGTAGGCAAAGATCAGGAAAAGGCGCAATCAGAAAAAAGATTCCCACTCCAAAAACCGAGGTGGGAAAAAACCAAACTAACAATCAGGTACTTATACCATGAAAACATTTCGTAAGCCGAATGAGCAGCTATTTTCCCAATAGGTGGCCACTCAGTTACCTTAACTTAACTAAAAATATGAAAACATACATAAGGCGCCAACAGCACAAAAATATTTTAAGCACCAAGACATAATTCAAAAAGAACCACCACAGAAGTATCGACTTGGAACGATCAGTAACACAAAGTTACTGGCGGGTTTAAATCGATTTTACATGGCCATAACCTCACCCTCAGCTTCTGCAGTGGTTCATAACATTTAGCTAGTTCTTTGGTAACTTTGTGCATCTCAAAAAAGTGATTCCGCTAAAATGTATTTTATATATCTTTTACATTTTTTTCTTTCTTTCTTTCTTTCTTTTTTCTTTCTTTCTTTCTTTTTTTTTTTCTTCCTTTTTTGATTCTTTTTATCTTTTCTTTCTTCTTCTCTTTTTTTTTGAACTTAAAATACAAACAATGCGGCCTTTCATAAAAGCGATTCCGCTTTGTATCTCTTTTGTATTTTAGCGATGTCGCTTTGTATCTCTTTTTTATTTTAGCGATTCCGCTTTGTATCTCTTTTGTATTTTAGCGATTCCGCTTTGTATCTCTTTTGTATTTTGGCGATTCCGCTTTGTATCTCTTTTGTATTTTAACGATTCCGCTTTGTACCTCTTTTTTATTTTAGCGATTCCGCTTTGTGTCTCTTTTGTATTTTAGCGATTCCGCTTTGTATCTGTTTTTTATTTTAGCGATTCCGCTTTGTATCTCTTTTGTATTTTAGCGATTCTGCTTTGTATCTCTTTGCATTTCTGCAAAACACTGTGATACCGCATTACCTGTACATGTAACTCATGCTCTTTGTCAAAATTCACCCCTAACATTCTGAAATGCAAATCGGTATAACAGAACAACCCTCCGCCATATTTAACATTTTAACATAAAATGTCTCTCTGAAGTCAGATTAAACTAGACAGCTATTTCATGTCTAAATGCAATTCTAGGACAAATAAAAAGGCCAAAATACAGCCTTTTTCCAACAATGACGAGGAACTAACACACCGTATACCCTGTCTACAATCATTTTATTTAGGACCCCGGTCCATAGGATGGACAAATAATCCAAATGATTACCTTAAAACTCCGCAAACGCCTCAACTAAAACACAGGACGGATTCCAAAATCTAAAAAAATTTCCAGATAATCGAAATTTTTCATTTTCAGATCTTGTAATCCATTCCATCTCTAAATAAATTGACTGTGACATTTTGAATAAGCTATAGGCAAAATCTTGTAAAATCAGTTTTCATGTAACCTTTTGTGATTATGGATTTAACACTATAATTGTCCGTAAACCACTTGGTGTGCTAGAATGTGCTTCAAAGACAACAAAACTGTGCACCGCTACTAACTGTCTCGGCCATGTAAAAGATTCCATAGCTTCATCTTATGCCTATAACCCGTGAGAAATAGCATTTATAGTGCTGATTTTGTACCCAGCACAACTCAAATCAGTGTATACTATTTTGATACATCTTCAAAACTCAAACAAATCTTTATTTACGTAACAAGTTTCAGTGAAATCGGTCCCAAGTTCCAGAGAAGAAAATGTTTTTAAGGTTTTTACCACATACGGGCATGGCGGCTATCTTGGTCATGTGACCTGGGCCATTTATACAAAATTTAATCCCCCCTTTCTAAGGATGCTCCACATGTTGTTTGGCATTGATTGGACCAGGTGTTTCAGGACAGAAGATCTTAGAAAAGTGTGAACAACGACGACGACATCGACGACGACGGAGCATGGCCATCTATAAGCTCACCTTTTGAGCCTTCGGCTCAGGTGAGCTAAAACCCTTTCTTGAGTGTGTGTATATTTTTGTTTGAGCTATGGGCCAGGTAGCAAAATTCAGATTGTATAAAATATGCCAATTTGTTGTTACAACTTTGGGTTCACTCAGGAGAAATTTATTGCAAGCAGGATTTAAAGCCATATTAGGCTTTTCCAGTTACTTCCGAGTAAATCTGCATTGTATCTTTTTTATCTGTTTTAGTTGAATTATCAGAAAATTGACATTCTGTCGGCCATTTTTGATGTCATGTTGGATTTCCGTGTAAAGAATCCACATACAGGCTTGGCACCTAGGCCTTAAATATTGCCCATTCTATGAACCTCAACATATAAATATCAAACCTTCTTAGTGGTGGGTGAAATGAAATTTGTGAAGCTAAACTGCCCCTACCCCCTTGATTTGTGAGAATCTCATCATGTACCCTTACATTATAAAGATGAAAATATTTTCAATTTGATACCATAATCTTTGCTGACGCCCAGGTTGAAAAAAATCTTATATACTTAATTTAATTTTTACTTTCAAAACCCTTTCCTGTAGTGTGTATACAACAAAATATTTTTGTTTTACTAATGGGTAGAAAATCTGTTTAAAAATTACCATTTTTTGTGATACTTTTGAGCTCCCTCAGCAGAAATCTATTGCTATCAGAATTTTAAAGCATTATTAGGCTTTGTAAGTTACTTCTGAGTATAACAACATAAAATGTGTATATCTGTGCAGATCTTTAAGTCCTATATGCGAGGAAATAGAACGTTCTTCTTTTTTGTGGCCATTTTGGACGCCATTTTAGATTTTGGTATGAAGAATCCTCATCTGGACTTGGCATTCAGGCCTAAAAGTTTGCCCATTTAATAGTCTCCAACATGAAGCTATCATGAAACCTTTTATTTGGAGGGTGTGGAAAAAAATATTTTTGCTCTGCTGGCTTCTGCTCTAGACACAGCTTAAGTGACAATGTTTGTAACACACATAATATTGCTATGTAATAGCCAAAGGCACACAAACAACTTCTCAAGTAATATGTATTAAAGTATTTATCACACCTTTGGAAATAGTTTGTTCAATTCAATTCAAGTCAATAATTTATTTGGGTCTCATATTGATATACAATATACATACAATAATAAACATAAAACAATATGAACTATATCAACCCATTCTATATAAAATTACAAAAGACTATCGTTGGCAAATATGTAAACATTGTACATGCATTTATACATTTAAAACAAATAAATACTATTTCAACGAGTAGCAGGCTACTTCAAAACGACTTAAGATTGTTTACATAACCTATATACATCAGAATGTACAAGTACAAGAGGAAGAGCGCCTGTTGCGGAAACCGATATCCAGACAGCGAGCCCTCTGCCTCGAAAATGTTCATAAAGGACATAATCGTAGCTTAGAGTTAACACTGACACACAACATGGCACATAAGGTTAAAATGGTACTTTACAAGGTATCTATACATATACATGTCGCGTAAATAATAAGGTACAGTTAAAAGGAAAGCAACACAATAGCTTGTGTGCCCCACACCACCTACACACGGGGCCCGAAACCCCAGCAATTCTTGTAGAAGCTATTAAAGCCACAGAACAAAAGGAGTTTGTAAACAGGATTCTAATAAATGAATTAAGACAAAGTAAATGTATGTAAATCATAGAAAAACATTTTGTAGCTAATGCCCTATCTTATGCTTATGCATTAGCAAAATTTGCAAAAGTAATGCATTAGAATTAGCATTGCCCTAATGCCAAAATTAATATTACATTGGCATTAGCATTAGTTGAGAAAAAGTTAATGCATTGCTAAAGCATGGGCATTTGTTTAATGCATTGCCCAAGCCCAATTTATATGTTTTCAAAGTATAAAAAGGTACAAGTAGGCAAAGATCAGAAAAAGGCGCAATCAGAAAAAGATTCCCACTCCAAAAACCGAAGTTGGAAAAAACCAAACTAACAATCAAGTACCTATACCATGAAACATATCGTAAGCCGAATGAGCAGCTATTTTCCCAATAGGTGGCCACTCAGTTACCTTAACTTAACTAAAACTATGAAAACACACATAAGGTGCCAACAGCACAAAAAATTGTAAACACCAAGACACAAAACAAAAAGAACCACCACAGAAGTATCGTCTTGGAATTCAAGTACCTTATTGTCAATTTAGTTTTTCTCACCTCGGTTTTTGGAGTGGGAATTTCTTTCCGATTGCGCCGTTATCTGATTATTGCTTTCTTATACCTATTCAAGGATATAATCTTGATAATATTTCATGTTCAGGTACAACGAACAATGATTTTCTCCAACATGGCCTTCCATTTTAACGTAAACATTATGAAAACATGCCCTTGCAATAAACACAGAACTTTAAAAGTTTCAAAAATGAACATTTTTAGTAGAGTTTGTTTGATATTTTTTTCTTATTTTTGCTCAAAAAAATTGTGGGTACACGTTAGAACTGCCTCGTCATGTATGTTTTGGAGCAAACATATGTATATCTCTGTATACTCCAGTAAGACTAGATAAAATGGGGTTTACGTGGATTTTCATTGCACGGACATAATGTTCCTAATAAATATGACATACATGTAAGTGTTTATCATCTAATTGCCCCTAACACCGGGATTTGCTTTTATTAAAAACTAAAAACAGCGTACAGTCATATACCCTAATTTATACTGTAGAATCAGGCTACTAAAATCAGCAATGGTCGTTAATTTGCTTCCGCAGATGCATCATTTCTTTGTTGATGTTAGCTTGAACGGTCATTCTATTTTACTAACAATCATCACGATAACATGTCCGTATAATATACTGAAAATCAAAACATTACGAAAACATGCCCATGCAAAATACAGAGATTTTTAAGGTTTAAAAAATGAAAATTTTCAGTGGAAAATATTTGCCATTTTTCTCATATTTGCTCAAAACATAGATTGTTGGTACATGTTAGAACCGCCTCGCCGATGCCGTTCTAACGAGAACCCACAATCTATGTTTTGGAGCAAAAATAAGGAAAATAGGTATACCCCTGCGCACCTCAGTTTTGCAATATTAAAGTGGTGTTTTAGGGGGTACACATTTCACGGATATGTTTTCCTGATGCGTCTTATACCACCATGTTTTTGGTATTTTAATTATCAATTAGAATTATTTTTTATTTCAAACATTTTTCGGTCAAATCCAATATCAGATCTTTGACCAGGCACAAATTCAAGAGTGTTGATAATAATGCAATTTTTGGGGGCAAAATGTGTAATATTGCACAATTTTGTAAAAGAATATTACCAATGAAATTTTTAACCAAGTTTTGATTTGCGTGTGATATGTATAATGTCAGCATCAGAAAAACAATGTGATAATTTGAATTTTAGAGAATTTGTTGCTTTTACAAGATTTAAAAAAATACATTTTCAGAAAATAACCAGTGGTTTTGAAAGTGGTCTTTAAACAGCAAAGATTTCAAAAACACATGCATTCTAAGTTTATGACAGATAAGCATATAAGTGAGCCGCATGACTGTTTTTAGACTAAATAGTGTTTGATAAACATAAGTAAAATCCGTTTTCTGTACTTACGGTTTGTAGGCAAGAATGTTTAATTTTGGTTTTACAACCATGATTCAGTATTTGTTTCGGATTGTATGTGTCAATGTAAAGATTTGAGATTGAACAACTTGGTCCATATAATAATTTGTTAGGAACAAAGCCAATTGTTCCAGCAAAGCAGCATAAAGTTGGTGCATTAATTGGTAGAGTTTTAAAAGAAAATCTGAATGGACTAAGTAAAGTAAAGCACCAACTTAACGCTGCTTTGTGTGATAATTTACTTTGCTCCCATCAATTTATTGTTTATGACAAGTTGTTAAACGCTCACTCATTAAAAGTGGCACCAAAAAGAGAAAACAGTACTTGAAAATTAAAACTTCTTGCATACAAACCGGAAGTACAGTACTGTACAGCAAGCGGATTTGATTTATGCTAATGAAACTTGCTAACCCAGTTTACGTACCATAACCTTAAAGAGCAGTCACACATCAGCGTATAAGTGAAACGCGCGCCGGGCGTGTTGAAAAAATAGCAAAATTCCTCACACGCCAGACGCAAGTCGGAAACACGTTCAAAACTTGCTACAAGCGCGTTGGGTACGCTTGGTGTACGTCCGGTGAGCGTCGCTGTACGTCGCTAAAAGTCTCTGCGCGTTTCGCGCGCGTTGCGGCTAAAAAAAATTTTAAACATGCTTAAAAATTTTCTAAAAGCTCGGCGTGTCCCGGGCGTGTGACTTATACGTCCCGAATAAGTTCCACGCGCGCTACGGGCGCGTTGAATAGGCTCTGAACGCGTTTGGCGCGCGTTTGAAGCACGCCAGTGTACGTTCCATGCGCGTTCCGATTTTATTAGATGTTGCTTCAGTAGCGTGTACCAAGCGTGTGTGAAACGCGCGTTGAACGTTCGATGCGCGCATGTAGCGCGTGCTTAGCGTGTCTGGGACGTATCACAACCATTCTCCAAAACTTTGAGATTTTTATACGTCCGGCACACGCCCCAGTTGCGCGCTAATGTGTGACTGCTAAAGCGTGTTAAAGGAACAAATTAATTTTTATACGCCCAAAGTCTTCAGCGTGTTGAGATTTTTCATACGCCCGGCGAGCGTTTGGGTTATACGCTACAGTGTGACTGCTGTTTTAGATTTCGTTATATTTTTCGCTTTTTAAAAGGAAATTATCAGTAATTTTCCGACAATGCCAAATTTACAAATTTTTCATTGGTAATAATTTCTTTTTAAATGCAACTTTACACTTCTTGCCCCAAAAATTATCATTATCATCAACACTTCAATTTCCAGCAAAGTCGTCAAAAATTGATATAGAAATAACAATTATTCAAGTCTATATTTAAAATTATGCAAAGCAGGGTGGTACAATATTGTTAATTTTCAGTATACGTAAATACTTTGTTATAGTAAAATCGTAAAGCAATTAACTAAATGAGGTATAGCAAGCCGAATAAGCAACTATTTTCCCGAATACGTGGCCACTCAGTCACCCAAACTCAACTAAAAATATGCAAACACACATAAGCACAAAAATTCAACATCAAGACACAAAACAATAAGAACCGCCACAGAAGTATCGCCTTGGAACGACCAGTAATGTAAAACTGGGATATAAAGGGGTATACAATATTTTATATGTTTGCTTGCGGGTATTGTTACCCACAATCAATATTTTGAGCGAAAATTTTACAATAATCAAATATTTTCCATTGAATTTTTCATCATTTTTTAAGGGTGCAATAAATCGCTGTACTTTGCATAAGAGAGTTCGTTCACAGGTACATTTAACCAATATGCAACGTGTTATAAGCTACGTTCTGACATTAAAGAGTTTGAGTTTAAGACATTGCTTTGGTGAGAAAGGACTAATAACGTCATAACATAAAACGTCACTAGATTTTGTTGTCCCTAAAGCTTTCGAAAATGCGTATTACTTCAAAGCATAATGTACAGTATATAGAGGATCTTACACTCGTGGTCATTTCATATGAAATTGATTACACGAGCCTTTGTTTTATCATATGCCTTATAAAATAGGATTTTATCGCCTTCGAAGTGGACATATTTTCAATGAAAATTTACATTGTTGTTACGGACCTGGTCAATGAAGTTACGTATTTCCGCAAAAGTGTTAATACACGTGTGGTCATACGATTTTTATGACATGACGTTATCCACTGGAAAACAGTGACGTCATATGATACAAGTGTTTAGCTCTACACTATCGTCATGGCACGTATATACCCGACAAAAAAGGAAATGCACTGGTGAGATTTTCTCGTTAAGTTCTTTATAAATCGCTCAAATTCAAAATGTGATAAAAAATATTACCAAATCTTGCTTCACGTTGAGCATACATGAAGATGTGTTCTAGACCAATAAAAAGAAAAAAAAAACATTTCCGCAACCGAAAATCATCTCTAGAACGTGAGTATTTAAACTCATTTAACCTTGTCTAAAACATTTCATGGTTTTTACGGTTTATCTCCAGTATGTTTGTTTGCTTAAAATGCGGTTAACAAACATGAGCTGCCAAGCCTTAAGAGCCGAGATGAGGATAAAAAGATGGAAAAAGTAATCAAAGGGTTCCAATGATGTAAAGTAAATAATCAAGAGAGGATGAAAAACGGTGCAGTTTTATGCGACTTTAACATTTGACCCCCACCTGGTTGATGACCAATTTTTGAATAAAAATTAAAACCGAGATCCTTTAAGAGCAGTGAACACAATGATGAGAAAGGGGATGGGCCATAACGCGGTTTCGACTATTAATGTCTCCTCAGTGACCCTTTAGATTTGGCAACATGGAGCCAAAGAGAATTTCAGAAATTTTGCAACTTTCAACAGGGTAGTCGATACAAAGACTAATATTATCTAAATGGGACCAAATATGTTAAACTGTGGTTAGAAAATGAATCTTAACCGATAATAAATTTCTGATTTCTCAGAATATCCTCGCTGATCTCAAAGGACCAAAAAGAAAATATAACCTGCACTATGGATGATGTACGGGGAGACTTTTTAGGGCCGCCACACGGCACAACACCAGCTGCAGTAATAGCAAATAAAGATTAAAACTGAGATCCTTTAAGAGCAGTGAACACATTAATTAGAAAGGGGATGGGCCATACCGCATGCACACTTTTGGCCCCTTGATTAAACGTGTAATGCATAGCCAAAGAGCATATCTTTTAAATGGTGTTGTTAATTCTGAAGAGCTTTATGAAACCTTCATCATTGGCACCATTGTGTTTCTTATTTTGTCGGTTATTTTGCACAGTTTCTTGCATGCCTTATATCCTTGTTTGACAACGTTTTGCCGCAACGCATGAATCAGTGCATCACATGATGAATTCAAAATAGAGATGTACACATATTAAGAATAAACAACTGATTTCAAGCGGTAGGTTTGCATAGGGCTTGTATATAAAGATAATGTCTTTTGATATGATGTTCAGTATGCAGTGTGGAACTCAAGCAATCAAAAATGTCATGGCTAAGCAACTTCGTAGTTTATGAGAGGCCTTACCTGAGCTCTCCCAGGTAATTATCAAAGCATACTATCTCCGGTAATTTTACGAGACTTCACGAGAATTCCCGATGATGACTTTAATCCGTTTATGTCTTGTGTTTTTTTAAGCCCCGGGATGTAATCAACACTTTTTATGGCTTTCACTGCAGCTGATATTGCGGATGTTTAATTGTAACAAAGAATGTAGGTTCCTGCGATTTGATTTCGACTAGGTAGAGCATTTTCAATGAAACGAGCCGCGACGCGAGAAAACCGGTTTTCAGGGTTTTTGACCAGGTCCGACACCAACGAACCTGTACAGTCACAGAAGCAGGCTAGAGACTTGAAATTTTGGCTATAAGTAGAAGAGGAATTGTACTATCTGAGTAGCGAAAACAAAGGCACTGATCAGCGCCTTTGTTTTCGCATGGGCAAAAATCCGGTTTTCTCACGACGCGGCTCATTAACTATAAATTAATGAAGTACGTATTTTTGGAAAATGTTTGTAACAAAACTATGGTCGCTGCTACTTGATGCTGAAATGCATCATTATTTGAGCTCAAAATTTGCACAATGTCGATTCATTTATAACAATGCCTATATAATCACGGCCTCTCTCTCTCTCCCCCTCTCTCTCTCTCTCTCTCTCTCTCTCTCTCTCTCTCTCTCTCTCTCTCTCTGTGCCTATCTGTACCATAATTCTCGCATTTAAAATTAGCATAAAGTCATGTCCGTGTATCAAGATCATTTAAAATTAGCATAAAGTCATGTCCGTGTATTAAATATATACCCCCTTATACGCCACCATATATAGAAAGACTGGGGTTTGCAGGGGTATACCTATTTTTTCTTATTTTCGATTTAAAACATAGATTGTGTGTACTCGTTAGGACCGCCTAGGCGAAGCGGTTCTAACGTGTACCCAAAATGTATGTTTTGAGCCAAAATATATATATGAAAAGAAAATTAATGATTTTTTTATATATACTTTTGTTTCTGAAAAAATCTTTGTATTTTGCATGGGCAAGTTTTCGTAATGAATCATTGCTTGTGTCTATGCTCATTCTTTATGCGACATTTTCTTTCTTTCTTTTCTTTCTATCTTTCTTTCTTTCTTCGCATTGTGTGTATTCAAGATTTTTTTTATATTAAAGAGCAGACATTTCATTATTTTATAGAAACTCGCGAAAGAAAATATTTAAGATTGTATAGCAACAGACACGAATTGGATTATAGTATTCTGTAGTATCTCGAGTCAAGATCAAGATAAAGTGATTCCTTTACGGTAGTCGACATAATTGGACTGAATATACAAGAATTTTGACACATGACGCGTGCCGATAGATAATTCTCGTTATTGTAAAAACAATCTCCCGACCAAGTGGCAAAATATGCTCATTCTTTATGTGACCTTTTCTTTCTATCTTTCTTACTTCGCATTGTGTGTATCCAAGATTTTTTTTATATATTATTAAAGAGCAAACATTTCATTATTTTATAGAAACTCGCGAAAAAAATCTTTAAGATTGTATAGGAACAGACACGAATAGAATAGTATTCTGTAGTATCTTGAGACTATCAAGATAAAGTGATTCCGACATGATTGGACTGAATATACAAGAATTTTGACACGTGACGCGTGCCGATAGATAAATCTCGTTATTGTTAAAACAATCTCCCGGCCAAGTGGCAAAATTTGAGATATTTTTCATTGAGTAAAATTCGATCAACAAAAAGTGACCGAACAACTAATTTGTTCCAAGTTGTCTAAGTTTGCGGAGCCACTTGTTGAAAATGCGTATTTCATTCATGGAATTATTTTATTTTCGGACAACATATATATCCCTCAATGTTTATTCCTGAACTTTTTTATTTATTTATTAATTTTATTAACCGCCTGTCAATTTTGTAACGATGTATTTTCTTTCTTTCTTTCTTTCTTTCTTTCTTTCTTTCTTTCTTTCTTTCTATATTAATACGCAGTTTCTTTCTTTCTTTCTTTCTTTCTTTCTTTCTTTCTTTCTTCTTTCTTTCTTTCTTTCTTTCTTAACATGCAGTTTAGTCTGTATTTAGATCGCATTTCATCCAAAATCTACACTCTACACTTATGCATTTTTTCAGATCCGTTCACAAAATAGTATAAATTTTATTTATTTATTTATTTATTAAGTCAGTATTAAACTACTCTATCCCGGAGTATAAACACAACGTGTCCCATATTAAAAAGTTACAATATCAGGTATTATAACTGACTCATCACAGGTAATGACAGGTACGCCGAGGTTTATCGTAAAATCTACGGAAAAGTCCGAAAACAAACGAAACCAAATAACTTTTTGAACATTTTTGTTTCTTAGGCATAAAGACTAATTTCTATTTATGTCATACTTATGAAAATTATATCAAATAAAAATATAAAACCTCTAGAAAATGTATCCGTTTGCACCTTAGCGATATTTTTGTGAATTACGTTAAAAAGGGCAGCTTGAAAACTTGTAACATTATCTAATTTCGGCATTTTTTTTTCTATTTGTTTAATGATTTTATGTGTACTTTAATAAGGTACCAAAAAAGACTAATTTCTAATTATGCTATCTTAAATTTAAAAACATCATATTAAAGCTGAATAATTTGTGTAATTAAATCCATTTGCACCTTAAAGATAATTTTGACTTTGCAAAAGTTATTTATTAAAACTGTAATATCGCCCTATTAATCTTATAGCGAATATTGATTCACACCTGGACAATTACCTGACGAACTTTCTTGGGAATGTATCAGGATCAATAATGTTACAATGGCTTTATTGTTGTGTTGAGCGTCGGGGTGAAATTACTGACGTCGTGTAACTTATGATTTGTGCATGCCACATAAGTTCACGTGTATAGAATTACCAACACAATAAGCTCTGGCATAACAAGTAAAACGGGAATCTGGGCATACATATTCAAGAGCATATGGAGTGAGCCGTCTCGTGGGAAAACACATAATGTGGTTTCCGAACAGGTCCGACACAAACCGGCCTGTACAAGCACAGAAGCTGGCTAGAAGCTTGAAATTTTGTATTTAGAAAGAAGAGTAATTGTACTATCCGTGTAGCGATAACAGTTACTACGAAGCTGATCTGCGCCTTTGTTTTCGCCTATGCATGCAGATTTTGTTTTTTTCATGTGGTGGCTCCAGTATCATATTATAAAAGCAAAATGAGGTTCGTTAATAAGTTAATAATCTCAGGAATTGAAGTGGTTAGTGCAAGAATGTGTCTAAAGAGGTACAAATAGGCAAAGATCAGGAAAAGGCGCAATCAGCAAAAGATCCCCACTCCAAAAACCCGAGGTGGGAAAAAACCAAACTAACAATCAGGTACCTATACCATGAAAACATTTCGTAAGCCGAATGAGCAGCTATTTTCCCAATAGGTGGCCACTCAGTTACCTTAACATAACTAAAAATATGAAAACATACATAAGGCGCCAACAGCACAAAAATATTAAACACCAAGACATAAAACAAAAAGAACCACCACAGAAGTATCGACTTGGAACGATCAGTAACAAAAAGTTACTGGCGGGCTTAAATCGATTTTACACGGCCGTAACCTCACCCTCAGCTTCTGCAGTGGTTCATAACATTTAGTTAGTTAAGTCCATTTTTGTAAGTTTAGAAGAAAACAAACGCGAAAAACATAAAATTTCGACAAAGGTTTGGCAACCAGCTTAAAATATTACTATGTTATTCATCGTAGCAAATAGAGTAAAAAGCTAAAATGTCATGAAATTTCGTTGAAAGATATGGGAGAAAATAAAGAAGTTGAAATATTTATCAAATGTGCACATGCAAGAATGTGTCTAAGTCCAAAGCCCTGTTTTTCCTATACCACTTTTGGCTGGAATTTTGTCAAAATACATCAATTTACAGTGATAAAATTGCTCAGTTGCCTATCGTAGATGTTTTGAGCTCATTAAACCATATCAGAACAAATTATTTTTACACCAGCAGAAGGTAGCATTTATTTGAACTTAAGTATGTTCTTGCATTAAACATTGTGCAATGTGTGGACTAAGGCCTGTTCTTGCACCGAAAATGGACTTAATGCCTTTTGATAAATTTTAAAAGACAAATTTCATACGAACAAAACGTAAAAGGTACCACAATATATATTCAGAATGTAACGTTTTGTATGTAGAACGCAATTAACTCCACAAATTAATTTTTTGCGTTACGTGGACTTAGACATGTTCTTGCACTAACCCCTTCAATTGTTCAGTCCAACTTGCGACAAAACTAAAAATCCTAATCAAGGAAATGTATACGCTGATGCGTCCTGAACACAAGATTCTGTTATAATGCAGTGGTTTATAGCTATGTAATCAGGTAATGGTCAATCCCTAGCATGAGAAGATTAACTCATTTAAGCCTGGCGTCCCTTTAATGGGACATAGGCAAACAGAATAGCCCCTGATGTGACGCCGCAGAACGCGGCGGCCCATCTAGGGCTATTCTGTTTGCTAAGAGGATTTTCATCAAAAAAATATTTAAAAATTGAAAATCACTCCTAACGCCCCTAAAAATGAAAGTGGACTTTTCCAATTGATAATGATGGAAAAATCCATTCGTCAAATATGGGTTAAAGACACAATATTCTGCTTCTATAGCCAGGGTGGCCCGGTCTAATCACCTCCAATAAACAGTCCAGGAGGCATAGTGCACATCAAAAGCTTATCTTATCTAAGTGATCATGGGGTCATTAGTCTTTACCTCGAAGGGGCCACTTACAGGTAACTTTGATATCATTGAGAAGTGTTGATTGTGAGACTTGATAAAACATAAAAAAATGATTTTATTGAATTCGAAACAAAAAAAAATAAATAAATAAATAAACAATAAAATAAAACAAAATAAAAAAAAATAATAAATAAATATAAATGATAATTTTGTCAAACCTGGCTGATTGTTTTCTTGTTCCAATGCTGAAATAACCAAACTTCTTGATATAGTTTCTAAAAAGATTCAACTGAAGAAGTGTTTATGAATATTATTTGAATAATAAAAATTATTATTAAATCCTGATTCTGAATAGAAATAAATGTGCAATGTCACAATGCACACATAGATTCCGTTTTTATCACTTAAATGATATCCAAACAATTCTGTCATAAATTTAACAGGGGGACTTGTCACTCTAATGGTCTAACAAAATGAAGTGCCACCAAAGTGTATTATTTTGGTGAATGGCCATCTGTTTTTCACACCTTCTGCAAACCATCATAATTTTATATGCTCAATGTCTTCCACTAAGTGTGTGTTTGTTTTGCATCTGTCAAAATGTGTGAAAATCCTTATTTTAATGTAAATTGGTTTTATGACAGTTTTCCTTTGCAATCACCCATGCAACATTCATTCATTTAATATGCAAACTGGATTAAAGACACAATATTCTGCTTCTAAACTGTAAAAAGTGCTATTTAACTAAAGTTTGTGCATCCTTTAAAGAAAATGCTTTGTTTGAAATGAAAAATATTTGAAAAAAAAGAAGAAACAAAAACAGTTCTTTATTTCTGTATTTGCCACAAAGAGGCAAATAATGACAATAATCATCTTCTTTAGAGTTCTGTATTTCGCTGATTTTAATTCCCCTTTCAGTGGCCCCTACCTGTAAAGCAGCCCATGTCTTACCTGTGATTTCTTATCAGTTGTCTGCTGAAGGTCATTAGGGTGTTCTGCAATGCAAAATGTGTCTTTAAACAATGAAACTAACACGGCGCCTGTATTTTATATTTGACTGTTGTGAAAGACTTTCTCCTATTAAAATCCTGGTATCTGGAATGTGTACAAGCCGGCCATACTTCCATAGAATCCATCCATAAAATGATTTGCAATCATCATATAAATAATATGTACATGAGAATCAGATCAGAAAGTCTATGTTTTGAAGAGACTGATAGTCTATATATGTGAAAGATAAAGAACAGTCTCAGACGATATAAACACCACACTTTAGGTGGCACTACTATAAAAAATTATCCATTGCTCCCAATGCAAAATTGGGTCAAATCATCAGCCTGCAAAATTTTGTCTGGGCTAATTTGCCCAGAATGAACCATAATATTCAACAGACAGCATCTCTGCTTACCAGTAGCAGTCAAAAAAATATAGGGTTGTGCGGCATATTTTTGAACAAAATGTCATCCAAAGTAAACACACCAGGACCGCAGTGAATGCCGAGCTGAAATTTCAGTGGCACATATACATACTTTGTTTCTCTCTAGAAAAATATCCAAATGTGTTTGGAATAAAAATTCTTTTCAATTTTTTTTTTAATAAGTGTACATTTCCAAAAAATAATTTACTTTGACCCTAACATAAATCAGCAGCCAGAAATTTTTCTTTGTGTGACTGAATACTCTCCCCAAAGAAGGCGGGGCTTGCATAATGAGTAAATATTTATAGTAGTGCAACCTATACCCTCCTTTGAAATGATCAATGCAACCTCAATAATCATTATTATTTTAATTTGAACATATCCTAGCACAAATCCATAGGTTAAACTTTTGAGGTTCAAGTTTCTAGGGAAATATAGGCAGTCAAGTTTATGACTGACTTCTGCGGCTAATTCTTCAAAAATGCCTGCTGTAAAATTACTTGTACAGTTTGTTATTTATTTTAGAGAGACAATAAAGAATTCAGTCACTGGAAACAGGCTTTGTGCAGTTATTTAGTCCCTTGTGTACCAAAAATAAACAATACTAAGATCCTGTGTGCAAAGAAACTCAGATTTTTCTGCTCTACAAAGTGACAACTATGACAATTCAGGAGAAAACTGAATTTTTGTGAACAGAAAGCCCTGGAGTTATTGCCCTTTGATCAGATGAAAATTATTTTCCAGTGCTGAGCTGACCAATACTCCTAGTAAGATTAGTATACAATAATGACTGCTTATCTGGGATAATAGTGCAAGACAGTCAATTTACCTACCCCCACCCCCAAAATTTCACTTGGCCGGCATTTTTGAAAAACTCAATTTCTTCGTAGTCTAGTCACTTCATCAGGTAAAACTGAAGTCCTTGCCTCTGTTATTTAGTTCAAAACATTAGATGCTACCTTTATATCCCTTGTTCTGTGTGTCAGTATTTGCCATGTCCATAAAAAGGTGCCTTTGTGTAGGTTTTTCTGCCATTTTCATGTGAAATTGCACTTGAACACTTTTGGAATATCTGTGGAGCAGGCTCTTTGCAGCTGATTTAGCTCAAATGCCCAATCTCAGTCTCTGATCATAAACATTTCTATTTTTCTGAGAAAATTAATTGCATGTTCACTTACTTTTGGTGTCAGGTTACATCAGTGTATATGATAAAGGCCTGATAGTATGGAGAGAAAACAAATCTTTCTGATAAACTTTCACCCAAAGAATTTGGTTCTAGTATCAAATAGCTCACAAGTTTTGCTGTTTTCTCATACTGTCTTAGTAAATTGTTCAGTAAGGACTGGTTGTGGTTAGTTGAGGATTAGATAATTATTAAATTGCTGTATTTCTGGAGGTGTTGGAAAATTTTGACAAATAATCTGTAAAATTCTGAGGGACGGAGAGACTGAGAATGGGCCGCACAAATAAAGCACTGCATTCTTATCGCTTCAAGCAAGGAAATGTTCCACATAATAAAGGAATGAGGTTGGCAGATAATGGCTTACAAGCAAATGTCAGTAATTCCAATGTCAAATGTGTTCGGCTCTCAAAGGACACCTTTGACCGGGTGGTTACGAATGTAAACTGTGACCGTTCTTCTGCCCTTTTTGCTGGACCTGATGCAGCGCGTCTCCTGAGACCCAAGAAGCAGCCAGCCAAACCTGAAAAACAAATTGATCAGTAAGTACAAATAGTGCCTCCTATCTTCTCTCATTTATTTATTTATTTATTCGTTTAAATTCATTTCTTATTGCTCAGAAAGGTTTCTATGTGTGTGTGTGTGTTTCTTTTAACAATCAAAGGGAGGCAACCCAAAGTATCCTCCACTTCAAATTGTTAAAAAAGCAACCTGAACCAGGACAGTAGCTTTAAATAAAGTGCTAGTTAAACATCTAGTCTGCTTTGTAAAATCAATGTAGAAATGTGAAGCAAAATTGATCTTTGTATGTGTGAAAATGAAACTGCTGATCAGCCTCTCTGATAATACTCACACCGCTGTGCAGGCTCATTTGTGGAGGTCGAATGATTCCATCAAATGCCACTTCACAGGAGTAAACACTTGAGAAATGTGTAAAGTTTACATGCACTAGATACAGTGTGTGTTGTTACTGCTTTCAGGGAAGAGAAAAGTACCAATAGAGTGATCAACATTGAAAAAAATGCTACCATGTGGAATACAGTTTTTCACGAGCACCAACAACAGTCTCCCAACTGCCGCGGATACCTTTCTTGGGATCTTGGGAAAGAACAACAGTGGGGCTGGGCATGGAGAGAGGTTGCTGTGTGCAGTAACTGCAGGTACACATCAGAATGCTTCAACATGTATGAGGAGGCAGATACTGAAGAAAGAGGGAGGAAAGCTGCTAAAATAAATATAGGCTTGCAAGTTGGACTCACCCATACACCTATCAGCACCACCAGCTTCCAAAAACTATGTCTAAGCTGCAACATTCCATGTCCTTCAACCACTGGCATGCAACACATGGCAAACAAGGTGGCTGAAAAGATACAGGAGGCTAATGAAGAGGACCTTAGACAACAACAAAAAGAGCTGTCATACATAAACAGGCTGAGAGGGAAAAAAACAAATGTCCTAAATATTCAGTCGGACTGTATTTACAACAACGCGTTGTACTCCGGTGTAGGCAAAACCCCATTTAGACCAGCTACTCAGTGTGCCTACACAGTTGCAGAGAATATCACTTCTAAGCATCAAATAATTGGAGCAGTAATAAAAAATAAACTCTGCTCTAATGTAAAAAGACATAAAACTGCAACAAAAGTTGGTGCTCATCTTGGCCACTGCTCCGCAAACATTCCAATGGAGCAAGACATTGGTGACGAGTACCAGTGGGCCAAAGAGAGCCTTCTCAAATTAAAACAAAATGATGTTGAAATCAAGGAAATTACTACTGACCCAGACAGTAGTGCATACAGGGCTGCAGAAGATTTATTTATCACAGGTGTCACTAATACAGAGCCTGAGCACTATCTAGACACACGACATGTTTCAGAAAATCATAGAAAATTTGTAAAAAATTTGAAGGCGTTGACGGAAATTATGCCGGCCAGGCTCCAACGCGATAAAGAAAAGCTCAAGCACCGTTTTGCAAACGATTTGTCCAAAAGATGTCAGGCTGAATATGAACAAGCTTTTGAAATGAGTCAGGATTTTGCATCCATGAAGCGTAATTTGTCATTCTCATCAGTCGCGATTGTTAACTGCTATTTTGGTGACCACAGCGAATGTTCAAAATTTTCTTATGTCTGCTCCAAGTCAAAATATGACAAAACTTGGATTCAAAAAAGTTCATTTCTTCCTGATACTTTTAAAATTTGTATTAGAAATTCTGAAACAGAAGATATTCTGCGGCAATGTGTGCACTACAGACTGGGCCCGAGTATGCTCCACAAAACAGCTAAGAATATGAACACGCAAAAAGTAGAAGGGGTGAATCGAGCCATCAGGACCACTGTGGCAAAGAATGTGACTTACCGTAGAAACTTTGGTAGTAGGGTTCACACCGCACTTCACAATGTAAATCATGGCCCCGGGAAGTCAATTACTGGTCTGTGCAAAGCACTTGGCTGTCCAATCATTAGCAGCTCTCGGGTATCAAGGTCCCTAGAAAAAATTCAATTGAAAAATGAAAAGCAAAAAGCATACAAAAAATCTAGAAAATACAAAGAAGCCAGGTGTAAAAAGAGGCATGAAATGTTTAATCTCTATGCAAGACAACAAGAGCAGCAGCAGCAAGATTATTGTAAAAACAAGTTGCTACCTGTACGTAAAGTATCATGCCTTTGTTTACCACCTGATCACAGGGGCTATCCTAAAAAATGTGAACTTTGCTCTAAAAAGCCGACGTAAATTTTGTTGCCCAAAGGCACCTTTTTCTTGGCTACAGCCCTTAAAAATAAAAATAATGTTTTAATATAAACCAACCTCATGTTTCTTACAGTAAGCAGAAAGGCGAATGACCCCGTGTACATAGCTGTCTCGACTTGCAGCCCGTACGTTCCATATTGACTGAATGCGGCTCTAAAACGAGGTGCTCCGCTTTAATGCACACGGGGTTATGACACAAATGTGACACTTCTAAGACCTCTCCACTGTCACTGCGTCTGGGTAGCTGGTCCCTAAGCAGCTTCCTGGACAACATAAATGACAGTCTGTGGGTTCTTTCCATTGTTTTTGACCCATCAGGCCAGACAACTGACTTTTTTCCATATACACCATGTTCACGAGCCCCCACCCACTCAGTGCAATCATGCGGGCCGCAGTGATATGCAGATTTTTTATGCAAATCTGTTGCAACTTTGTGCCAAAATGCTTCCATGATGCTGATTTTGTCAACAGAGCCTGAAATATGGGGTTCCAGTTTGAAATCCAGGGGCCTCAAAGAATCGAAAAAATCTTACCTGTGCTGGTTTAGGTGGCACTACTATAAAAAATTCTCCATTGCTCCCAATGCAAAATTGGGTCAAATCATCAGCCTGCAAAATTTTGTCTGGGCTAATTTGCCCAGAATGAACCATAATATTCAACAGACAGCATCTCTGCTTACCAGTAGCAGTCAAAAAAATATAGGGTTGTGCGGCATATTTTTGAACAAAATGTCATCCAAAGTAAACACACCAGGACCGCAGTGAATGCCGAGCTGAAATTTCAGTGGCACATATACATACTTTGTTTCTCTCTAGAAAAATATCCAAATGTGTTTGGAATAAAAATTCTTTTCAATTTTTTTTTTAATAAGTGTACATTTCCAAAAAATAATTTACTTTGACCCTAACATAAATCAGCAGCCAGAAATTTTTCTTTGTGTGACTGAATACTCTCCCCAAAGAAGGCGGGGCTTGCATAATGAGTAAATATTTATAGTAGTGCAACCTGCATTGTTAACCCATATTTTGTAATTCTATCCTGGGTCTGGCTGTAACTGTTTGGCCGATGGCTAAACGAATACCACACTTTGTACACAGTTTTGTTAAGACAGTTTTATACCCTTGTCTGACAACTTCTAGCCGCCAGGCGTAAATCAGAGCATCACATGATGAATTCAAGAGAATTAAATTACCACACATTACAACGATAAACCATAACCAGTCATTAAAAATCATTGGTACGCCTGTATAATATATAGTACTTATTATAGTCATTACACTTATAGGAACCCAACCAATCATAAATGTTATAATTATCAATAACGTCGTTACAATGGCTTTATTGTTGTGTTGGTCGTCTGGATGAAAGATCTGACGTCGTGTAACATACTTGGTGTATGCCACATATATTCGCGTGTATATAATGACTAACACAATAAACACTGGTATAACAAGTAAATATGGGAATCTTGGCAAATATTCTACGATCATGTAAAGACAAAATTGGTCCTCATTGCTTTTAAAGTAGCTTATAATCTTAGGAATGGTTTCAATCATACTTGCGACGAAACTAAAAATCCAAATAAAGGACACGCATGCGCTTATGTGTTTTGTAGACAATGTTCTGTTATAATGCAGTGGTTTAACAATCGCTATATAATGGTCTATCCCTAACATTAGAAGATTTAATAACGAAACTAACACGACGCCTGGTTGGAAATACTTATGTACAACCAATTCATAGTAGCAAGATTGATTAACATCTCCAACAAGTAAAGTTGCTATAATAATTCTTATTTCTGAAACTAGAGTGGGTAGCAGAACACAAATGTCAGATACCGCAAGGCTGATAACTAGTTTAGAGTGAGGTGTCAGTTTTCCTGGTGCATTCAATATAGCAATGACGTTGAGAATATTCACGATGAAACCAAATGAACAGATGATTATTGTTATCACATGGTAAATATCGTATAATGTGGCGTAAACGTCTGTTTCGTTGCGGTACACATTCGAAATGTTGACGCATGAATTGTTGACTTGGCTAAAGTTCAAAAATACACACTCAGACATTCTTGCATCTGTCTGCACTTATTTTGTAGTTGACTGTTGTTAAAGAGGTTCTGAAATAAATACCCTTAAAATACATTTAAAGTCTGAAATGTTTGCAAGCATTTGAAATTTGTATACATCCACAGAAACCAAAGAATCTGGTATTCGAAATGTGTATGCATCCACAGAATCACTTTCGAATCTTTCGTATTCATCAAACAACTTACATGATAATCAGCCAGACCGTTCGAAAGTTTTCTTTCATAAACGTCTAATGAAACAATAAACCATTATTGTCTAGCGTTTGTTCGGTTGTTAGTGTCTTTGTTTTCAGTTATGTTTCATTTTTTTCTTCATTCTCCCGTTTCTGTAATGTTAGAATTACTCCCTCCGCATATATTATTTGTATAACATATATTTTCTTAAAGAAGAAATTACGTCAGGTAGTGAGGTCTTTCTTCGACTATATTTCTTTAATTAAATGTTATAATTTTTTTTCCAAATCACATAACTTTGGACTCAAATTTAACATCAAATATCCATATTTATATTTACAAGTTATCGCTTCTTCTTCACTTCATAAACACTGTAAGTTTGGTCTCCGTCGCGTCGCCCAACATGAGTGTAATGTGTTATGACATAAACCTTTATATATAAAATTCTGAAATGATGGTAAATATCACACAGAATGTTTTGTATTAATAATTGAAACTTCTGAACACAGAAATATCAACAAATTAAAGCATTAATTTTTGTTGAAGAAACAAAGCTCTTGAGGCTTCAGTTATTGTATTGTGTTATTCTGAAATGTTAGCGAAGTTTGATTTTAAATTGCTCCTTCAAAATTGGAAACTAAATAAAACGCAAATACTCATTTTTATAATTCATTACTGAATGTTTCATTCCTTTACAACACTACCTTGTTCTTTTGAAGTTCTGGTTCTCGAATACACAAACTGGGATTTTAAAAAGGCGCCATTTTGATTACACTTGGTAAAAACAACCTGGAGAAACGTGGTAAACGTTGTGTCTTATTATTTTATCGCACCTGCTTATAGCAGGGTGCGATATGGGATTCCAACTTTCCGTCTGTCTGTTTGTCCGTCCGTTTGTCATTTTGTCTTCAACAATCACGCCAAAGTTCACATTATAGTTTGGTTTTCACTGCTCCTGTTAAGATGTGAGAGTGAACTCGTTCACTGTAATTGTCCCAGTTAATCATTTCAAGGCGATACTTCTGTTGTGGTTCTAATTGGTTTGTGTTTTGGAGTCGATTTTTTGTGCTGTTTGAGCCTTATATACGTTTTCATATTTTTAGGTCAGTTTTGAAATCTGAGTGGCCGCCTATTGGGGAATAGCTGCTCACTCGGCTTGCTATATGTTTTCTTGGTATAAGTACCTAGTTTTCATTTTAGTTTACCCCTCCCCGCGGTTTGTGGATTTGGAATTTCTTTCTGATAGCGCCATTTCCTGATCATTGCCTACTTGTAGCTTTCTCACAATGCACTACTTTCAGAAATGGGGTTGGTTTTTTCCCACCTCGGTTTTTGGAGTGGTGGTCTTTTTCTGATTGCACCCTTTCCTGATCTTTGCCTACTTGTGCCTTTTTGCTATAGATAGACGCCATCTCGTTCATAACATGTGATATCGTTTTGACTTGTTAAATTTATTATCTACATCTGGCATTGTCTCTCGTGAACAGCATGTTACTTGCTATTTTGGAAGCTATAGTTCCTTATGTTCAAATCAGGGATTCAAGCCACCTCATAGACCTTTGCTTTATATTGAATTCTTGTTCAACTTTGTCTTAACTAATATGAGCCACTGGTCGTACAACTATAGAATTAATCGCGATTTTTCACTTCAATGTGAAGGAGAAAACAATATCATCAGCTTCAAATTTACAGAGTCCAAACCAAGATCGTGAAGATTGAGAAAGTGATGTATGAAAAGGCACTACATCTGTGCATTCTTTAAATTTTATAGTACTAAGTATTATTAACTTTTAAGTTGTTTAAGAAACAGTGAATAAATTGCATTTAAAATATTTTCTTGCAATTTACGATGTATCAAATAATAAATAACGACACGATCTTGGCCCCGACATAAAGCTATTCATTTTAGTTGGTTGGGGCCGGAGCTTCTTGTTAGGAGTAGTAGTAGTTTATTATTATTTAAAGTACAACCTGTTACACAGTGATATACATGCACCTATACAAATACAATATAAATACAGTGTATATATTATATTTAACAGCCAGCCTACAAAGGTTTATGATGCACTGTCACTATTCATCGGTATTATTCCTGGAATGAACTTTTTATAGTCTTATTTTAAAAGTAGTCAACATTTCAACTGATCATACGCTAGAATTGGAATTATATGTGTATTATCCTATTCATCGCCTAGATAACATAACGTTTCTTTTCTCGTATGCACTTATCAAAAAGTTTGATACCGGTTTGCAGTCTGCTTCAATCAAACAGTATTTAAATTTCTCATCATCTGCCAGGTGGTGAATGTTTATTTTAGTAAACAGTTCATTTCTCAGAGCATTATATCCTGAGCACTCCACAAGAAAGTGTCTATCCAAGAAAGTATTTATCCAAGTTATTCCAATAATGCGTTTTTGTTGTATGACTTTGTGGCCACCCGAATGTCAATTGGCTGTTCACTTAGCCCTCTGCATTTTATTTGTTGAGTCCAAGCTAGCACTGTGAAAACTTTACCTTCAATAGCTGCTCACCCTGCTTTCCGTTATACATGTTATACGTTGGTACCTATTTTTTTATATTTCTTAACATGATTTCCTTCTTGCATGTTTATATGTGTGTATATCAGAGCCACTGCAGAAGATGAGGGTGAGGTAATGGCCATGTAAAATCGATTTAAAAAAGTACAAGTAGGCAAAGATCAGGAAAAGGCGCAATCAGAAAAAGACTCCCACTCCAAAAACCAAGGTGGAAAAAAAACAAACTAACAATCAGGTACTTAAACCATGAAAACATTTCGTAACCCGAATGAGCAGCTATTTTCCCAATATGTGGCCACTCAGTTACCTTAACTAAAAATATGCAAACATACATAAGGCGCCAACAGCACAAAAATATTTTAAACACCAAGACATAAAACAAAAAGAACCACCACAGAAGTATCGACTTGGAACGATCAGTAATACAAAGTTACTGGCAGGTTTAAATCGATTTTACACGGCCGTAGCCTCACCCTCAGCTTCTGCAGTGGTTCATAACATTTACATGTAGTTAGTTCTTCGGTCCTCGTGGTGAATCTCTAACTAGTAAATGAATCATCAAGAACAAACAAATAAATCATGATAAACATCCTGATGAATCAAAAACCAGGACTCACAGATTCAGTAAGCTGCCCGACGATGGAAATCCTTGGGCGCCAAATAACTTACTAATTCCGGAGCTAAAGAAAAACATCAGTTGGACCACGGTGGTAAAAAACCCGCCAGTAACTTTGTGTTACTGATCGTTCCAAAGCGATACTTCTGTTGTGGTTCTTTTTGTTTTATGTCTTGGTGTTTAAAATATTTTGTGCTGTTGGCGCCTTATGTATGTTTTCATATTTTTAGTTAAGTTAAGGTAACTGATTGGCCACCTATTGGGAAAATAGCTGCTCATTCGGCTTACGAAATGTTTTCGTGGTATAAGTACCTGATTGTTGGTTTTGTTTTTTCCCACCTCGGTTTTTGGAGTGGGAATCTTTTTCTGATTGCGCCTTTTCCTGATCTTTGCCAACTTGTACCTTTTCATCCTCAACAGCACGGCTTTCACACACTTTACACAATCTCTGTTCTAGTGGGATTTTTGAATTTCTGTATCTCCCAAGTTCAATGTTTATTGCTTGGCCCACCGGGGTCCAACTGGCGTATTTCTTTTGCTTCAGAATTAGTAAGTTATTCGGCGCCCAGGGATCTCCATCGCCGTGCAGCTTACTCAATCTGTGAGTCCTGGTTTTTGATTCATCAGGATGTTTGACAACCCTTATTTTGAAGGTATGGTCAATCAAATTTATCCATCTGAACTACAGTTGAACAAAGCCAATATCTCGGATACCGAAGCCCCCTTTTTAGATCTACATCTTTCTGTTGCAAATGGATTTGTTTCTTCTAAAATTTATGATAAGCGCGATGACTTTGATTTTGATATAGTAAATTTTCCGTTTTTGGATGGTGACGTTCCTCGTCGTGCTTCTTATGGTGTATACATTTCGCAACTTATTAGGTTTGCTAGAGTCTGCAATCATGTTACAGACTTCAACGCTCGAAATAAATCTTTAACGGCCAAACTTCTCCAACAGGGCTATCGGTATCATAAACTTCGAAAAACCTTTTCTAAATTTTATCGTAGACACTATGAATTGATTTCCAAATATAATGTTGGGTTAAAGACGCTTTTAAGTGAGGGTCTTTCGGAACCAGAATTTTATGGTGACTTGGTTTACAAATTTAAGAAACTTATAGGAAGTAATGATTTTTCTTTTCAGTTTAGAAAAATCATAACACGTTACAGACGTATAGGTTATAACTTGAATGTTATGCGACAGTCTGCATGCTTAGTTTTTAACCCAATCACGGTTGATAACTATGCTGCCTTCTTTAATTGCACGCCGGTGGGTCGGGCGTCAGACTCTATGATGGTCCCGACTTAAAGCTATTCATTTTAGTTGGTTGGGGCCGGAGCTTCTTGTCTGTTGCTTGGCTCACCGGGGTCCAACTGATGTTTTTCTTTAGCTCTGGAGTTAGTAAGTTATTTGGCGCCCAGGGATCTCCATCGTCGGGCAGCTTACTGAATCTGTGAGTCCTGGTTTTTGATTCATCAGGATGTTTATCATGATTTATTTGTTTGTTCTTGATGATTCATTTACTAGTTAGAGATTCACCACGAGGACCGAAGAACTAACTAAATGTTATGAACCACTGCGGAAGCTGAGGGTGAGGTTACGGCCGTGTAAAATCGATTTAAACCCGCCAGTAACTTTGTGTTACTGATCGTTCCAAGTCGATACTTCTGTGGTGGTTCTTTTTGTTTTATGTCTTGGTGTTTAAAATATTTTTGTGCTGTTGGCGCCTTATGTATGTTTGCATATTTTTAGTTAAGTTAAGGTAACTGAGTGGCCACCTATTGGGAAAATAGCTGCTCATTCGGCTTACGAGATGTTTTCATGGTAATGGTGCCTAATTGTTAGTTTGGTTTTTTCCCACCTTGGTTTTTGGAGTGGGAGTCTTTTTCTGATTGCGCCTTTTCCTGATCTTTGCCTACTTGTACTTTTTTATCCTGATTTATATGTTTGTTCTTGATGATTCATTGACTAGTTAGAGATTCACCACGAGGACCGAAGAACTAACTAAATGTAATGACCCACTGCAGAAGCTGAGGGTGAGGCGCCTGTAAAAAGGTACAAGTAGGCAAAGATCAGGAAAAGGCGCAATCAGAAAAAGATTCCCACTCCAAAAACCGAGGTGGGAAAAAACCAAACTAACAATCAGGTACTTATACCATGAAACATATCGTAAGCCGAATGAGCAGCTATTTTCCCAATAGGTGGCCACTCAGTTACCTTAACTTAACTAAAAATATGAAAACATACATAAGGCGCCAACAGCACAAAAAATTTTATACACCAAGACATAAAACAAAAAGAACCACCACAGAAGTATCGACTTGGAACGATCAGTAACACAAAGTTACTGGCGGGCTTAAACCGGTTTTACATGGCCATAACCTCACATTCAGCTTCTGCAGTGGTTCATAACATTTAGTTAGTTATTTGGTCCTCGTGGTGAATCTCTAACTAGTCAATGAATCATCAAGAACAAACAAATAAATCATGATAAACATCCTGATGAATCAAAAACCAGGACTCACAGACTGAGTAAGCTGCCCGACGATGGAGATCCCTGGGCGCCTAATAACCTACTAACTCCGGAGCAAAAGAAAAACACCAGTTGGACCCCGGTGGGCCAAGCAACAGACAAGAAGCTTCGGCCCCAACCAACTAAAATGAATAGCTTTATGTCGGGGCCATCATAGAGTCTGACGCCCGACCCACCGGCGTGCAATTAAAGAAGGCAGCATAGTTATCAACCATGATTGGGTTAAAAACTAAGCATGCAGACTGTCGCATAACATTTAAGATATAACCTATACGTCTGTAACGTGTTATGATTTTTCTGAACTGAAAAGAAAAATCATTAATTCCTTTAAGTTTCTTAAATTTGTAAACCAAGTCACCATAAAATTCAGGTTCCGAAAGGCCCTCACTTAAAAGCGTCTTTAACCCAACATTATATTTGGAAATCAATTCATAGTGTCTACGATAAAATTTAGAAAATGTTTTTCGAAGTTTATGATACCGATAGCCCTGTTGGAGAAGTTTTGCCGTTAAACATTTATTTCGAGCGTTGAAGTCTGTAACATGATTGCAGACTCTAGCAAACCTAATAAGTTGCGAAATGTATACACCATAAGAAGCACGACGAGGAACGTCACCATCCAAAAAAGGAAAATTTACTATATCAAAATCAAAGTCATCGCGCTTATCATAAATTTTAGAAGAAACAAATCCATTTGCAACAGAAAGATGTAGATCTAAAAAGGGGGCTTCAGTATCTGTGATATTGGCTTTGTTCAACTGAAGTTCAGGTGGATAAATTTGATTGTCCATACCTTCAAAATAAGGGTTGTCAATGTTCAAAAGGTCATCGAGGTACCTAGATGTGGAATTAAAAGCCTCGATAACATCAGCTTGATTATCATGGTTCAGAGAATCCATGAAATCTCTTTCGTAGTAGTATAAAAATAAATCAGCTACGAGAGGTGCGCAATTTGTACCCATCGGAATTCCAACAATTTGTCTGTATAACTTGGTCCCAAATCTAATATAAATATTATCAAGGAGATAGGATAAGGCATCGCATACATTCTGACATGACCAAAGTGTATACCGACTTTGGTCAGAGGAAGTGATAAAAGCCTTTCTGTCGTTACATGCCAAATAAAGTGAACCATAGTTTTTTAATGCCCTTTTGAAGGTCCACTCTATCAAATCCAGAAGTTTTTCTTTTATTAGATTATGTGGTAATGTTGTATACAGAGTAGAAAAATCATATGTGGACAAGCTTGTCGCACGGAACCCTCTACACTTCAATTTACTGAGCACCTCACCAGAATTTTTAATTGACCAAAACCAATTTTTATTTGAAGTTTCATACACTGTCTCACAGTATCTTATAACATGAGATTTGATAGCAGTAAGACAGGAAGTTAATAATTTAGAAAGTTCAGTGGTAGTACAAGAGCTAGAATTTGCAATAAATCTAGCTTTGTATGGTCTTTTGTGAAGCTTAGGTAACCAATACATCGTAGGAAGTTTGTCTTGGCCTTCATTGACACAAACAGAAAACTTAACAGGTAAATCGTTTAAGTGGGCATTAACTACAGACACCTCATCAGTATCTGTCTCCAGATAAAACCGGTTTAAGCCCGCCAGTAACTTTGTGTTACTGATCGTTCCAAGGCGATACTTCTGTGCTGGTTCTTTTTGTTTTATATCTTGGTGTTTAAAATTTTTGTGCTGTTGGTGCCTTATGTATGTTTTCATACTTTTAGTTAAGTTAAGATAACTGAGTGGCCACCTATTGGGAAAATAGCTGCTCATGCGGCTTACGATATGTTTTCATGGTATAAGTACCTAATTGTTAGTTTGTTTTTTTCACACCTCGGTTTTTGGAGTGGGAATCTTTTTCTGATAGCGCCTTTTCCTGATCTTTGCCTACTTGTACCTTCCTGATAATTTAACATTTAACACATTAAAACTTACACTTAAATTGAACCAGCATACTTGTTTCAGTTTATCCTGCCGAAGTATGCACTTGTCCTTATCTCGTACTGATTATCTCTTAAGTTTTCGGTTATCGGTTATCGGATATGACATTTTGTACGGATTTTCTAGAAAATGGCCTTACATGTATATTCTTGCTTGACAACATCTAGCCACAACGCGCCAAATAATTAATTCAAACGAAGCAACGACTTAGAGATTAACAAGAGCAAACCAATATTGTTCTAGCGGTATTTTTGGAACCAATATTATTCTAGCGGTAGGTTTGTATATAGCGTGTCCGACTAATGAAAGATCGTCGATATAACTTGTAGTATGCTGTATGGAAAAGTAAAACTAGGAATGGACAGGAAACGGTGCAATCAGAAAGAATTTATCACCGAGATGGGAAAAACTAAATTGACAATCTGACACGGGTTAGTTACCCGAAGGCATCGGAAGTTCCCCTAACTAGGACACACTTACGATGGTCTTACGAGTCAGAGATATATACTATACAGAGATTTGAAACTGCTATTGAACATCGATATTTGCCCCCGCTATGACTGTCGCTCAGGTAGACAGGTAAATCGAGGGAAAAAATCAATATTTTTATCGGCCGCTGAATCTGTTCTGAAAGTTTGAATATTAGCAAAAATATAATATTAATATTTTCTTCGTTTGGTTCGCTATTATCTAGATAATAGTAGAAATATTTATTTTTGTTAAATAGGCCTTCGAATTTCCAACAAATAGATACTAAACACGCCCGGTATCTTTGTTAAAAAGAGTTATTTATTTACGGTTGATAATTTATATAATTATTATCCTTTGTCCTACGATTTGTAAAAGCCGTTGTTGTTGTTTTTTTCTCCCACAAATTAATATGTTTTTAATTATGCTTATTATCTACGCGACTGAACACATTTGAAACAATTATTTGCGGATTATCTTTAGATTAAAGAAATCGCCGATTGATTAATCTCGCCGTAATACTAACCCTAACTAGAAATGCGTGTTTGTAAAACACTATGCCCCCAACTGTATGCTTGTCCCTAAACTGGCAGTTTGTATGATCCATTTATTTAATTCGAATGCAGTCAAATTTAATTTCCTGAAGAAGCTGTCGGTTGCATCTGTTTTGACCTCGATCCAGAAACAGAATGTAAGCTTTTTTGCAGGCGAGTTAGAAATGAAGTAAAAATTTAAAAATGGAGTAATTTTGTCAAAATTTAACAGAGAGTCCTCAAAAGTTAATCAGGTGATCTTCTTCTCAGCCCCAACCAGCATACCAAATATGAAGGCTCTAGCTAGCTAGCTCAAATACGTTTTGAGATATCTTGCACACAAGATTTTCAAAATTTGTTTTCAAAGGGACATTATTCCAAAAAGGGGCATAACACGTACATGAAAAAAAATACAGGCAAACTATTTTTTCAAGAGGAATCTGTATATGAAATTTCAAAACCCTATCATTCACCGTTCAAAGGTTTCAAATTTCACCGAAAAGTGGAAAAATCAATCAAAATTTCAAAATTCTGTATTTTTGTAAAAATTTGACGGAAAGTTCTCAAAAGTTAATCAGGTCATCTACTTCTCAGCCCCAACAAGTGTACCAAATATGTAGGCTCTAGCTTTAATACTTTTTGAGATATCTTGCACAAAAGATTTTCAAATTTTGTTTTCAAAGGGACATAACTCAAAAAAGGGGCATAATTTGGCCATACAAAAAAATATGGGTCAACTATTTTATCATGAGGAATGTGTATATGAAATTTCAAAACCCTAGCATTCACCGTTCAAAAGTTTCAAATTTCACCGAAAAGTGGAAAAATCAATCAAAATTTCAAAATTCCGTATTTTTGTAAAAATTTGACAGAAAGTTCTCAAAAGTTAATCAGGTCATCTACTTCTCAGCCCCAACAAGTGTACTAAATATGAAGGCTCTAGCTTTAATACTTTTTGAGATATCTTGCACACAAGATTTTCAAATTTTGTTTTCAAAGGGACATAACTCAAAAAAGGGGCATAACTTGGCCATACAAAAAAGTACGGGTCAACTATTTTATCATGAGGAATGTGTATATGAAATTTCAAAACCCTAGCATTCACCGTTCAAAAGTTTCAAATTTCACCGAAAAGTGGAAAAATCAATCAAAATTTCAAAATTCCGTATTTTTGTAAAAAATTGACGGAAAGTTCTCAAAAGTTAATCAGGTCATCTACTCCTCAGCCCCAACAAGGGTACCAAATATGAAGGCTCTAGCTTAAATACTTTTTGAGATATCTTGCACACAAGATTTTCAAATTTTGTTTTCAAAGGGACATAACTCAGAAAAGGGGCGTAACTCGGACATGAAAAAAAATACGGGTCAGCTATTTTTTCATGAGGAATGTGCATATGAAATTTCAAAACCCTAGCATTCACCATTCAAAAGTTAACACACACACACACACACACACACACACACACACACACAGACAGACAGACAGACAGACAGACAAGCCAAAAGCAATATGCCCTTCCAACTTTTTCAAAGTTGGGGGCATAATCATATTTAACGCCGAAAAAAGATAGTGAACAAGGCGCTAATTAAAATAAAATGCATATTTAAGCTTTAACTCCGACAGTTCAAGGCATTTCAAATTCGCAATTTACATTAAACGCGCGTCAGAATGTCTTACGGAAAAGACGATTTTTTACATTGGGATGATGATATTGATCTTGATTCTTTGCTAGGTGATTATGCGTGTAGTGAAATTGAACTCACGGACGATGATGAACCATTGACAAAAAAACAGAAAGCAAAAAAATTGAAAAGTGACAATAGTGAAAATAGTGCTAAGGCTAAAACGTACAATTGTTCCGAGTGTACTAATTCGTATGCGTCGATATCTGGGTTGCGCGGTCATCTACGAAAAAAAAACAACAACATGGAATTACAAATGCAAAAGGTAAGGAGGCCATTCAATATTTTGATCTTGTATATTTCATTGTTCGATTTTTTTTCTCTCGATTTTCCCAAAAATGACTTTTTATCAGGCAGGTGTTTTCCTGCAATGTTTTCACAATGTTTAACGAACATGTGAATTAAAATAATTATACACAATTTTTATCTATCTATCTTCATAGCTATACTGAGTCGATCAATTTCTGATCATCATCAGTTTTAAGCTCCTTTTAGCCACAATTTAGCTAAATTCAGTTCAGAAGCTAACATCTAGTAGTCCTGAGCCTGCTGTAAAATCATTTGTCATTTTTTTCTTTCAAAATGTAACTTTTTCATCTTATTTGCAATGCCAAATAAGGTGTAGAAAATATCGCCATTTTAAAATCAAAAGCGCGAAAAGTTGTGAAAAACAGCTGCTTAATTCGGACGATTTGACCCTGTCAAAAATACCCAAACAGTATCAAAGGGCAATAAAACGATTTGTAAGACATTGTTCTTTAAGAATATTGATGATGTTTATCAAAAAAATGTCATTCATGGAAGCCTTATAATGAAAAATAAAACGCATCGTTTTGAGATCGAACGGAACAGATTTTCCTAAAATTACAAAAATAGTCAATATTTATACGATCATAACCCTAACGCAGTCACGCGCTGAGTGCTAATTTACAAATAAAACGACTTTTACATCTTTCTTCTTTCATATTTTGTTGATTAAAAATTACCTAGCCTATTAATAACAACGCGTTGCAGTAAAAAAGTACCGACTATTTTACGCTTGGTCGCCATTTTGAAACCTTCAACAAGGATTGCATCGTTTTATCAACGTAAAATACACGAGTAAAAACCCAATAAGAACACTACAAATTTCAGAATCTGGTTCATAAATGAAAGATAAAATGTTTATCATTTCTTTAGGACTAAAATATTGCTTCATCAGATGTATAAAATCGCCGATGGAAGTTGATTTTTATAGCATTGAAATTGTCTTCGTTTAGAGTAAAAAAAAAACAAAATGGCGGAAGTAGGTGGAGCCACAGATAGATGCGCGTCAATCAAAAATGACTGCTAGGTGGACTTTCTTATCTCTTCATCTTTATCTCAGTACGAGTTAAGTTTTGGTAACTGAGTGGCCACCTTTTGGGAAAATATCTGCTCATTCGGCTTACGATATGTTTTCATGGTATAAATACCTGATTGTTAATTCATTTTTTCCCACCTCAGTTTTTGGAGTGGGAATCTCTTTCTGATTGCGCCTTTTCCTGATCGTTGCCCACTTGTACCTTTTTCTTGGTATACGTACCTAAGTGCCTTTTGAGTTTTTCCCACCCCTCGGTTTATGGGGTGGGTTTAACTTTCTGATTGCGTCATTTCCTGATCATTGTCTAATTGTACCTTTTTCTGTGTTGAAAAAGAGTGCTTTACCATGATCGTACAGATTTGGTTCCATTCTGGTATCAGGTAACGCACCCGGTGTATGACGTAACTGGCGTCGTTTTGTTCCCTAGCCTTTCTCCCTAGGTGTTCCCATATGTGTATAAATTGCTAAAATGACGTGCGATTTCGCTTTTTATACGAGAAAGCTTTCACTTAGTAGGCCTCTACCGTTTGATGTGATGGTCAAGTCTAGCCTTGCACGTTTACATTTAACCATGGGGGACAAAAGTCGTACTAGCAAGTCTACAGGTATTGGTCAATTTATTGTATATGGCATATAGGAAATATTTTTTTATCTTTTCATAACTTTCTTAATTCTTGAGATATTTTTGCATCACGAACGGCATTAGAAAGAACAATTCTTTATCTTTGACATGGTTTTTAAATTTTTGTAGTAGCACTATTATTAGATGGTCTGTTTGGGTTAAGTAACCTAGTAGTGCGCAAAATAATTAAATATATAGTGAAATTTCCGTAACAAGTGGTAAAAATTGTCATGGTACATGACTTCAACGGCAAGTTTAGGACATAATAGTTAAAAAATGTTATGCGTCACAAACAGTCTAGTTTAGAGGAAAGAATATATTTTCAACTGGTGCAACTTTTGTTTTTGTAACACAACGAAAAAATGGTCTGTTTGAGTATTCAGCAAAATAATATAAATATTTTTTCTCCCTTGATTTTCCGTGCATCTCCGTAAAATGCTCCGATAAGACCCGACCAAGCTTCCAGGTAATAATGCCGCGGGCGAAGATTATCGCTCATACATGTACTGTATATGGAAATGACACACTTGTAAAAGACAGAATATTGTAATTCATGTAGATTTTTTTATGCCTGATGTATTTAGAAAATATGACACATATTTTGGAAAAATACATTTTCATTATGATCTTATGTCTCTGTTATATTTGCATACGTATAGAAAAAATATTTCTATTCTTATGATTATCTTATCATAATTGGTTATTAAATATTTTCGTATTGCTATTCATCATAATCATATTTGTTTAATGAAATACTTAAAGCAAATATAATTGTAAATTCGCACAGCCTGTGAATGCAACGAATTCAAATATTAAACGTCAATTACATGTTGTGCGATTTAACAATGACGCAGGTCTGCATTGCAGTAATTGCGAAAATACAATTTTAACGTCTCAATGTAGACCACAGAAAACACTTATTATTATTTGATTACTAAGATTATGATAATAGAATAAAATATGCACTTTAAGCCAATGCTTGAGAAAACAAACATTCTTAATATGCCGAAACAAAGGTGCAGATACGCTGTCCAATAAGTGCACAGCTCTTATCGCCATTGTTTTCGCTACACAGATAGGATGACCTCTCTTCCAGTTAAATCGGAAATTTCAAGCTTCTAGCTTGCTTCTGTAATGTAATAAACCGGTTTGTGTCGGTCCTGGTCGGAAAACCAGACTGTTTGTTTTCTCACGCGAAGGCTCATAGGTTAGCAGCCGTCTTACCAGTATTGAGAAAATCATTGTTTTGCATATCAAAACTAATGACTATAATTATATGATCTTAGCTGTAACTATCAAAATGTGTGTTTGCTGTAAATGTACATTGTAAACGTACATTTTTTCATAAATGGGGAAATGCTTTTTCAGCAATGAACTTATCTTCTGTCTTTATTCATGTCGATTTTGTCAAAATTTGGAAACACCAAAGGCAGGTTTGCGTGCGACGCGGCTCACTTTATCGGGTCATTAAGAGAGGTGTCAAAACTTTATAATATGTTTTTATAACGCTTGCCTTTTAAGCCCTTCAGCGAAATACTGGCGCGTGCCTGGGATAGCTACTTAAGACATTTACCCACAAAGTGTACTGTTCGAACAAAATCAGTATCATATTGGATTGGATCAGAAAAAAAAAATAACAACAATATTTATTATAATAATAATGATAAACGAATTAACATAAATATTTTTTTTCTTCATTTTTTGTTTCTCAAAGAATGGGTTAACATTTGTGCATGCTGATCCGTATGTAATTTTGACGCACATGTAGTTTTGTCATGAAAAGACTTTTTCACAGATAGGGGCATCGTATTGTAGCAAGATAGTGCCGATGTAGATAATGTTCGAAAGAAATAGAAAATTAGACTTGTGCTCAAAAACAACCTTTTTCAATTATGTAATTGCATTTTTATTGATGTTTTTTGCAACGAAAAAAAAAAAGACCAACAACAATATTCAACTAGTGGCAAGGTGGTCGACCCGTCGATTATAGGCGCAGGTAAAGCCCCTCAGTAAAAACTTAAGATTTTTTTAAAATTGCATATTCTTCATAAAGATACACGTGCATCAACATTCACAGTTTTCGTTTAAACGGTAATTCGTTCCTTCCTTCGTTCCTTCGTTCCTTCGTTCCTTCCTTCCTTCATAAAAGAAAGAAAGGCATATTTTTGTTAGCTTTATGTACAGATATGTAAGCATTTCGCTGTGCGTCATAGTTGAATATTTCTGTCATCCATGTTGTCAGAACTGGTCCGATGAAAAATGTAACTTCACAACCACGTCCATTGCACATTATTAAATTCTAACTCGGTTTATGAAATCGGCGACCTAAACCACTCAACCAAGACAGCTAAGGGATCAACAATTGATTTATATCGATAAGACAACTGTCCCCAGGCATTGACATTACCTGGACAGATTAGCCGGATGATAATCGAATATTGCCGGCCAATATCGGATATCATCGGAAAGTCTCAGTAAATTTACCTGAGCATTAGTTAAAATCGATTGTTTGCTTCTAGGCCTACCTTGAAATACGAGATAAGTTCGGGATGGTTTACAGAACCGAAAACCTATCGGCGCTACGCACGACGCAGTTTGTTTTCCGTCAGCTGTTTTGATACAAATCCTTTTATCCATGGCTCTAATTACCTAGCCTGTGATTCGTAGGTTGCCTAGAAATCGATTACGACACTATGGCGTCAAATTGTCATTGCCCTATATGAGAGTCTTACGTTGTCTGGCGTCATGATGTCGGTTTTACACGCCGTCAGCTGATAGGACATGATTCGAGGAGACTGTATCTTACTCTCGCAAGTAAACACAGCCAACGCTAACAGAAGGCGGCACTATTATAGTGCAACAGCGCTGTTTCATAATTAATTGTTAATCTATAGTAAGAGCTAGAGATTTACGTCACCAGAACGGCCTGGAAGCACTCTAAAATCTTGATCCTTATTAAGATTCTCATTAAATAATTAGCCATAATGGAGAATATGAACAAAAATACAGAATTTTTGAAGTGAAACTTTATAACACACAAAAATGGCCAATTAAAGCCAGTGAACATTAAGCCATGACATTTACATCATTCTAGGAGTGCACCAAGGCAAAATGTTGGCCTATAATATGTATTTTGTGAAATGTCCACCCTGATTGTGTTTTAGCCGTTTAACAATTATCACTACTGACAATCACGTGTTATTGAATATATACAAACCGATAAATGATCGATGACACACACAGCAACTGAGAACGAAGTTGAGGTTAGATTTTCTAAATTTTTCCAACGGCGATTCTTCTATTGACTGACAGATAGGTGCAGTCAATGCAGAAATTGAACATTTATTGGAAGAAAGGAGCATCAGAAATCCCGGTTATTTCGTTTTCGCAAACACTTCAATGTTATTATGTTGGAAGTACTATATGTTCATTGGGCGGAAGTGTTTGCTAAAACGAAATAACCTGAATTCCTTGTGTTACTCTCATTCAATAAATGTTTAATATCTTCATTGACTGCACGTATCTAGCAGTCAATAGAGTAAACCATATAGGAGAAAACTCGAATTTCTCATCTCATTTTTGGTTAGAGTTTCATTGTGCGGCACCCATTCCGTACGTGTTTCTCAGCTGTGAAGTATTATCGCTATGTAATGGCCAAATTTAGCTTGAGAAAATTTATCAATGAAACTAACACGGCGCCTTGTTGAATATACGTATATACAGGGTGTCCAAAAAAACGTAGCCGCTACAAAAAAAATGAACAGCTTTGTTAAATAAAGCAGATGTAAAGCAAAATATTTTAAACAGAAGGACTGTTGTTATATTTGATTCATAATATGACCTCCAGTTTGCTAGGTAAAGCTTCATGAGCAAGTGACGTCATAACGAATCTGGGATGTCACTTCCTGTTGTCTGATGCAACTCGCATGCGTGGAAATGAAAAGCAGTAGCAAAATGCAATATCCAAGCATTTTCAAGCCTTTATTTTCCCTTAAAAATGTTACTAAGAGAGTGAAGTAACGATAATTATCAGAGACTAAAAGCATTTATTAAAAACTGGACAAAATGTAGTGAAAAATGGAGATTCTTTTCCAAAATTGGGAGTGAACGACCATGTGTTTTGTAAAATTTTCGTTTCTCCGAAAGTGGCCATTTACAATAATGGTGGTCATTTTTGAAAAGTACATAATCTAAAGACTCCTGATAAGTTTGGTTGAATTATCTGTGAAAATGAAATAAATAGTAAACCTATTTTGTAGCAGCTACGTTTTTGGACACCCTGTTCAACCAAATAATAGTATAATAACAATATATTTCATTTTGCCAAAACTACAGCTATATACTTATTTCTGTAAATAGGGCGGTTAGCACATCACTAATGTGAAATACTGTAAGGCTGTTAACCAGTTTAGAGTGTGGCGTCCGTTTTCCTGTTTCATTCAATATACCAATGATGTTGCGAATGTTTATGATTATTTCAAATGGACAAAAGGTATTGTTAACATAAAGAAGATATATATTGTAATATCTTCTTTCAGCGTTGATGTTTCTTCCGTTGCGGTGCTTATTCGAAATGTTTACAAATGGATTGTTGGCTTGGCTAAAATTCAAATATGCACATTCAGCCATTTTTGCGTCTGTCTGTACTTATTTTGTAGTTGATTGTTTTTAAGATTTTTTGAAATTACAATCCTGGTATCGTGAATATGTACAAGCTGGTCATACTTCCATAGAATCAATCCAACAATTAATTTGCAATCATAATATAAATAACATGTACACGAGAATCAAAACGTCTATGTTTTGAAGAGACTGTGGTCCGTCTATCTGTTCTATATGAGAAAGATAAGTAACGGTCTCAGACGATATTAACACAACGCTGCATTCTTAACCCATATTTTGTAATTCTATCCTGGGTCTGGCTGTAACTGTTTGGCCGATGGCTAAACGAATACCACACTTTCTACATAATTTTGTAAGGACAATTTTATACCCTTGTTTGACAACTTCTAGCCGCACTGCGTAAATCAGTGCATCACATGATGAATTCAAAAGAATTAATACGGCTGTATAATATATAGTACTTATTATAGACATTACACTTACAGGAACCCAAACAATCATAAATGTTATAATTATCAATAACGTCGTGACAATGGCTTTATTGTTGTGTTGGTCGTCTGGATGAAAGATCTGACGTCGTGTAACATACTTTGTGTATGCCACATAGATTCGCGTGTATATAATGACTAACACAATAAACACGGGTATAACAAGTAAATATGTGAATCTTGGCATATATTCTACGATCATATAAAGACAAAATTGGTCATCATTGCTTTTAAAGTAGCTT
This sequence comes from Rugalucina vietnamica, assembly GCA_964017185.1. Classification (NCBI taxonomy): domain Eukaryota; kingdom Metazoa; phylum Mollusca; class Bivalvia; order Lucinida; family Lucinidae; genus Rugalucina; species Rugalucina vietnamica. The sequence goes on along the minus strand of OZ024884.1, from coordinate 1,713,029 downwards.
ATAATCTTAGGAATGATTTCAATTACACTTGCGACGAAACTAAAAGTCCAAATAAAGGCCACGCATGCGCTTATGCGTTTTGTAGACAATATTCTGTCATAATGCAGTGGTTTAACAATCGCTATATAATGATCTATCCCTAACATTAGAAGATTTAATAACGAAACTAACACGACGCCTGGTTGGAAATACTTATGTACAACCAATTCATAGTAGCAAGATTGATTTGCTATAATAATTCTTATTACTGCAACTAGAGTGGGTAGCAGAACACAAATGTCAGATACCGCAAGGCTGATAACAAGTTTAGAGTGAGGCGTCAGTTTTCCTGGTGCATTCAATATAGCAATGATGTTGAGAATATTCACGATGAACCCAAATGAACAGATGGTTAAGGTTATCACAAAGTAAATATCGTGTAATGTGGGAACAAAGTCTGTTTCTTTAGGGTTCACATTCGAAATATTGACGCATGAATTGTTGACTTGGCTAAAGTTAAAAAATACATACTCAGACATTTTTGCATCTGTCTGCACTTATTTTGTAGTTGACTGTTGTTAAAGAGGTTCTGAAATAAATACCCTTAAAATACATTTAAAGTCTGAAATGTGTACAAGCATTTGAAATCTGCATACATCCACAGAAACCAAAGAATCTGGTATTCGAAATGTTTATGCTTCCACAGAATCACTTTCGAATCTTTCGTATTCATCAAACAACTTACATGATAATCAGCCAGACCGTTCGAAAGTTTTCTTTCATGAACGTCTAATGAAACAATAAACCATTATTGTCTAGCTTTTGTTCGGTTGTTATTGTCTTTGTTTTCAGTAATGTGTTCATTTTTTTCTTGATTCTCCCTATTCTGTAATGTTAGAATTACTCCCTCCGCATATATTATTTGTAGAACATATATTTACTTTAACGAAGAAAGATGTTTTAATACGTCAGGTGTTGAGAGTCTTTTTTTCGACTATATTTCTTTAATTAAATGTTATAAATTGTTTTCCAAATCACATAGCTTTGAACTCAAACAGAACAGATTGTGTGGATTTCGATTCCACCTGCAGCATTTTACATTTATCCATAGATATATTTATAAGTTATCGATTCTTCTTCACATCATAAACACTGTAAGTTTGGTCTCAGTCGCGTCGCCCAACATGAGTGTAATATGTTATGAAATAAACCCTTATATATAAAATTCTGAAATGATAGTAAATATCATACAGTCTGATTTGAATGTTTTGTATTAATAATTGAAACTTCTGAACACAGAAATGTCAACAAATTAAAGCATTTGTTAAAGAAACAAAGCTCTTGAGGCTCGAGTTATTTTATTATGTTATTCTGAAATGTCAGCGAAGTTTGATTTTAAATTGCTCCTTCAAAATTGGAAACTAAATAAAACGCAAATACTCATTTTTATAATTCATTATTGAACGTTTTATTCCTTTACAACACTACCTTGTTCTTTTGAAGGTCTGGTTCTCGAAAACACAAACTGGGATTTTAAAAAAGGCGTCATTTTGATTACATTTGGTAAAACAACCTGCAGAAACGTGGTAAACGATGTGTCTTATTATTTTATCGCACCTGCTCCTCCAACTTTCCATCTGTCTATCCCTCCGTTTGTCATTTTGTCTTCAAATATCACGCCAAAGTTCACATTATAGTTTGGTTTTCACTACTCCTGTTAAGATGTGAGAGTGAAAGAGTACAAGTAGGCAAAGATCAGGAAAAGGCGCGATCAGAAAAAGATTCCCACTCCAAAAGCCGAAGTGGGAAAAAACTAGATTAACATTCAGGTACTTGTACCATGAAAACATATCGTAAGCCGAATGAGCAGCTATTTTCCCAATAGGTGGCCACTCAGTTACCTAAACTTAACTAAAAATATTAAAACATACATAAGGCGCCAACAGCACAAAACTATTAAACACCAAGACATAAAACATAAAGAACCAGCACAGAAGTATCGCTTTGGAACGATCAGTAACACAAAGTTACTGGCGGGCTTCAACCGGTTTTACACAGTAAACTCTTTCACAGTAATTGTCCCAATTGATCGTGTCAAGGCGATACTTCTGTTGTGATTCTAATTGTTTTGTGTTTTGGAGTCTGTATGAGCCTTATGTACGTTTTCATAGTTTTAGTTCAGTTTTGAAATCTGAGTGGCCGCCTATTTGGGAATAGCTACTCACTCGGCTTACTATATGTTTTCTTGGTTTAAGTACCTAGTTTTCATTTTAGTTTTTCCCACCCTGCGGTTTGTGGAGTGGGAATTGCATTCTGTTAGCGCCATTTCCTGATCATTGCCTACTTGTAGCTTTCAGAAATGGGGTTGCTATAGATAGACGCCATCTCGCTCATAACATGTGATATCGATTTAACTTGTTAAATTTATTATCTACATCTGGCATGGTCTCTCGTGAACAGTATGTTACTTGCTATTTTGGAAGCTATAGTTCCTTATGTTAAAATCAGGGATTCAAGCCACCTCATAGACCTTTGCTTTATATTGTTTTCTTGTTCAACTTTATCTTAACTAATATGAGCCACTGGTCGTAAAGCTATAGAATTAATCGCGATTTTTCACTTCAATATGAAGGAGAAAACAATATCATCAGCTTTAAATTTACAGAGTCCAAATCAAGATCGTGAAGATTAAGAAAGTGATGTGTGCATTCTTTAAATTTCATAGTACTTAGTAGTATTAACTTTTAAGTTATTTAAGAAACAGTGAATAAATTGCATTTAAATATTTTCTTGCAATTTACGATGTATCAAATAATAAATAACGACATGATCTTGGCCCCGACTTAAGGATGTTCGCTGCCAATGAAAAAGTATTCAAACTTTTTTTCTAACCACTCTTTTTTTATTCCAAAATACAACATAAGCCATTTGAAAGCAAAATAAATATAGGGTAGTGTGCATTTTTTCAAGCTACAAGCCTCTGAATGAAACCTCTGAGCACCATGTTTTAAATTTGGTATAATTAATTTAATTTTTAATTCTTTGAAACATACCTGTCTTGAACAAACATATACCTAGAATGCTTTCAAAAGTCATAATATTTACGTAACGCAGACTATTTTGGACCAAAAGCATAGAAAAATTTGCAACTGGGAGTGGATGACAAAATTTTACGATTCCTTTTTCAACCCTACCCCCATACTTGAAAAGTTGGAAAAAATCAATATTTTGAAATGTGCCAAATTCATATTTGTTGATTCAAACTTTTTCTTGTATTTTCACATAACATAGAACTTGGTAATATTGTTCGAATAAAAGAAAGAAATATATAGGGTAGTGAGCACATAAGAGAGAACCAACAACTTGAAAATCGCCATTTTCAGCCTTTCTTCGACTGTTTTGTTTCTAAAAGCCCATTTCATAAAACCACCTAAAATTTTAAAACCAGCACACTAAAGACACAAAGACTGACTTAGAATCTACCCTACCCCCTAAATTTTACTGACAACTAAAATTTTCCGAAAAGTTGCAGGAAATGGGGTGAAATAAATGAAGATTCTTAGATTGACAATTTTTATGGCTCATTCAATGCATATCATCAATATGTATCCAAATATAAAATATTAGGAAAATATCTGCATCCGTTTACGAGATATTCAAGAAAAGAAAAACCGGAAGTTCCGAAATGTCAAATGTTAGCAGCGAACATCCTTAAAGCTATTCATTTTAGTTGATTGGGGCCGGAGCTTGTTGTTTGGAGTAGTAGTAGTTTATTATTATTTGAAGTACAACCTGTTACACAATAATATACATGCAACTATACAAATACAATATAAATACAGTGTATATATGATATTTAACAGCCAGCCTACGAAGGCTTATGATGCACTGTCACTATTCATCGGTATTATTCCTGGAATGAACTTTTAATAGTCTTATTTTAAAAGTAGTCAACATTTCAACTGATCATACGCTAGAATTGGAATTATATGTGTATTATCCTATTCATCGCCTAGATAACATAACGTTTCTTTTCTCGTATGCACTTATCAAAAAGTTTGATACCGGTTTGCAGTCTGCTTCAATCAAACAGTATTTAAATTTCTCATCATCTGCCAGGTGGTGAATGTTTATTTTCGTAAACAGTTCATTTCTCAGAGCATTATATCCTGAGCACTCCACAAGAAAGTGTCTATCCAAGAAAGTATTTATCCAAGTTATTCCAATAATGAGTTTTTGTTGTATGACTTTGTGGCCACCCGAATGTCAATTGGCTGTTCACTTAGCCCTCTGCATTTTATTTGTTGAGTCCAAGCTAGCACTGTGACCACCTTACCTTCAATAGCTGCTCACCCTGCTTTCCGTTATACATGTTATACGTTGGTACCTATGTTTTATATTTCTTAACATGATTTCCTTATTGCATGTTTATATGTGTGTATATCAGAGCCACTGCAGAAGATGAGGGTGAGGTTTTGGCCATGTAAAATCGATTTAAACCCGCCAGTAACTTTGTGTTACTGATCGTTCCAAGTCGATACTTCTGTGGTGGTTCTTTTTGTTTTATGTCTTGCTGTTTAAAATATTTTTGTGCTGTTGGCGCCTTATGTATGTTTTCATATTTTTAGTTAAAATAAGGTAACTGAGTGGCCACCTATTGGGAAAATAGCTGCTCATTCGGCTTACGAAATGTTTTCGTGGTATAAGTACCTGATTGTTGGTTTTGTTTTTTCCCACCTCGGTTTTTGGAGTGGGAATCTTTTTCTGATTGCGCCTTTTCCTGATCTTTGCCTACTTGTACCTTTTCATCCTCAACAGCACGGCTTTCACACACTTTACACAATCTCTGTGCTAGTGGGATTTTTGGATTTATGTATCTCCCAAGTTCAATGTTTGTTGCTTGGCCCACCGGGGTCTAACTGGCGTATTTATTTTGCTCCAAAATTAGTAGGTTATTCGGCGCCCAGGGATCTCCATCGCCGGGCAGCTTACTCAATCTGTGAGTCCTGGTTTTTGATTCATCAGGATGTTTATCATGATTTATATGTTTGCTCTTGATGATTCATTGACTAGTTTCACCACGAGGACCGAAGAACTAACTAAATGTTATGACCCACTGCAGAAGCTGAGGGTGAGGTTAGGCGCCTGTAAAACCGGTTTAAGCCCGCCAGTAACTTTGTGTTACTGATCGTTCCAAGGCGATACTTCTGTGGTGGTTCTTTTTGTTTTATGTCTTGGTGTTTAAAATTTTTGTGCTGTTGGTGCCTTATGTATGTTTTCATATTTTTAGTTAAGTTAAGATAACTGAGTAGCCACCTCTTGGGAAAATAGCTGCTCATGCGGCTTACGATATGTTTTCATGGTATAAGTACCTAATTGTTAGTTTGTTTTTTCCCACCTCGGTTTTTGGAGTGGGAATCTTTTTCTGATTGCGCCTTTTCCTGATCTTTGCCTACTTGTCCCTTCCTAGTAATTTAACATTTAACACATTAAAACACTTAAATTGAACCAGTATACTTGTTTCAGTTTATCCTGCCGAAGTATGCACTTATCCTTATCTCGTACTGATTATCTCTTAAGTTTTCGGTTATCGGTTATCGGCTATGACATTTTGTACGGATTTTCTAGAAAATGGCCTTACATGCATATTCTTTCTTGACAACATCTAGCCACAACGCGCCAAATAATGAATTCAAACGAAGCAAAGATTTATAGATTAACAAGAGCAAACCAATATTGTTCTAGCGGTAGGTTTGTAACCAATATTATTCTACCGGTAGGTTTGTATATAGCGTGTCCGACTAATGAAAGATCGTCAATATAACTTGTAGTATGCTTTATGGAAAAGTAAACTAGGAATGGTCAGGAAACGGTGCAATCAGAAAGAATTTATCACCGAGATGGGAAAAACTAAATTTGCAATCTGACACGGGTTAGTTAACCGAAGGCATCGGAAGTTCCCCTAACTAGGACATACTTACGATGGTCTTACGAGTTAAGTTTTGGTAACTGAGTGGCCACCTTTTGGGAAAATATCTGCTCATTCGGCTTACGATATGTTTTCATGGTATAAGTACCTGATTGTTAATTCAGTTTTTTTCCCACCTCAGTTTTTGGAGTGGGAATCTCTTTCTGATTGCGCCTTTTCCTGATCGTTGCCCACTTGTACCTTTTTCTTGGTATACGTACCTAAGTGCCTTTTGAGTTTTTCCCATCCCTCGGTTTATGGGGTGGGGTTAACTTTCTGATTGCGTCATTTCCTGATCATTGTCTAATTGTACCTTTTTTCTGTGTTGAAAAACAGTACTTTACCACGATCGTACAGATTTGGTTCCATTCTGGTATCAGGTAACGCCCCCGGTGTATGACGTAACTGGCGTCGTTTTGTTCCCTGGCCTTTCTCCCGAGGTGTTCCCATATGTGTATAAATTGCTAAAATGACGTGCGATTTCGCTTTTTATACGAGAAATCTTTCACTTAGTAGGCCTCTACCGTTTGATGTGGTGGTCAAGTCTAGCCTTGCACGTTTACATTTAACGTTTACAGAACCGAAAACCTATCGGCGCTACGCACCACGCAATTTGTTTTCCGTCAGCTGTTTTGATACAAATCCTTTTATCCATGGCTCTAATTACCTAGCCCGTGATTCGTAGGTTGCCTAGAAATCGATTACGACACTATGGCGTCAAATTGTCATTGTCCTATATGAGAGTCTTACGTTGTCTGGCGTCATGATGTCGATTTTACACGCCGTCAGCTGATAGAACATGATTCGAGGAGACTGTATCTTACTCTCGCAAGTAAACAAAGCCAACGCTAACAGAAGGCGGCACTTTTATAGTGCAACAGCGCTGTTTCATAATTAATTGTTAATCTATAGTAAGAGCTAGAGATTTACGTCACCAGAACGGCCTGGAAGCACTTTAAAATCTTGATCCTTATTAAGATTCTCACTAAATAATTAGCCATAATGGAGAATATGAACAAAAACAAGAAAAAGCAGCAAAGCTGCGGGAGTTTAAATACTCTGATTCATCCAGAGTTTAGGCAAAAACCAACAACGGGTATCAGAAACACCAGTCCTAATCCACCAGTCATTTGTATCCCCGGCTCCCCTAGGGCCGGGGATAGCGGGGCCACAGCGGGGCTAAAGTGCTGGGTTTAACCTCTAATGAGTCCCGGCCGTGCCAAGGATAAGCCAGGGTTTTTTAAATTTCCCGCCAATACAGAGTCTTGAACATTAATTCAAATTAGATAATAGTTGTATTTCAACATTTTATTACTTCTATGGTCCTTATTTAATGTAAAGTGAATGACCCTGTACATTTACATGCAGAAATTCAAACTCCTCTCTCATATTCTTTTTCAATAGAACAACTACCAACTGTTGTTCCACATTTTTGGCAGCCTTTGGGGAGCGGGGGCTTTTAGCAGGGATTTTACCACAAATCTGACCCCTCAATGCCGGGCTTTTAGCCGGGCTTCAAAAACTGAAAAATTAAATGCCTTAATTGCTATTCACTCGCCCCAGAGGGGCAGTGGATACAAATGACTTGTGTATAAGAACAATTTCAGTGTTTAAAGCATGAGCAATCAGATTTGGTATGCTCATCACTGATATGAAGGTGTAAGTACACATGGAGTTGGCTATATGCCGAATTGTCCTCAAGGACGCCCGATCATTGCTATACTTAAAGTTCACCCTGTGAGCCTAACGGCTCAGGTGAGCTATTATGGGTGCAGAAAGTCCTAGTCAACAATGTTTCAATCATGTCAGGGCGAAGCCCCGTCTCCCTGGATATTTACCAGTACTCTTGGGATTTAATGTGTTGCTCAATGACATAAACATGGCACATCAAGTGTGGATCTAACCTAGGACCTCTTGATTCAGAGCCCGATGCTCTACCACTTGGCCACCATGTTTCCCTTTTAAAGTGATCTTATTTTTTTATTATGTAGACAGAACATAGCTTTTTAGTTTGTTTATTTTATAACCTGATCTTCATGAAAGAAATGTGCTGTCTGTGGGAATGATTGTCAGGCTCATTTCATTATGAACCGTACACTATCATCCAAGCTATAGCACCCCCTCAAGATATAAACAGAACAATTATTCTTATTCTTAAAGCCTTTTGTTGGTTTAGTTTTGTATGGCAGAATATCATTATTTTCTGTCATGTGGTGTTAGGACCAGCCATATCTGAGTATATAACAAATGAGCCGCATCGTGAGAAAACCAAATTTTTGCCTATATGAAAACAAAGGCGCAGATCAGCTTCACAGTAACTGAGAAGCTGATCAGAGCCTTTGTTTTCACTACACAGATAGTACAATTTCTCTTCTTCCTAAATCCGAAATTTCAAGCTTCTAGCCTGCTTCTGTGACTGTACAGGTTTGTGCCATACCTTGTTGGAAACTCCAAAGACCTGTTTTCTCATGCCGGGGCTAAAATATTTTTAGAGCTCAAGGACACTGTGCTGCAAATGTATGGAACCCAGAACCTCTAGCTCTGGAATTGGCTACTCTACCACCAGGCCATTGCTGTACCGTAAAATACCAAATTCCATGCATATCCTTTGTGATTTTTATAAAGCCTGTTGTGTGCATCTATTTGGTTGTAAGCCCCTTTGAAAGAGGTCTGGTGTAAAACATAACCATGCACATCAATACTAAATGTGTACATGTAGGGTGTAGCTGTGATGTTTTCACATGAAACAGACAATATTGCACTCTGTTCTTTTATTAATTTCTGTTTTCACAATCACTGACTGTGTCTAGAGAAGATCTTTGCTTTGTGGTTAACATTATAAAACCATTTTCATTCTTAATTCAACTGAGCATAAAAATATCAGCATTAATTTATCAGCAGTACTGTTTATTACATTTATCAGCTAGGACAACTGGCTGGCTTTGGTGATTTACATCTGAAACTGAAAGTCCCACAGACTTTGGCTAGCCAATATTTATGAAGCAGAAAAATTTAAACTTGGTTGAGCTGTGCTTGTTATGGTGTCCTTCTTCATTTATACAGTTGATAAATTTTTTCATGATTTGAGCCTGTGCATGAGAAAACCAACAATTTGGGTTTCCGACCAGGTCCAACACAAAACAGCCTGTACAGTCACAGAAGGAACCCAGGATCTTGAAAATTTGGGTATAAGTAGAGGAGGAAATGTACTATCCGTGTAGCGAAAACAAAGACGCTGATCAGCTTCGCAGTTACCGCGAAGCTGATCTGCGTCTTTGTTTTCGCCCATGCAAATTGTTGGTTTTCTCACGCACAGGCTCATTTATCATCAGAGACCAATAATCCGTCTTTAAGCTTTCTGGTTTGTGGAGTGAGTCATGGATGATTACATCCCCTGCCTCTGAGCATGGTTATGCTGAAAGACAATAGAAATCATGCATAAGAAAGTGTTTGAGATGAAGGCACATTTTTATATTTATAAATCAATCTTCAAACACAATCTTCATCACTTCATGCAGACTACATCAATTTCACAACTTTTTTTTAACATAATCTTCATAAGTTGTATTATTTCATATATATGCAGCCTGGTTTAAATTGTTCTTTGTCGCAAACCTCGAAGACAAAGCTCGTGTAAGCAGCCACTGTGATGATAAAAGTGTGTATTTTGCAGATGCAGAAAACACTGTATCAATACATTTCAACAACACAGTAACTTCATAGAGCTATGATCAGTGGTACATCACATTTCTACATTTATCAAATTCAAACCCTTGCTACTGAGTTTCAAAGCTTAAAATCATGAAGTTTTGCAGATTATTCCCAATATAGATAAAAAATGGTATGTATTATAAATACCAAAGAAAGTGTCTGATTTGGAGTGGTTTCTGTCAATGTGCATGTGTGGTTCTTGGTTTCGAAAATGTAAGTGTAATGGCTGGTCAACACTCTAGCAGCCCATCTATTTATCAAATTCTCACAGCCTGAGGGTGACAGTATGTTTTTCAAAGGTGTTATTTTACAAACTTAACAAAATGATTTAAGTTTCTTTATCAAACTGCTATAAAAGTATTTAGACGTATACAAAAGTTACATACACACCTAAAATAGTAAAAATACTGCTCAATGAATCACAAAACTGATGAGCTAGCTGTCCTGAGTACCCCATCAGCTTTGCATCTTTCAACCATCCTTCCCAACCATTGGCCATAATATTAATTTACTGAAATAAAGACAGGAAACCTTTTTAATAAGAGCCATATCATGAGAAAACATTTTATGCATGCTAAAGTCGAGACTTAGATAAGCTGCAGCAGCAGGATAAACACAGCTACACAATCAATGAAGTCTTGTTTAAACAAAAAGATAGTACATTTCCACTGCTTACTGTACTCAATCTTATACTTCAGGCATCTACCCAGTGCCTCTGGTTTTGTCTAACCGGGTTTTATTTGTATGTTATAATGTTGCTTAATGTCCCAGTCAACAGCAAAGCTCATGTCAGAATGCATACATGTGACATCTTCCTTAGTATGTGTCTTTTCTATGTATTTGTTCCGCATGTGGCAGAAAAAAAACAACAAAGATACTTCGGAGAGAGAATGGGAAAACAAACTCCTGCCCATACACAATCTTTCAGAAACTGTGTTTTTCAGAATCTCACTTTTCTGAAACACCTCAAGAAAAATATCACCATAACATCCTTTTCAATTTGTAACCCAAAAATCTTGAAAAGAGCCGCAAAAAAAAAGGAAAAGAAAATCGGTCCACTAATAAAAAAAAAGAAATTCAATGGGTGATTCCTCTGTATGGTAGACATTGAATAGGGTGGAGCCCTGGTATTGCGGTCTAGCAGATGGCGTATTTAGAAAAGACATAAAACATAGTTTCTGGAAGATGGTGTATGGACAGTAAAGACACAGGTTGGTGGAGCTACCTGCAGCAGCTGGTGTATTTAGAAAAGACACAAAACACTGGAGGATGGTGTATGGACAGTAAAGACAGGGACCCACACCCCACCAGCCTGTGGTATTTATAAAAGACATAAAACATAGTTTCTGGAGAAAGGTGAACAGTTTCAGTGATTTTTTTCAGCATTTTGGGAACGGTACCAGTACCGGTTCAATTGGGAAAAACAGCTTAATTTTACCATCAATTAAGAAAATCATAAGACCAGTAAAAATGTCATGAGAAGTGTTACCATGATTTGTTTTCTAAAAGTAAACATCATATGACTATGACACATGAAAATTAGCATTCAATTCAATGTCACAAATATCAGATTAATTGGTGCTTATAACAGTACATGTTTAATTAAATTATGGTTGCAGTTGTAAGCCTGATTGGGAAACTTTCTCAGATTGGGAATTTTTAACCATGCATTTGGGAAAAAAAGATAATTTTTGCCATTGGGAACGACTCCTAAAACCGGAGTCTGTTTTATAGCGAAAAAAAATCACTGTGAACGGACAGTAAAGCCAATGACCAGCGACCATGGCTGGTCGAGCTGCCTGCGGCTAGTGTAATTAGAAATTTTCAAAAGATACAAAACATATATATATATATATAGTTTCTGGAGGATGGTGTTTGGCGATGCACGACATTTCGTCGAAAATGTGTTTTGTAGAAAATGTTGTAACTTCAAAAATATTCACCACAAAATTTTTACATTTATTCCGTAGAAGACTAGCCTATAGGTTCACATTTTGAGCCACCAACCACTAGGGTTAGGCTAAAGATCTGGGCTGATGATGGGGACATTTTCGACAAATGTAATTTTCGACGAAATGTCGCGGAGGCTTTGTTTGGGAATCCGCGACATTTCATCGAAAATTACATTTGTCGAAAATGTCCCCATGCCCAGACAAAACACATTTTCTGAAAGGAAATGTCGTGCATTGGGTGTTTGGGCAGTAAAGACACCAAGAGCTGCCTGCTTGATAAAACTTGTGATTCACTGACTGGTGTATTTAGAAGAGCTGGTTTATTTACATGCGCGGATCCAGAAATTTTCATGAGAGGAGGTCCAACGAAAATGGTATATTTTGGTCACAGACGAGGGGGGGTCCAACCCCCCCCCCCCAATCCCGAAATTACCCTTTTTTAGGTAAAAATTTCAAATTCAAGGGGGGGGGGGTCCGGACCCCCGGTCCCCCCTCTGGATCCGCGCATGATTTAGAAGAGACACAAAGCATATTTTTTGGAGGATGGTGTATGAACAATCAAGACAGTCACACCAACCAGCCTGTGGCTGGTGGAGCTGCCTGCGGCAGCTAGTGTTTAAAAAGTTTAGAAATTTTCAAAAGACACAAAACATATTTTTTGGAGGATGGTGTATGGACAGTATTTAAGACACAGACCAGCCACAGGCTGGAGCTGCTGGCTGGTCGAGCTGCCTGCTTGATAAAACTTGAGAGTCTTTTGGGTTGTGTAATGTCTAGTCTGTTAAGCATTTTACTTTGGTTTGAGCCTCTGCAGAATTATTCATTGACATTTCTACTTTCACTTTCCGAATATCTTTCATTGGTATTTCTGTCAGGCTAAGTCACTTCCTGTTTGACTTAAATATCCGGACTTCAATGCATAAATTAAAAGGTTCTGAACTTCAATTTTATAACTGCTCAATACAGAAAGCTTTGCAAAAAGCTTTATATATATGGATTTGTGGGTTTGTGCTGCTGCATGTCAGGCTTCTTTAGAATTTAAGAACTTTGTTGTCGCTAAAGAGACCCGGAAGCGCTCTGGTACTCAGTTTTTGAGAATCGATAAACTGGTTAAAATAGAACTGACTTCTGGCAGTTAACACACTTTGATAGACAGTGAGGCCATCAGTCTCAGCAACCGAAAGACACTTTGACAGACAGTGAGGACATCCATCTCAGGAACTGAAAACTGTCTTCCAGTTAGCCATGAGTCTCATGAACCCAAAACTGCCTACCGGTAGTAAAGACACTATGAAAGACAGTGAGGCCATTCCTCTTGGGAACAGAAAACTGATAAGACTGACGCCAACCGTCTCAGAGGCAGTGAGGCCATCTGTCTCAGAAACCGAAAACTGCCTACAGGCAGTTAAGAAACTTTGATCTGAATTTGAACGGATCTGACTTTGAAACTTAGAATGGAAAATTGCCTACCGGCAGTTTTAAAAGAAACTTTGATAGACATTGATGCCAACCGTCTCAGCAACCGAAAACTGCCATACGGCAGTTAAAACACTTTGATAGACAGTGAGGCCAACCATCTCAGAAACCGAAAACTGCCTATGGCAGTTAAGACACTTTGATAGACAGTGACGCCAACTGTCTCTGTGAAGCCACCCATCTAAGTAACCGAAAACTGCCTACGGCAGTTAAAACACTTTGATAGGCAGTGATGTCATCCATCTAAGAAACCGAAAACTGCCTACGGCAGTTAAGACACTTTGATAGGCAGTGACGCCAACTGTCTCAATGAAGCCACCCATCTCAGGAACAGAAAACTGCCTACGGCAGTTAAGACACTTTGATAGAGAGTAATGCCATCCATCTCAGAAACCGAAAGGTGTCTACGGCAGTTAAGACACTTTGATAGACAGTGACGCCAACTGTCTCATTGAAGCCACCCATCTCAGAACCGAAAACTGCCTACGGCAGTTAAGACACTTTGATAGGCAGTAATGCCATCCATCTCAGAAACCGAAAACTGCCTACGGCAGTTAAGACACTTTGATAGACAGTGACGCCAACCAAAATAGGAACACAAAACTTTGGTCGTGCTGGCTGTGGCAGCTAGTGAATGTAGAAAATGTGTTAAATGAAGAGTAAAACTTGTTTGTGTTCAACTTACACCTGCACTTTCACTTTCGAATGACGACTTCCTCCTGAATTTGTTTCACGTTAAAAGTTAAATTCCTGATTTAACAACTTGTTTCTACGTCAGTTATCACTTTAAAGTCTCCGGCATCTGTAATTACAACTGTCCAACAGCGAGCGACTCCAAATAGGTCTTGAAATCGCGAGAAACGTTCATCATTTGCTGCATTGCGTTAGATTTTCAATAATTTTAGAACCTTGCCGTTGCTACGGAGACCCGGAAACGCTATGGTACCCGCGTTTCCCATAACGTGAGATTCGATAAGCTGGTGAAAAAAAAATATGATGGATCCATTCCAAAACAATATGGCCACCCAGTTCGGTCGATTCCGTATTTAATTTAGAAAATCATTTATTGAAAATGTATACATAAATATTTTGAAAAACAAATTTTTCTGCAATTCATTTTATTTGATCATTTTTTTTAAACACCTTCGGTGTTTTTTTAGGCGTTCGTATTTGTTCGGCATGTGGCGGAAACAGCCGAAGACACTTCGGAAGGACAATGTGTTTACATACCTACGGCTGGCCGGTCGAAGCTGCCTTCGGCAGCTGGTGTCTTTAGAAAAAAGAATTTTTGAAGTGAAACTTTATAACACACAAAAATGGCCAATTAAAGCCTTTTAACTGGGCAGTGAACAGTTTCGCTACTATTAACCCGCACATATTATATATCACTGGAAAGCTTGAGAAGTATCTTATTAAGCCATGACATTTACATCATTCTAGGAGTGCACCAAGGCAAAATGTTGGCCTATAATATGTATTTTGTGAAATGTCCACCATGATTGTGTTTTAGCAGTTTAACAATTATCACTACTGACAATCACGTGGTATTGAATATATACAAACCGATAAATGATCGATGACACACACAGCAACTGAGAACGAAGTTGAGGTTAGATTTTCTAAATTTTTCCAACGGCGACTCTTCTACTGACTGACAGATAGGTGCAGTCAATGCAGAAATTGATCATTTATTGGAAGAAAGGAGCATCAGAAATCCCGGTTATTTCGTTTTCGCAAACACTTCAATGTTATTATGTTGGAAGTACTATATGTTCAATGGGCGGAAGTGTTTGCTAAAACGAAATAACCTGAATTCCTTATGTTACTTTCATTCAATAAATGTTTAATATCTTCATTGACTGCACGTATCTAGCAGTCAATAAAGTAAACCATATAGGAGAAAACTCGAATTTCTCGTCTCACTTTTGGTTAGAATTTCATTGTGCGTCACCCATTCCGTACCACGTGTTTCTCAGCTGTGAAATATTATCGCTATGTAATGGCCAAATTTAGCTTGAGAAGATTTAACAATGAAACTAACACGGCGCCTTGTTCGATATACGTATATACAGGGTGTCCAAAAAACGTAGCCGCTACAAAAAAGTGAACAGCTTTGTTAAATAAAGCAGATATAAGCAAAATATTTTAAACAGAAGGACTGTTGTTATATTTGATTCATAATATGACCTCCAGTTTGCTAGGTAAAGCTTCATGAGCAAGTGACGTCAAAACGAGTTATAACGAATCTGGGATGTCACTTCCTGTTGTCTGATGCAACTCGCATTCGTGGAAATGAAAAGCAGTAGCAAAATGCAATATCCAAGCATTTTCAAGCCTTTATTTTCCCTTAAGAGGGTGAAGTAACGATAATTATCAGAAACTAAAAGCATTTATTAAAAACTGGACAAAATGTAGTGAAAAATGGAGATTCTTTTCCAAAATGGGGAGTGAACGACCATGTGTTATGTAAAATTTTCGTTTCTCCGAAAGTGGCCATTTACAATGATGGTGGTCATTTTGGATATTATGCAAAGTACATAATCTAAAGACGTTGTTTTGAAGCATACTCCTGATAAGTTTGATTGAATTATCTGTGAAAATGAAATAAACAGTAAACATATATTGTAGCAGCTACGTTTTTGGACACCCTGTACAACCAAATAATAGTATAATAGCAATATATTTCAATTTTACCAAAACTACAGCTATATACTTATTTCTGTAACTAGGGCGGTTAGCACATCACTAATGTCAGATACTGTAAGGCTATTAACCAGTTTAGAGTGTGGCGTCCGTTTTCCTGTTTCATTCAATATACCAATGATGTTGCGAATGTTTATGATTATTTCAAATGGACAAAAGGTATTGTTAACATAAAGAAGATATATATTGTAATATCTTCTTTCAGCGTTGATGTTCCTTCCGTTGCGGTGCTTATTCGAAATGTTAACACATGAATTGTTGGCTTGGCTAAAATTCAAATATACACATTCAGCCATTTTTGCATCTGTCTGTACTTATTTTGTAGTTGACTGTTTTTAAGATTTTTTGAAATTACAATCCTGGTATCTTGAATATGTACAAGCTGGTCATACTTCCATAGAATCAATCCAACAAATAATTTGCAATCATAATATAAATAAGATGTACACGGGAATCAAAAAATCTATGTTTTGAAGAGACTGTGGTCCGTCTATCTGTTCTATATGAGAAAGATAAGAAACGGTCTCAGACGATATTAACACAACACTGCATTGTTAACCCATATTTTGTAATTCTATCCTGGGTCTGCCTGTAACTGTTTGGCCGATGGCTAAACGAATACGACACTTTCTACACAATTTTGTAAGGACAATTTTATACCCTTGTTTGACAACTTCTAGCCGCACTGCGTAAATTAGTGCATCACATGATGAATTCAAAAGAATTAATACGCCTGTATAATTTATAGTACTTATTATAGACATTACACTTACAGGAACCCAACCAATCATAAATGTTATAATTATCAATAACGTCGTGACAATGGCTTTATTGTTGTGTTGGTCGTCTGGATGAAAGATCTGACGTCGTGTAACATACTTTGTGTATGCCACATAGATTCGCGTGTATATAATGACTAACACAAAAACACTGGTATAACAAGTAGATATGGGAATCTTGGCAGATATTCTACGATCATATAAAGGCAAAATTGGTCCTCATTGCTTTTAAAGTAGCTTATAATCTTAGGAATGTTTTCAATCACACTTGCGACGAAACTAAAAATCCAAATGAAGGCCACGCATGCGCTTATGCGTTTTGTAGACAATATTCTGTCATAATGCAGTGGTTTAACAATCGCTATATAATGGTCTATCCCTAACATTAGAAGATTTAATAACGAAACTAACACGACGCCTGGTTGGAAATACTTATGTACAACCAATTCATAGTAGCAAGATTGATTAACATCTCCAACAAGTAAAGTTGCTATAATAATTCTTATTTCTGCAACTAGAGTGGGTAGCACAACACAAATGTCAGATACCGCAAGGCTGATAACCAGTTTAGAGTGAGGCGTCAGTTTTCCTGGTGCATTCAATATAGCAATGATGTTGAGAATGTTTATCATGAACCCAAAAGAACAGATGATAAAGGTTATCACATCATAGATATCGAATAATGTGGCGTCATAGTCTGTTTTGTTGCGGTACACATTCGAAATGTTGACACATGAAATATTAACTTGGGTAGAATTCAAATATACACACTAAAACATTTTTGCATCTGTCTGCACACATTTTGTAGTTGATTGTTGTTAAAGAGGTTTTGAAATAAATACCCTTATTTAAAGTCCGAAATATGTACAAGCATTTGAAATGTGTATACATCCACAGAATCAACAGAATCTGGCATTTGAAATGTGTATACATCCACAGAATCACATTCGAATCTTTTATATTCATGAAACAACTAACATGAGAATCAGATCATACTTTTCGAAAGTTGCCTACTTTTACTAGTATCTTTTAAAAACGTCTAATGAAACAATACAACATTATTGTCTAGCGTTTGCTTGGTAGTTTGTATATTTCTTTTAAGTTATTATTTTATTTTCTTTCTTGATTGCCGCCTCATATTTTATATGTATAACATATATTCACTTTAAAGAAGAAAGATGTTTAAATACGTCAGATGTTAAGGGTCTTTTTTCGACTATATTCCTTTGATTTAAAGTTGTAAATTGTTTACCAAATCACATGACTTTGAACACAATGAAACAGAATAGATTGTGTGGATTTCGATTCCACATGTAGCATGTAACATGTAACATTTAACATTAAATATCTATGGATATATCTATAAGTTATCGTTTCTACTTCACATCAGGAAAACATGTCCGTGCAATGAATACCCCCTTAAACCCCACGTTCATATAGTAAAACTGGGGTATGCAGGGGTATTACTATTTTCTTATTTTTGCTCCAAAACATAGATTGTGGCTACTCGTTAGAACCGCCTCGGCGAGGCGGTTCTAACGTGTACACACAATCTATGTTTAGAGCAAAAATAAGAAAAATGTTTTTAAAAAGCCTACAGAAAACTTTCTATTTTTTACTACTTAAAAATCACTATATACTACATGTGCGTGTTTTCGTAATGAAACCATAAACACTGTGAGTTCATCGTCCAGCATGACTGTGCGTGTTATGAAATAAACCTTTTTATATAATTATTATTGGTTCTGAAATGTTGGTAAATATCACAAGGTCTGATTTGAATGTTTTCTATTAATTATGAAAACATCTGACCGCAAAAATGTCA
Source organism: Rugalucina vietnamica (assembly GCA_964017185.1). Taxonomy (NCBI): domain Eukaryota; kingdom Metazoa; phylum Mollusca; class Bivalvia; order Lucinida; family Lucinidae; genus Rugalucina; species Rugalucina vietnamica. The sequence goes on along the minus strand of OZ024884.1, from coordinate 1,694,636 downwards.
GAAAATAAAAGCATTTGTGAAAGAAAAAAAGCTCTTGAGGCTTGAGCTATTTTATTGAGTTGTAGTGAAATGTCAGCGAAGTTTGATTTTGAATTCAGCAAAAACTCATTTTTATAATTCATTATTTTAACGTTTCATTCCTACCTTCTATTTTTAGTTGTACGGTTAACTGAATGGCCGCCTATTGGGAAAAAGCTGCTCACTCGAAATATTTTCTTTGTATAAGTACCTAAGTGTCAATTAAGTATTTTCCAACCCCTCGATTTTTAAAGTTGGAATTTCTTTCTGATTTCTCCGTTTCCTGATCATTGCCTACTTGCACCTTTTTCTTTCGGAAGACTGGTTCGCGAATACACAGACTGTGACTCTTTTATTGTATTTGGTTATTATTTTCATCACACCTGCTTATAGCAGGGTGCAATATAGGATTCCAAATTTCCGTATGTCAGTCCGTTCGTGCATCAATCTGTCGTCAACATACACATCAAAACTGACATCTAAGTTTTGATTTCACTGCTCATGTCATAGATACGATTGTGAACTCTTGCACAGAATTTACCCTTACACACTCGGTTTGACCCGTTGCCCTTGATCCACATTGCACGGTTAAGTGACTTTATAAGTGAGTCCTGGTTTTTGATTCATCAGGATGTTTATCATGATTTATTTGTTTGTTCTTGATGATTCATGGACTAGTTAGAGATTCACCACGAGGACCGAACAACTAACTAAATGTTATGAACCACTGCAGAAGCTGAGGGTGAGGTTAGGTACCTGTGAAACCGGTTTAAGCCCGCCAGTAATTTTGTGTTACTGATCGTTCCAAGTCGATACTTCTGTGGTGGTTCTTTTTGGTTTATGTCTTGGTGTTTAAAAATGTTTTGTGCTGTTGGCGCCTTCTGTATGTTTTCATATTTTTAGTTAAGTTAAGGTAATTGAGTGGCCACCTATTGGGAAAATAGCTGCTCATTCGGCTTACAAAATGTTTCATGGTATAAGTATCTGATTGTTAGTTTGGTTTTTTCCCACCTCGGTTTTTGGAGTGGGAGTCTTTTTCTGATTGCGCCTTTTCCTGATCTTTGCCTACTTGTACCTACTTGTACCTTCGTATTAAAATTCTGGTATCTCGAACGTGTAAAAACTGACCATACTTCCATAGAATTCATCCATCAAATAATTTGCAATCATCATATAAATGTTATGTACACAAGAATCAGATCAGATAGTCTATGTTTTGAAGAGACTAATAGTCCGTCTATCAGTTCTATATGTGAAAGATAAGAAACGGTCTCAGACGATATTAACACAACACTGCATTGCTAACCCATATTTTGTAATTCTATCCTGGGTCTGGCTGTAATTGTTTGGGCGATGGCTAAACGAATACCACACTTTCTACACAATTTTGTAAGGACAATTTTATACCCTTGTCTGACAACTTCTAGCCGCCAGGCGTAAATCAGAGCATCACATGATGAATTCAAGAGAATTAAATTACCACACATAACAAGGATAAACCATAACCAGTCATTAAAAATCATTCGTACGCCTGTATAATATATAGTACTTATTATAGTCATTACACTTACAGGAACCCAACCAATCATAAAGGTTATAATTATCAATAACGTCGTGACAATGGCTTTATTGTTGTGTTGATCGTCTGGATGAAAGATCTGACGTCGTGTAACATACTTTGTGTATGCCACATAGATTCGCGTGTATATAATGACTAACACAATAAACACTGGTATTACAAGTAAATATGGGAATCTGGGCAAATATTCTAACATCATGTAAAGACAAAATTGGTCCTCATTGCTTTTAAAGTAGCTAATAATCTTATAAATGGTTTCAATCACACTTACGACGAAACTAAAAATCCAAATAAAGGCCACGCATGCGCTTAAGCGTTTTGTAGACAAGATTCTGTCATAATGCAGTGGTTTAACAATCGCTATATAATGGTCTATCCCTAACATTAGAAGATTTAATAACGAAACTAACACGACGCCTGGTTCGATATACTTATGTACAACCACATGATAGTAGCAAGATAGATTAACATCTCCAACAAGTAAAGTTGCCATACTTATTCGTGTAACTATGGAGGGTAGCACAACACAAATGTCAGATACCGCAAGGTTGATAACCAGTTTAGAGTGAGGCGTCAATTTTCCTGGTGCATTCAATATAGCAATGATGTTGAGAATATTCACGATGAACCCAAATAAACAGATGATTAAGGTTATCACAAAGTAAATATCGTGTAATGAGGGAACAAAGTCTGTTTCGTTGCGGTACACATTCGAATTGTTGTCGCATGAACTGTTGACTTGGCTAAAGTTAAAAAATACACACTCAGACATTTTTGCATCTGTCTGCACTTATTTTGTAGTTGACTGTTGTTAAAGAGGTTCTGAAATAAATACTCTTAAATACATTTAAAGTCTGAAATGTGTACAAGCATTTGAAATCTGCATACATCCACAGAAACCAAAGAATCTGGTATTCGAAATGTGTATCCATCCACAGAATCACTTACAAATCTTTCGTATTCATCAAACAGCTTACATGATAATCAGCCAGACCGTTCGAAAGTTTTCTTTTATAAACGTCTAATGAAACAATAAACCATTATTGTCTAGCGTTTGTTTGGTTGTTATTGTCTTTGTTTTCAGTTATGTGTTCATTTATTTCTTGATTCTCCCTATTCTGTAATGTTAGAATTACTCCCTCCGCATATATTATTTGTATAACATATATTTACTTTAACGAGGAAAGATGTTTGAATACATCAGGTGTCGACTATATTTCGTTAATTAAATGTTATAAATTGTTTTCCAAATCACATAACTTTGAACTCAAACAGAACAGATTGTGTGGATTTCGACTCCACCTGCAGCATTTTACATTTAACATCAAACATCCATAGATAAATTTATAAGTTATCGCTTCTTCTTCACATCATAAACACTGTAAGTTTGGTCTCAGTCGCGTCGCCCAACATGAGTGTAATATGTTATGAAATAAACCTTTATATATAAAATTCTGAAATGATTGTAAATATCATACAGTCTGATTTGAATGTTTTGTATTAATAATTGAAACTTCTGAACACAGAAATGTCAACAAATTAAAGCATTTGTTAAAGAAACAAAGCTCTTGAGGCTCGAGTTATTTTATTATGTTATTCTGAAATATCAGCGAAGATTGATTTTAAATTGCTCTTTCAAAATTGGAAACTAAATAAAACACAAATACTCATTTTTATAATTCATTATTGAACGTTTCATTCCTTTACAACACTACCCTGTTCTTTTGAAGGTCTGGTTCTCGAATACACAAACTGGGATTCTAAAAAGGCGCCATTTTGATTACATTTGGTAAAAACAACCTCGAGAAACGTAGTAAACGTTGTGTCTTATTATTATATCGCACCTGCTTATAGCAGGGTGCGATATGGGATTCTAACATTCCGTCTGTCTGTCCGTCCGTTTGTCATTTTGTTTTCAACAATCGCACCAAAGTTCACATTACATTTTGGTTTTCACTGCTCCTGTTAAGATGTGAGAGTGAACTCGTTCACAGTAATTGTCCCAATTGATCGTTTCAAGGCGATACTTCTGTTGTGATTCTAATTGTTTTGTGTTTTGGAGTCGATTTTTTGTGCTGTTTGAGCCTTATATACGTTTTCATACTTTTAGTTCAGTTTTGAAATCTGAGAAGCCGTCTATTGGGGAATAGCTGCTCACTCGGCTTACTATATAATTTCTTGGTATAAGTACCTAGTTGTCATTTTAGTTTTTCCCACCCTGCGGTTTGTGGAGTGGGAATTTCTTTCTGTTAGCGCAATTTCCTTATCATTGGCTACTTGTAGCTTTCTCACAATGCACTTCTTTCAGAAATGGGGTTGCTATAGATAGACGCCATCTTGTTCATAACATGTGATATCGTTTTAACTTGTTAAATTTATTATCTACATCTGGCATAGTCTCTCGTGAACAGTATGTTACTTGTTAATTTGGAAGCTATAGGTCCTTATGTTCAAATCAGGGATTTAAGCCACCTCATAGACCTTTGCTTTATATTGTGTTCTGAAATAACATCAGGAAAACATGTCCGTGTAATGAATACCCCCTTATACCCCACTTTTATATAGTAAAACTGGGGTTTGCAGGGGTATACCTATTTTTCTTATTTTTGCTCCAAAACATACATGTAGATTGTGGGTACTCGTTAGAACCGAGGCGGTTCTAACGTGTACCCACAATGTATGTTTTGAGCAAAAATAAGAAAAATATCAAAATTTTTCTTATGAAATTTTCAATTTTTACAGGTGAAAAAAAATCTCTTTATATTGCATGGGCGTGTTTTCGTAATGATATGAGCCACTTGTCGTACAACTATAAAATTAATCGCGATTATTCACTTCAATGTGAAGGAGAAAACAATATCATCAGCTTTAAATTTACAGAGTCCAAACCAAGATCGTGAAGATTGAGAAAGTGATGTATGCAATTGCACTACATCTGTGCATTCTTTAAATTTTATAGTACTTAGTATTATTAACTTTTAAGTTATTTAAGAAACAGTGAATAAATTGCATTTAAATATTTTCTTGCAATTTACGATGTATCAAATAATAAATAACGACACGATCTTGGCCACGACTTAAAGCTATTCATTTTAGTTGGTTGGGGCCGGAGCTTCTTGTTTGGAGTAGTAGTAGACTAGTACAAGTAAGGATTGGCTTACTAACTAAATTAGTAGACTATCGGTGGCGGATACAAATTATACTTTTAAGACCTATTATATCACGAAAATTTGCTGCACAGTAACAGTTTTGAAGCTAGATCCACCCAGCTTAGTCGGGCAGTCAACCGAAACATTGACGTCATTTCCACTGTCATGAACTATGTACTTTATCGCATGTTTGTACGTGCTAAAACTGACAATGTGTTCGTTTTAAATACCGCATGCCTTAAACAAATTCCATGGCCTGGTGGTTGATGCACTTGACTACCACCCAGGAAACCTCGGTTCGAGTCCCCACTCTCTCACTTTTTTTTTCTTCTAGCACATCGTTTCGTTAAACAAGTATATTTAACATCACGAAAATATGTCCGTGTTATATCCAAATTTTATGTAGCAAAACTGGGGTTAGCAGGGGTATACATAATTTTCTTATTTTTGCTCCAACACGTAGATTGTGGGTAGTCGTTAGAACCGCCTCGGCGAGGCGGTTCTATCTTGTACCCACAATCTATGTTTTGAGCAAAAGTGAGAAATTTTCAGATAAAATTTTTCAATTTTTAAAGCTCAAAGATATTGCATGGGCAAGTTTTCATAATGAATCCGCTATTTCTTATTTCATTGTACATGCCTTCCTTTTTAGCTCGCCTGTCTGTTGAATATGTATATGAATCAAGTTGATTCTTTGCATGTTGGTAGATGTTTGTGTGAAGTTTAATGCTGTACCATCTAGACCACCATGAGTGACCTCGAGGTCATGGTCATGGATCATAGATTTTAATTGATATACATGTAGTGGCAAAGCACAAGTCAGGCGAGCTACGCTGTCCTGCGGCATCTCTTATTTATAAATTGCAGGTGACAAAAGTCCAAAAGTCTTTCTTTTCCTAAAATCCACAATCACACTCTGGCTTATGAGTCAGGTGTGTGCCTGGCGTATGACGTGTGAGTCAGGCATGTGCTGGAAGTAAAAATGAATGTCAAAGCGCTGAAAATTTAGGAGTACATTTCTGTTACGTCTTTGAAAGGTCCAAACCATTATCTCAGAAACTGGAAACGCGCATACATGTAGCTTACTCTGACGTGCCTAAAGCTTGCACCAAATGCATTCAATGTGTATTTAACGCACCTTTATCAGACAAACATATGAGATACGCCGAGTTTTTCAATTTTTAAGCATCCTTGTTTTGGGCATATACGAATTTCATGGGATGTAAGCTGCACTTTGATTCGTTTGTGTTCGAGCATGATAAACCGTGCTTCATGTATTTAAAGAAGTTAGAGGTCAGGAAAAAAATACCATGTCAGTTCAATAGCAGGCGTAACAGAAGTAACAGAAGTCGCCAAAAGAAGTGTATTAAATCGGCTGTGGTTGGCTCTATGCAATGTCTATGTCTGTGTCGAGCGTTCAATTTGTCAAGTTTGTTTATATACGATCTATAGAAACGACATGGTTATTTTTCTTACCCCTTAAACGTCAAAAAAATCAGGAAGCACGGGGTATGTTTGCTTTTATAGAAAGTATATTTGAAGTTATCCCAAACTTTCGTGAAAATGAAATTCTAATGTGCAATGAAAAGTTTTGCAATGAAATGAAATGAGTATACGATAAAGATATCATGTTGAATATTTTGGCTGTGGAATGCATAATATTCTTATATCGCCCTCGTTTTGTGCACGGAACATATAGTGAAGAAAACAATAGCATCCCGCATGAATTAGCCAAAAGTCACCAGACGCAAAGCGCTGCCTGTCGGTGACAAGGGTGCGACTAACCATTCCATTCGAACTTCCTCGATCACCAGGGACACGCATGGTCATGAATACGGCATATAGTTACGAGGGTTGGGATTTAAGTTCGTAGACTTTTGCCATTGATTTTCTATTACATCATTTATCCAATATTTGATGCATTATTATAAAGAAACAATGTCTCCTTGTCTCGTTTTTACACTGTTTTTCAAGAAATATTGCGCAGTGTACATAAAACTGGTCTCCATAGCAACGTAGGTTTCGCAACCCGGGGCACGTCGTATTTTAAATACTTCTGAAGTTTTATGGCGTTGAAGAACAAACCTTTAGTTAACATACTTTATACCAAAACTTTAGCTAAATCGGTTTGAGGCACTTTAGTATCATGTTGTTAATTCCATATAATTTTTTAAGCATTATGTCGACGACTTATTTTGTTACTGGAGAAAATGTAATGCCAGTCGCGCTTCTTGGGAAAGAAAAATGGCGTTAACAGGCAATGTCGAAACAAGAGCAATGATCAAATCTTATGTTTGAGAAGCATAAATGCCCACAGAAACATTCAAAATGATCAGGATTTGTAGTACAGTTGTAGAACAGATCTTACAGAGATATTTAAATGGTTTGAAAAATTTCAGATGAACGCATTTGAATTTTAATTGATGAGAAAAGCACATACCTTCAACTAATCTACAAATGCTGCGGTCTTAATTCTTAATCAAATCAAAATTATGCATGATACACATAAGATTTGTTTTATCTGGTGAATGTAGTACTTCAACAATAATAACTAACTAACCCCTGAAGGAAATATTGCAAATTAGTAAAGGTGTTGTGTGTTGTATGGCTATAAACAAGGCATTTTATTGCTGATAATAATTGAAATTTGGCGTAGTTTTGACGTCAAAATTTCCATGACGTGCCCCGGGTGATGGTATGTCATTGTGTTTAATTCATTGCTGTGTTGAAACTATTATGAGTAGAGCTATGCTTAATAGCTTATATGATAGGTAAAATAATATGTTTTCAGATGATATCATTTTTATTTCTGTGTGACAAACATCTGAACTTTTATAAAGAAAGTCTACGAACTTAAATCCCAACCCACGTATGTACGAAATTGCAAAATTATTAAAGATAGATGGAAGTAAGAAAAGCAGTGAATACAAAAAAAAAAAAAAAAAAAAAAAAAAAAAAAAAAAAAAAAACATTGTCAAAACGATTAAATCATACTTTTGTGATGCCGTTAAAAACTTATATACACCTTGATATGCCTATGTTGACATCTATTTAGGCCTGTTGGCCTCTTCTGATGCATTTGTTTACCATAAAGTGTAATATAGTGTGTATAGAAAATTAATGTAAATTGTAAATTTTGACAGTCTAACAGTTTCTTTAGAATGTCCTTAGTTCCAATAACGCCAGCTTCACCTCAATGGGCGTAACTTTTTTTGCACGACGTAGATAAATTCAGTCAATCAGGGGCCTAATAAATTTGTTTTCAGATCGAGGAGATACGACAAAATACATGTACACGAATGTATCTCTGATAATAATATACAAAACATCAATTTTTTAAATACATGTTTTTTTTTTTTTTTTGTATTTATATCTAATGTCTTCTTGTATTTATATCTAATGCCCCATTCAACAATTGTCCATTTATGTCGAGACGGAAGACCGCTTCCTTGGTATTAACCAATAATATAGAGTGATGCCAATTGGGACACAACACGGTGCCCCTAGTATGGATCGAACCCAGGACCTCTCGATCAGTAGTCTGATGCTCCATCAGGCCACTGCGCTAACCATAAATAGTTGTGCCATATGCATATGTAAGATTGCTACGGATCACTCGAACGAAGATTCTGTTCCATTCAATACTGCTATATGGCCGTATTATGGTGGATTTTGTCGTAAGCTTGTGGGTCAGGTGCCGATCCTGCATCCCGATACACTACAGTGCTATGTTTCAATTCACAGATACATGTATCAAGGAAAACACTGATGGAGAAACTCCCGTCTTGTAGACAAAGAGAAGAGCGACAATAATTTCCTAAATTCAATATGGTGTGCGCGGTGGCGTAGTTATATAGTATCGGTTCTAACGAGTACCCACAACCTATGTTTTGGAGCAAAAATAAGAGAAATAGGAATACCCCTGCATTCCCCAGTTTTACTATATGAAATTGGGGCATAAGATGGATTTCATTTAGGTGAATCCATTTTAATTTTTATCGCACCTGCTTAGAGCAAGGTGCGATATAGGAGTCCAAATTTCCGCCCGTCTGTGCGTCCGTTCGTCCGTCCGTACGTACGTCCGTCCGTAAACATTTACGTCGAAGTTTGGTTATCTCTACATCAGTGATAGCTGCGGGTGTGAAACCTTGTATAGTAATTATCCTTGGCATACCCTTCAAGCACTCACTTTGACTCAGTGCCCTTGACCAATATTTCACGGTCCATTGACTTTGTTCATTTTTACATCGAAGTTTTTTCTGCATCAGTCTTAGCTGCGAGTGTGAGACCTTGCATAGTAATTGTCCTTGACATGTCCTTCAAGCATGCTCATTGACCCGGTGCCCCTGACCTATATTTCATGGTCCATTGACTTTGTTAATTTTTAAGTCTCTGCACCTGTGATAGCTGTGAGTGTGAAACCTTGCATAGTAAATGTCCTTGACAAACCTTTACAATACACACCTTGACCTGACCTATAGTCCACGGTTTTAGTTATTTTGCCCGATGCAGGTGCGATATCAACCTCCTCGGCGTTCTTGTTTATTTTAAGGCGCGAGATTTATTTCATTTTCCGACTAAATTCCTTTTAGAAAAGATAATGAATAACGTGAGTGAATAACAAAAAGACAAAAAAAAATATTCGTCTAACATTGGGATTGAACCCACAGCCTGATGATTGTGAAGAGAGTGCGCTAACCATCACACTAGGGAGATTCTTTTGTCGTCATAACCTAAGACAAATATATATTCGATGCACATTTGTGTAAAAGTCACACAAACCGTACATCATTCCGTACAGTAAGTTTTTGTTACTACACTATAATAGTTTCATTGTTACTTGTACTAGTCTAGTAGTTTATTATTATTTAAAGTACAACCTGTTACAGTGTCTATCCAAGAAAGTATTTATCCAAGTTATTCCAATAATGAGTTTTTGTTGTATGACTTTGTGGCCACCCGAATGTCAATTGGCTGTTCACTTAGCCCTCTGCATTTTATTTGTTGAGTCCAAGCTAGCACTGTGACCACCTTACCTTCAATAGCTGCTCACCCTGCTTTCCGTTATACATGTTATACGTTGGTACCTATGTTTTATATTTCTTAACATGATTTCCTTATTGCATGTTTATATGTGTGTATATATCAGAGCCACTGCAGAAGATGAAGGTGAGGTTTTGGCCATGTAAAATCGATTTAAACCCGCCAGTAACTTTGTGTTACTGATCGTTCCAAGTCGATACTTCTGTGGTGGTTCTTTTTGTTTTATGTCTTGGTGTTTAAAATTATTGTGCTGTTGGTGCCTTATGTATGTTTTCATATTTTTAGTTAAGTTAAGATAACTGAGTGGCCACCTCTTAGGAAAATAGCTGCTCATGCGGCTTACGATATGTTTTCATGGTATAAGTACCTAATTGTTAGTTTGTTTTTTCCAACCTCGGTTTTTGGAGTGGGAATCTTTTTCTGATTGCGCCTTTTCCTGATCTTTGCCTACTTGTACCTTCCTAATAATTTAACATTTAACACATTAAAACACTTAAATTGAACAAGTACTCTTGTTTCAGTTTATCCTGCCGAAGTATGCACTTATCCTTATCTCGTACTGATTATCTCTTACGTTTTCGGTTATCGGTTATCGGCTATGACATTTTGTGCGGATTTTCTAGAAAATGGCCTTACATGCATATTCTTGCTTGACAACATCTAGCCACAACGCGCCAAATAATGAATTCAAACGAAGCAAAGATTTATAGATTAACAAGAGCAAACCAATATTGTTCTAGCGGTAGGTTTGTAACCAATATTATTCTACCGGTAGGTTTGTATATAGCGTGTCCGACTAATGAAAGATCGTCAATATAACTTGTAGTATGCTTTATGGAAAAGTAAACTAGGAATGGTCAGGAAACGGTGCAATCAGAAAGAATTTATCACCGAGATGGGAAAAACTAAATTGACAATCTGACACGGGTTAGTTAACCGAAGGCATCGGAAGTTCCCCTAACTAGGACATACTTACGATGGTCTTACGAGTTAAGTTTTGGTAACTGAGTGGCCACCTTTTGGGAAAATATCTGCTCATTCGGCTTACGATATGTTTTCATGGTATAAGTACCTGATTGTTAATTCTGTTTTTCCCACCTCAGTTTTTGGAGTGGGAATCTCTTTCTGATTGCGCCTTTTCCTGATCGTTGTCCACTTGTACCTTTTTCTTGGTATACGTACCTAAGTGCCTTTTGAGTTTTTCCCATCCCTCGGTTTATGGGGTGGGGTTAACTTTCTGATTGCGTCATTTCCTGATCATTGTCTAATTGTACCTTTTTCTGTGTTGAAAAACAGTGCTTTACCACGATCGTACAGATTTGGTTCCATTCTGGTATCAGGTAACGCCCCCGGTGTATGACGTAACTGGCGTCGTTTTGTTCCCTGGCCTTTCTCCGGAGGTGTTCCCATATGTGTATAAATTGCTAAAATGACGTGCGATTTCGCTTTTTATACGAGAAATCTTTCACTTAGTAGGCCTCTACCGTTTGATGTGGTGGTCAAGTCTAGCCTTGCACGTTTACATTTAACGTTTACAGAACCGAAAACCTATCGGCGCTACGCACCACGCCATTTGTTTTCCGTCAGCTGTTTTGATACAAATCCTTTTATCCATGGCTCTAATTACCTAGCCCGTGATTCGTAGGTTGCTTAGAAATCGATTACGACACTATGGCGTCATCCTATATGAGAGTCTTACGTTGTCTGGCGTCATGATGTCGGTTTTACACGCCGTCAGCTGATAGAACATGATTCGAGGAAAAAAAGGTACAAGTAGGCAAAGATCAGGAAAAGGCGCAATCAGAAAAAGATTCCCACTCCAAAAACCGAGGTGGGAAAAAACCAAACTAACAATCAGGTACTTATACCATGAAACATATCGTAAGCCGAATGAGCAGCTATTTTCCTAATAGGTGGCCACTCAGTTACCTTAACTTAACTAAAAATATGAAAACATACATAAGGCGCCAACAGCACAAAAAATTTTAAACACCAAGACATAAAACAAAAAGAACCACTACAGAAGTATCGACTTGGAACGATCAGTAACACAAAGTTACTGGCGGGCTTAAACCGGTTTTACAGGTACCTAACCTCACCCTCAGCTTCTGCAGTGGTTCACAACATTTAGTTAGTTCTTCGGTCCTCGTGGTGAATCTCTAACTAGTCAATGAATCATCAAGAACAAACAAATAAATCATGATAAACATCCTGATGAATCAAAAACCAGGACTCACAGATTGAGTAAGCTGCCCGACGATGGAGATCCCTGGGCGCCGAATAACCTACTAACTCCGGAGCAAAAGAAAAACACCAGTTGGACCCCGGTGGGCCAAGCAACAGACAAGAAGCTCCGGCCCCAACCAACTAACATGAATAGCTTTGTCGGGGCCATCATAGAGTCTGACGCCCGACCCACCGGCGTGCAATTAAAGAAGGCAGCATAGTTATCAACCATGATTGGGTTAAAAACTAAGCATGCAGACTGTCGCATAACATTCAAGTTATAACCTATACGTCTGTAACGTGATATGATTTTTCCGAACTGAAGAGAAAAATCATTTATTCCTTTAAGTTTCTTTAATTTGTAAACAAAGTCACCATAAAATTCAGGTTCCGAAAGGCCCTCACTTAAAAGTGTCTTTAACCCAACATTATATTTGGAAATCAATTCATAGTGTCTACGATAAAATTTAGAAAAGGTTTTTCGAAGTTTATGATACCGATAGCCCTGTTGGAGAAGTTTTGCCGTTAAACATTTATTTCGAGCGTTGAAGTCTGTAACATGATTGCAGACTCTAGCAAACCTAATAAGTTGCGAGACTGTATCTTACTCTCGCAAGTAAACAAAGCCAACGCTAACAGAAGGCGGCACTTTTATAGTGCAACAGCGCTGTTTCATAATTAATTGTTAATCTATAGTAAGAGCTAGAGATTTACGTCACCAGAACGGCCTGGAAGCACTTTAAAATCTTGATCCTTATTAAGATTCTCACTAAATAATTAGCCATAATGGAGAATATGAACAAAAATAAAGAATTTTTGAAGTGAAACTTTATAACACACAAAAATGGCCAATTAAAGCCTTTTAACTGGGCAGTGAACAGTTTCGCTACTATTAACCCGCACATATTATATATCACTGGAAAGCTTGAGAAGTATCTTATTAAGCCATGACATTTACATCATTCTAGGAGTGCACCAAGGCAAAATGTTGCCTATAATATGTATTTTGTGAAATGTCCACCCTGATTGTGTTTTAGCAGTTTAACAATTATCACTACTGACAATCACGTGGTATTGAATATATACAAACCGATAAATGATCGATGACACACACAGCAACTGAGAACTGAGGTTAGATTTTCAACGGCGACTCTTCTACTGACTGACAGATAGGTGCAGTCAATGCAGAAGGAAGAAAGGAGCATCAGAAGTCCCGGTTATTTCGTTTTCGCAAACACTTCAATGTTATTATGTTGGAAGTACTATATGTTCATTGGGCGGAAGTGTTTGCTAAAATGAAATAACCTGAATTCCTTATGTTACTTTCATTCAATAAATGTTTAATATCTTCATTGACTGCACGTATCTAGCAGTCAATAGAGTAAACCATATAGGAGAAAACTCGAATTTCTCGTCTCACTTTTGGTTAGAATTTCATTGTGCGTCACCCATTCCGTACCACGTGTTTCTCAGCTGTGAAATATTTTCGCTATGTAATGGCCAAATTTAGCTTGAGAAGATTTAACAATGAAACTAACACGGCGCCTTGTTCGATATACGTATATACAGGGTGTCCAAAAAACGTAGCCGCTACAAAAAAGTGAACAGCTTTGTTAAATAAAGCAGATATAAACAAAATATTTTAAACAGAAGGACTGTTGTTATATTTGATTCATAATATGACCTCCAGTTTGCTAGGTAAAGCTTCATGAGCAAGTGACGTCATAACGAGTTATAACGAATCTGGGATGTCACTTCCTGTTGTCTGATGCAACTCGCATTCGTGGAAATGAAAAGCAGTGGCAAAATGCAATATCCAAGTATTTTCAAGCCTTTATTTTCCCTTAAGAGGGTGAAGTAACGATAATTATCAGAAGCTAAAAGCATTTATTAAAAACTGGACAAAATGTAGTGAAAAATGGAGATTCTTTTCCAAAATGGGGAGTGAACGACCATGTGTTGTGTAAAATTTTCGTTTCTCCGAAAGTGGCCATTTACAATGATGGTGGTCATTTTGGATATTATGCAAAGTACATAATCTAAAGACGTTGTTTTGAAGCATACTCCTGTTAAGTTTGATTGAATTATCTGTGAAAATGAAATAAACAGTAAACATATATTGTAGCAGCTACGTTTTTGGACACCCTGTACAACCAAATAATAGTATAATAGCAATATATTTCAATTTTACCAAAACTACAGCTATATACTTATTTCTGTAACTAGGGCGGTTAGCACATCACTAATGTCAGATACTGTAAGGCTGTTAACCAGTTTAGAGTGTGGCGTCCGTTTTCCTGTTTCATTCAATATACCAATGATGTTGCGAATGTTTATGATTATTTCAAATGGACAAAAGGTATGGTTAACATAAAGAAGATGTATATTGTAATATCTTCTTTCAGCGTTGATGTTCCTTCCGTTGCGGTGCTTATTCGAAATGTTAACACATGAATTGTTGGCTTGGCTAAAATTCAAATATACACATTCAGCCATTTTTGCATCTGTCTGTACTTATTTTGTAGTTGACTGTTTTTAAGATTTTTTGAAATTACAATCCTGGTATCTTGAATATGTACAAGCTGGTCATACTTCCATAGAATCAATCCAACAAATAATTTGCAATCATAACATGTACACGAGAATCAGGAAGTCTATGTTTTGAAGAGACTGATAGTCTGTCTATCAGTTCTATATGAGAAAGATAAGAAACGGTCTTAGACGATATTAACACAACACTGCATTGTTAACCCATATTTTGTAATTTTATCCTGGGTCTGGCTGTAATTGTTTGGCCGATGGCTAAACGAATACGACACTTTCTACACAATTTTGTAAGGACAATTTTATACCCTTGTTTGACAACTTCTAGCCGCACTGCGTAAATCAGAGCATCACATGATGAATTCAAAAGAATTAATACGGCTGTATAATATATAGTACTTATTATAGACATTACACTTACAGGAACCCAAACAATCATAAATGTTATAATTATCAATAACGTCGTGACAATGGCTTTATTGTTGTGTTGGTCGTCTGGATGAAAGATCTGACGTCGTGTAACATACTTGGTGTATGCCACATAGATTCGCGTGTATATAATGACTAACACAATAAACACTGGTATAACAAGTAAATATGGGAATCTTGGCATATATTCTACGATCATGTAAAGACAAAATTGGTCCTCATTGCTTTTAAAGTAGCTTATAATCTTAGGAATGGTTTTAATTACACTTGCGACGAAACTGAAAATGCAAATAAAGTCCACGCATGCGCTTATGCGTTTTGTAGACAATATTCTGTCATAATGCAGTGGTTTAACAATGGTCTATCCCTAACATTAGAAGATTTAATAACGAAACTAACACGACGCCTGGTTGGAAATACTTATGTACAACCAATTCATAGTAGCAAGATTGATTTGCTATAATAATTCTTATTTCTGCAACTAGAGTGGGTAGCAGAACACAAATGTCAGATACCGCAAGGCTGATAACAAGTTTAGAGTGAGGCGTCAGTTTTCCTGGTGCATTCAATATAGCAATGATGTTGAGAATATTCACGATGAATCCAAATGAACAGATGATGAAGGTTATCACATGGTAGATATCGTATAATGTGGCGTAAAAGTCTGTTTCGTTGCGGTTCACATTCGAGATGTTGACACATGAATTGTTGACTTGGCTAAAATTCAAAAATACACACTCAGACATTTTTGCATCTGTATGCACTTATTTTGTAGCTGACTGTTGCTAAAGAGGTTCTAAAATACCTTATTTAAAGTCTGAAATGTGTAAATGTGATATGTGCATACATCCACAGAATCCAAAGAATCTGGTATTCGAAATGTGTATCCATCCTAAGAATCACTTACCAATCTTTCGTATTCATCAAACAACTTACATGATAATCAGCCAGACCGTTCGAAAGTTTTCTTTTGTAAACGTCTAATGAAACAATAAACCATTATTGTCTAGCGTTTGTTCGGTTGTTATTGTCTTTGTTTTCAGTTATGTGTTCATTTATTTCTTGATTCTCCCTATTCTGTAATGTTAGAATTACTCCCTCCGCATATATTATTTGTATAACATATATTTACTTTAACGAGGAAAGATGTTTGAATACATCAGGTGTCGACCATATTTCGTTAATTAAATGCTATAAATTGTTTTCCAAATCACATAACTTTGAACTCAAACAGAACAGATTGTGTGGATTTCGATTCCACCTGCAGCATTTTACATTTAACATCAAACATCCATAGATATATTTATAAGTTATCGATTCTTCTTCACATCATAAACACTGTAAGTTTGGTCTCAGTCGCGTCGCCCAACATGAGTGTAATATGTTATGAAATAAACCTTTATATATAAAATTCTGAAATGATGGTAAATATCATACAGTCTGATTTGAATGTTTTGTATTAATAATTGAAACTTCTGAACACAGAAATGTCAACAAATTAAAGCATTTGTTAAAGAAACAAAGCTCTTGAGGCTCGAGTTATTTTATTATCTTATTCTGAAATGTCAGCGAAGTTTGATTTTAAATTGCTTCTTCAAAATCGGAAACTAAATAAAACGCAAATACTCATTTTTATAATTCATTACTGAACGTTTTATTCCTTCACAACACTACCTTGTTCTTTTGAAGGTCTGGTTCTCGAAAACACAAACTGGGAAAAAGGCGCCATTTTGATTACATTTGGTAAAAACAATCTGCAGAAACGTGGTAAACGTTGTGTCTTATTATTTTACCGCACCTACTTATAGCAGTGTCGATATGAGATTCCAACTTTCCGTCTGTCTGTCCGTCCGTTTGTCATTTTGTCTTCAAAAATCACGCCAAAGTTCACATTATAGTTTGGTTTTCACTACTCCTGTTAAGATGTGAGAGTGAAAAAGTACAAGTAGGCAAAGATCAGGAAAAGGCGCAATTAGAAAAAGATTCCCACTCCAAAAACCGAGGTTGGAAAAAACTAAATTAACAATCAGGTACTTATACCATGAAACAATCGTTTGTTTCCCAATAGGTGGCCACTCAGTTACCTAAACTTAACTAAAAATATGAAAACATACATAAGGCGCCAACAGCACAAAAATGTTAAACACCAAGACATAAAACAAAAAGAACCACCACAGAAGTATCGCCTTGGAACGATCAGTAACACAAAGTTACTGGCGGGCTTAAACCGGGTTTACACAGTAAACTCTTTCACAGTAATTGTCCCATTTGATCGTTTCAAGGCGATACTTCTGTTGTGATTCTAATTGTTTTATGTTTTGGAGTCGATTTTTGTGCTGTATGAGCCTTATGTACGTTTTCATATTTTTAGTTGAGTTTTGAAATATGAGTGGCCGCCTATTGGGGAATAGCTGCTCACTCGGCTTACATTATGTTTTCTTGGTATAAAAACCTAGATGTCATTTTAGTTTTTCCCACCCCGTGGTTTGTGGAGTGGGAATTTCTTTCTGATAGCGCCATTTCCTGATCATTGCCTACTTGTAGCTTTCTCAGAATGTACTACTTTCAGAAATGAGGTTGCTATAGATAATCGCCATCTCGTTCATAACATGTGATATCGTTTTAACTTGTTAAATTTATTATCTACATCTGGCATTGTCTCTCGTGAACAGTATATTACTTGGTATTTTAGAAGCTATAGTTCCTTATGTTCAAATCAGGGATTTAAGCCACCTCATAGACCTTTGCTTTATATTGTGTTCTTGTTCAACTTTACCTTAACTAATATGAGCTACTGGTCGTACAACTATAGAATTAATCGCGATTTTTCACTTCAATGTGAAGGAGAAAACAATATCATAAGCTTTAAACTTACAGAGTCCAAACTAAGATCGTGAAGATTGAGAAAGTGATGTATGCAAAGGCACTACATCTGTGCATTCTTTAAATGTTATAGTACTAAGTATTATTAACTTTTAAGTTATTTAAGAAACAGTGAATAATCTGCATTTAAAATATTTTCTTGCAATTTACGATGTATCAAATAATGAATAACGACATGATCTTGGCCCCGATTTAAAGCTATTCATTTTTGTTTGTTGGGGCCGGAGCTTCTTGTTTGGAGTAGTAGTAGTTTATTATTATTTAAAGTACAACCTGGTACACAGTGATATGCATGCAACTATACAAATACAATATAAATACAGTGTATATATTATATTTAACAGCCAGCCTACAAAGGTTTATGATGCACTGTCACTATTCATCGGTATTATTCCTGGAATGAACTTTTAATAGTCTTATTTTAAAAGTAGTCAACATTTCAACTGATCATACGCTAGAATTGGAATTATATGTGTATTATCCTATTCATCGCCTAGATAACATAACGTTTCTTTTCTCGTATGCACTTATCAAAAAGTTTGATACCGGTTTGCAGTCTGCTGCAATCAAACAGTATTTAAATTTCTCATCATCTGCCAGGTGGTGAATGTTTATTATAGTAAACAGTTCATTTCTCAGAGCATTATATCCTGAGCACTCCACAAGAAAGTGTCTATCCAAGAAAGTATTTATCCAAGTTATTCCAATAATGAGTTTTTGTTGTATGACTTTGTGGCCACCCGAATGTCAATTGGCTGTTCACTTAGCCCTCTGCATTTTATTTGTTGAGACCAAGCTAGCACTGTGAAAACTTTACCTTCAATAGCTGCTCACCCTGCTTTCCGTTATACATGTTATACGTTGGTACCTATTTTTTTTATATTTCTTAACATGATTTCCTTCTTGCATGTTTATATTTGTGTATATCAGAGCCACTGCAGAAGATGAGGGTGAGGTAATGGTCATGTAAAATCGATTTAAAAAAGTACAAGTAGGCAAAGATCAGGAAAAGGCGCAGTCAGAAAAAGACTCCCACTCCAAAAACCAAGGTGGGAAAAAAAAACTAACAATCAGGTACAATCTTTGCCAACTTGTACCTTTTCATCCTCAACAGCACGGCTTTCACACACTTTACACAATCTCTGTTCTAGTGGGATTTTTGAATTTCTGTATCTCCCTAGTTCAATGTTTATTGCTTGGCCCACCGGGGTAGTCCGGCTGAAAACAAATTTGACCTGGAATTGAGTTCTAAAGTTTTTTTTCTTTACTGAATTATGTTCAATAGACATTGCCTTTGAAGAATCTGAGTGATGCCACCTTGGCATCACTGAGCAATTTTGTATTTTCAAGATGGCGTTTAAGATGGCGGCCAGAATATAAAATAATATTTAATAAGGGTCTCTGATTACTTTGATCTAGCAAATCTGTGGTTATTTCAGTGCAAAATGATGATTAGGTATCAGTTTTGTATAAGTATGTACGTTCTATCACAGTTTCTTCAAGACAGGGTACAAGATGGCTGTCAGCTTTCTTACAAAAACACTGTATAGATGAAATAAATCAAGATGTTTCGTGATTTTGGTTTTACATTCAAGTTTTGATTCATACCTTTAGTACTTTAACTTTCAGAACCATTACTCAAGCTAGTTTGTCATATCAAGATGCAGTGATAATCATATTCAAGATGGCGTTCAAGAAGGCAGCCATGATTTCTTGCGAAAAACGAACTTGACCTAGAATTGAGATTTTACGTTTCTCCCACACTGAAAAACTAAGCACTTAAAAGTCATTACACTAGACACTTTGCATGATCAAGACAAAGGATAATAGAGCAATTGTTGTATTTCAATATTGTGTATTTCAAAATGGTGGAAGGATGGGTGAAAAGATAGTGAATGTTGATTAAGATCTCGAGCAGTGAAACAGTTTGAAAGCAAATAGCATGCAAGTTATAATGAGGAAATATTTTAAGATGTAGAAACTCAAGCAGCAGTATAAATGATCTTACAGTTGGTAACAATGAAGCAATAGCTACCATTTTAATTTGTACATCAGGCAAGGTCATTTGACAAAGGCATAAACACATTAGCACATGAGTTTGCACTAGTGACAACTTCCATATTTTCAGATACATGTACATGTGGTATTAAATAAGCAAAACGAAGAAAATACCACAAACAAAAGTATATGTGGATCAAACAAAAAGAAAATCATTTGTTCTATATCAGATGATTCGATATACTGGTCTACAAATGATCCGTCACAGTACAATTTGGACAATGTCCAATTAAGTATCACAAAAGTGAATGATGTTTTCCTGGTATTTGGTAGATAAAAAAATCAGCACAAAAATGTCACAATACAATAATGACATGCAATTATTGCCCCCACAAAGTGCTGTACAGATAGTCAAACAGTAGCCAATTAAACTTAGTAAATTAGTGTAGTAGACAATCAGAATTCTAAGTTGATAGTTTAAGGGAGAAGATGGCATGTACTTTCAGAAGTTTGCAAGGGTGTTGTCATTGAATGCAGTGATATGAAAAAAAAAAACATAAGAAGGGAATATCTCTATGCCACAAATGGTGTTAGCAGCACTTGAAAATCAGAAAAGGATTTCAGCCACTAAAGATGTCACAGATGCATTTTTACTGTTATGTTTTCAGTACCTGAATCACAGGCTACGCATTGTTGTGGTAAAGTTATTACCAGTGAAAGAGAGGTCTGTCTTGATTGATGTGGAGAAACAAAAGAGAATAATAAGCTATTGCTCCTTA
The DNA here is from genome assembly GCA_964017185.1 of Rugalucina vietnamica. Classification (NCBI taxonomy): domain Eukaryota; kingdom Metazoa; phylum Mollusca; class Bivalvia; order Lucinida; family Lucinidae; genus Rugalucina; species Rugalucina vietnamica. Next base: position 1,673,988 of record OZ024884.1, on the reverse strand, counting down.
CCTGATTTAATTTAGTGAGCATGCCCTTTCGGGATGTGACACAGTCAGCTACTATTATGCCACTGGTAATGACATTGTGATAAAGGTACTGCAGGATGGTTATTTACCTCCAATTCTGGATGAAACCGATATCACATTATCTTTTATGGTTCAAGAATATGGCATGTGCTTCTATGTGCTGCGGGTGCTGCTGAGCAGGACTTGGTTGTACAATCTTTTTTTCTTGCCAACAATGTACAGTTGTGTTTTAAAAATGTTAACATCCAATTTGAACATTTATCTTTCATACCATTATGTTGGTCTAAACAATCATTATAATTGTGATGATGGCTTGTTTTACCTTTTTTCTTCTTCATAACTGAAAGACGGACAATGGTGCTTTACATTAAGTAAAAGTGTATTTTGTATGATACATATTTGTTTGGTTTGCTTGTATTGTGGTATAACACTCCATTATATAAACAATTAATCAGCCATATTGAGATGGAGCTCATATTTCTTTGGTATGAAACAGAACTATTATAACCAGTACCATGGAAAGGTTACCATGTCTTGCACAACTCTGTAGTGGCGGGCTCAAACACCAACCACTCAGTTCAGAGTGTTACACTCTACCAATGGCTACTGTGCCGTAAAACACACCTTTGTTATTCTTGCGTAGCTTAATATATATGGGCCAAGATCTGACAAGAGATGTCTTATGTCCTAAAATTTCAAAATTAATATATCAATACCAATATGAAAGACCAAGTTTCGCTGAGTATTTCCTGAAAGTTTGAAGAGATTAATGTCCAGACCCCTTTTGTCTGATCCGCGCTCATATATCAGCTACCACTAGGCAAACTTTACGAAAACAGCTAAGCTCTTAGCACTTAATGGATTATGGCCAGAATTAGACTGGACTGACATGATACATAAATAGATGCCAAGTATATAATCATGCAGGTTGCCAAAGAAATGAAGCTATACAGGGAATACAAGCGTTAAAATGCAAAAATACATTTTTGATGTCTTGACTACCATCTTGGATGCCATCTTGCATAATGAAATTAGATAATTGTTTAAAAAGGCATGCCTCCAGTTCTTAAAAAGCTATACTTTGCACATGTTTCCTTTAGCACAACATCTCAAATGTGAACATTTAGAATTGTGTTTTTGTACTACTTTTCATCAGGGCTGCCATCTTGGATGCCATCTTAGTTTCTTAAAGCTACAAATGTAATGACTTGTTAAGAAATGTTATGTTTCATAACTTCTTTATCTATGTCGTACTCAAGAGCAAACCAATGAATTGCATCATAGATTTGTCCTATATATGTAAAATACTGAATTTTGCTGTTTTGGCTTCCATCTTGGATGCCATCTTGAATATATGAATAAGCTCAATGATGCCAAAGTGGCATCACTTGGATTCTTCAAGGGCTATGTCTGCTAAACATGATTCAGTAAAGAAAAACACTTAAGAACTTAATTCCATGTTCTCTCGGATGTAAAGTATTAATTTTTGCTATTTCTGGCCTCAATCTTGGATTCCATCTTGAATATATGAATAAGCTCAATGATGCCAAAGTGGCATCACTTTGATTCTTCAAGGGGAAGGTCTGCTAAACAAGATTCAGTGAAGAAAAACACTTTAGAACTTAATTATATGTCCTCTCAGATGTACAATATTGAGTTTTGCTATTTCTTGCTTCCATCTTGGATACCATCTTGAATATATCAAAATGCTCAATGATGCCAAAGTGGCATCACTTGGATTCTTCAAGGGCAAGGTCTGCTAAACAAGATTCAGTGAAGAAAAACACTTTAGAACTTAATTATATGTCCTCTCAGATGTAAAATATTGATTTTTGCTATTTCTGGCTTCCATCTTGGATACCATCTTGAATATATCAAAATGCTCAATGATGCCAAAGTGGCATCACTTGGATTCTTCAAGGGCAAGGTCTGCTAAACAAGATTAAGTGAAGAAAAAAACTTTAGAACTCAATTCCAGGTCCTGCCTGAATTCAGCTCTTTTCTACCGGACTAGGGTCCAACTGGCGTATTTCTTTTGCTTCAGAATTAGTAGGTTATTCGGCGCCCAGGGATCTCCATCGCCGGACAGCTTACTCAATCTGTGATTCCTGGTTTTTGATTCATCAGGATGTTTATCATGATTTATATGTTTGTTCTTGATGATTCATTGACTAGTTAGAGATTCACCACGAGGACCGAAGAACTAACTAAAAAGGTACAAGTAGGCAAAGATCAGGAAAAGGCGCAATCAGAAAAAGATTCCCACTCCAAAAACTAAATGTTATGACCCACTGCAGAAGCTGAGGATGAGGTTAGGCGCCTGCAAAACCGGTTTAAGCCCGCCAGTATCTTTGTGTTACTGATCGTTCCAAGGCGATACTTCTGTGCTGGTTCTTTTTGTTTTATGTCTTGGTGTTTAAAATTTTTGTGCTGTTGGTGCCTTATGTATGTTTTCATACTTTTAGTTAAGATAAGATAACTGAGTAGCCACCTATTGGGAAAATAGCTGCTCATGCGGCTTACGATATGTTTTCATGGTATAAGTACCTAATTGTTAGTTTGTTTTTTTCACACCTCGGTTTTTGGAGTGGGAATCTTTTTCTGATAGCGCCTTTTCCTGATCTTTGCCTACTTGTACCTTCCTGATAATTTAACATTTAACACATTAAAACACTTAAATTGAACCAGTATACTTGTTTCAGTTTATCCTGCCGAAGTATGCACTTGTCCTTATCTCGTACTGATTATCTCTTAAGTTTTCGGTTATCGGTTATCGGATATGACATTTTGTACGGATTTTCTAGAAAATGGCCTTACATGTATATTCTTGCTTGACAACATCTAGCCACAACGCGCCAAATAATTAATTCAAACGAAGCAAAGATTTAGAGATTAACAAGAGCAAACCAATATTGTTCTAGCGGTATTTTTGTAACCAATATTATTCTAGCGGTAGGTTTGTATATAGCGTGTCCGACTAATGAAAGATCGTCGATATAACTTGTAGTATGCTGTATGGAAAAGTAAAACTAGGAATGGACAGGAAACGGTGCAATCAGAAAGAATTTATCACCGAGATGGTTTCATAACTTTCTTAATTCTTGCAATATTTTTGCCTCACGAACGGCATTAGAAAGAACAATTCTTTATCTTTGACATGATGGTTTTTAAATTTTTGTAGTAGCACTATTATAAGATGGTCTGTTTGGGTTAAGTAACCTAGTAGTGCGCAAAATAATTAAATATATAGTGAAATTTCCGTAAAAAGTGGTAAAAATTGTCATGGTACATGAATTCAACGGCAAGTTTAGGACATAATAGTTAAAAAATGTTATGCGTCACAAACGGTCTAGTTTAGAGGAAAGAATATATTTTCAACTGGTGCAACTTTTGTTTTTGTAGCACAACGAAAAAATGGTCTGTTTGAGTATTCAGCAAAATAATATAAATATTTTTTTTTCTCCCTTGATTTTCCGTGCATCTCCGTAAAATGCTCCGATAAGACCCGACCAAGCTTCCAGGTAATAATGCCGCGGGCGAAGATTATCGCTCATACATGTACTGTATATGGAAATGACACACTTGTAAAAGACAGAATATTGTAATTCATGTAGCTATTTTTATGTAAATGAATAAATAGGCCCTGATGTATTTAGAAAATATGACACATATTTTGGAAAAATACATTTTCATTATGATCTTATGTCTCTGTTATATTTGCATACGTATAGAAAAAAAATTTCTATTCTTATGATTATCTTATCATAATTGGTAATTAATATTTTCGTATTGCTATTCATCATAATCATATTTGTTTAATGAAATACTTTAAGCAAATCTAATTGTAAATTCGCACAGCCTGTGAATGCAACGAATTCAAATATTAAACGTCAATTACATGTTGTGCGATTTAACAATGATGCAGGTCTGCATTGCAGTAATTGCGAAAATACAATTTTAACGTCTCAAAGTAGACCACAGAAAACACTTATTATTATTTGATTACTAAGATTATGATAATAGAATAAAATATGCACTTTAATCCAATGCGTGAGAAAACAAACATTCTTAATATGCCGAAACAAAGGTGCAGATACGCTGTCCAATAAGTGCACAGCTCTTATCGCCATTGTTTTCGCTACACAGATAGGTTGACCTCTCTTCCAGTTAAATCGGAAATTTCAAGCTTCTAGCTTGCTTCTGTAATGTAATAAACCGGTTTGTGTCGGTCCTGGTCGGAAAACCAGACTGTTTGTTTTCTCACGCGAAGGCTCATAGGTTAGCAGCCGTCTTACCAGTATTGAGAAAATCATTGTTTTGCATATCAAAACTACTGTCTAAAAACTTGCCTCTGATAATGGTTTTTCGCAGAAAATTTTTGTATGGGGGACGACAGAAAAATTATTTTAATGTCAAAATCTTGATCTTAGTTTGTCCTAATAGGGCCTGCAAAAATTTTGAAAATCGGTGAACAAATAAAGTTTTTATGGCCAAAATGAATTTTGCATAGGGATTTTGCATTGGCAAGGGAGATAATCGATGATCGTGAAAATGCATATTTTTCGAGAATTTTTACCTGATCATGAAGATTTTGTCTCAGGTATGTCATTTGTTTCAATTTAAAATAATTTTGAGCAATCATGATTAAATAGTTAGAATTTAATTTTTTGCGGGAAAATATTTACCTCCCTTCCATGAGATTTTTGTACAGGAAATCCCTATTCAAAAATGTTTTTGCCCAGAACTTTTTTATTTGTCAACCGATTTTCAAAATTTTTGCTGCATATTTTGCGACAAACTAGATGTTATATTGTGCCAAGAAAATATTTCTTCTACATTTAAACAGTTGTAAAATATCTGCGAAAAACCATTATCACACAGTACGAAACAGACTTAAATGCCTATAATTATATGATCTTAGCTGTAACTATCAAAATGTGTGTTTGCTGTAAATGTACATTGTAAACGTTCATTTTTTTCATAAATGGGGAAATGCTTTTTCAGCAATGAACTTATCTTCTGTCTTTATTCATGTCGATTTTGTCAAAATTTGGAAACACCAAAGGCAGGTTTGCGTGCGACGCGGCTCACTTTATCGGGTCATTAAGAGAGGTGTCAAAACTTTATAATATGTTTTATAACGCTTGCCTTTCAAGCCCTTCAGTGAAATACTGGCGCGTGCCTGGGATAGCTACTTAAGACATTTTGCCACAAAGTGTACTGTTCGAACAAAATCAGTATCATATTGGATTGGATCAGAAAATAAAAATAATAACAATATTTATTATAATAATAATGATAAACGAATTAACATAAATATGTTTTTTTCTTCATTTTTTGTTTCTCAAAGAATGGGTTAACATTTGTGCATGCTGATCCGTATGTAATTTTGACGCACATGTAGTTTTGTCATGAAAAGACTTTTTCACAGATAGGGGCATCGTATTGTAGCAAGATCACACCGTACATACGGCTCGTCAAATTCCAACTGGTACGTCAAATTCAAGATGTTTATGTCAGCGCGTGCGTTTTGGCGGGTAAGTTATTTTGCTGTATTTTACAAAGAATACCTAAACTTTTCATGGTATAATCTTATTGAGGCTTATATTTTTTCAATCTCCATCTGAAGGATTATTGATAATCAACTTTTACAGTGTATTTATCGTTTTATTCTGTCGCTTGGCGACAAAAACAATACACCAAAGTACAGACGGGCGAATGTCATATGATAAGTGAAATTACAGACGGCCGATACGGAATGACCCAGACGGTAGATCAACGTTTTATGATACGGGTCTACTAAAACACTTCTTTGTTATGCAATAGTCAGTATATGGTATATGGAAATAAATGAAAGCAGATAGTGTGAACATTTGATAATATTCCACATAACTTAACTGATACATGGCTACTGCAAAGCAATTTTAAATATTCAAATAGATTACTACGCGACTCAGTACACGCACATGTATAAGCGCCATGAGACGGGGAATTATTTACAAATAGCACATTGTTTCTAGCTTTAATCATATGTATACCCCTAATTTTGATTATAAATTCAGTTTGGCATGGGCTGGAACTGAACTTTGCGGTCTGTGCCTGGGCATACCAGGGTTCAAACTGATTGTTGGTTTCGCTCGGTTGAGTCTTCGCCCTAGAAACACCATGGCATAACCTGTGCTTTATTTGTTTGCCAATGTGCTTCTTTGATGGAATTTAATTTTTATTTCCAACGGAACAAAAACATGTGCTTTTGATTGTTTGAATTGATGCTTTACGTCTCAGTCAACAGATAAGGTCATGTCGGGACGTTGCCTCTATTTTATGGGACTTTTACGCAAAATGAGGATGTCATGACATCCTACAAGTGCTTGAAATATAACCATCCAACTAAGCCAAAAAATGCTTATACGTATGGATGGTATGACTTGAACCACGTTTTGGGCAAGCTCAGACCAGAGGAGTTAACCAGTAATCAGATGGTCGGTCAGTAGTGTATAAGCTTTACCTGGATGTACAAGCAGCCCATCTATTTCTTTAGCCCCCAATGGGCGAGTGCCCATATCGCAACCCGACCACCTTCAAATACATATACTGATGCATCCTGCATACTGCCACAGAGTCCGGGGGCTCAAAAGTCATCAACATGACACGCGTATGTGTCGGTCGGGGTTCAAGACCACAACCTCTGGAGGATGATGGGAACTAACTACCCACTAGATCTCACGACCGCACAACCGGCCGTGGTTAAGGTCGCTGACTATCAGCGCCTTTAAAATAAGATTAACCAAGGATCAAGAACTGAGACAATCAGGTGGAAATCTTTTTCTGATTATGCCTTTTCCTGATCTTTGCCTGCTTGTACCTTTTCAAACCCCGACCACTATATCACTCTTATAAAGTTATACTGTGTTTGAGTGGAAACAAAACAACATACACACAAAGTTGAAACAATTTCGAACCAATATTGATTCATTCAACTTTGAAACAATGTTGCAGAATCAATGTTGATTCAGTGAACCGAATTGATTCAACAATGTTTAAAGGTTGACCGAAACAACATTATTTTAACAATATTTCAACAATGTGTGTCTTAATGTTGATTCTACGGTTTCAACATTTTGTGCAAATGTTGATAAAGTGAATCAATGTCGTGTGTCTTTAAGGTGGCCATTTTCTCTTTACCCATCTATAAACTGTATGACATCCATAACATTTCCAATTCAAGAAATACAATTTATTTTTTGAACGTATACTTCCAAGTTGACCGCTTAAGGCCAAACAATGCCAGGGTGCCATGGGTATTTGAAATAATCGCACTCAACACGTCTGATGCGACACGTATCCAAAGTCGTTTCTAAGTCTGTTATTTGACGTATCAAAAGCTATTGTCCGTCTGGTCTTTCAAGTATAAAGCGACTGTCGTGGTTCGTATCATGTAAAATCACACATGGTGCAAAAGAATGAGCTGCGCTATCAATAGTAGTAATTAATTTGAATAAAAGCTTAAATCAGGCTTTTAAATAGATACTAAGCTATATATATTCGAGCATGCGATTTTCAATTATTTCTAGTTATGGAGATATTTGGCAAAAAGTATGGATGTTTTCTGAAAACGTGCCGTTTTACGACTTTCGTGCAATGTTTTCGCCAATCCACGGATAAGCTGACCATGACACCTGTATGTACAGATGCGTGGAGGTCCACACACGACTGCCGATTATTATATTCTTTTGAAACCATTAGCTAAAGTATATTAAAACAAGAAAAAACAACAAAAATAATTTAGCCGCCAAAACGCACGCGCTGACATAAACATCTGGAATTTGACGTACCAGTTGGAATTTGACGAGCCGTATGTACGGTGTGAAGATAGTGCAGATTTAGATAATGTTCGAAAGAAATAGAAAATTAGACTTGTGCTCAAAAACAACTTTTTCAATTATGTAATTGCATTTTTAATGATGTTTTTTGCAACGAAAAAAAAGACCAACAACAATATTCAACTAGTAGCAAGGTGGTCGACCCGACGATTATAGGCGCAGGTAAAGCCCCTCAGTAAAAACTTAAGATTTTTTTAAAATTGCATATTTTTCATAAAGATACACGTGCATCAACATTCACAGTTTTCGTTAAAACGGTAATTCGTTCCTTCCTTCGTTCCTTCGTTCCTTCCTTCCTTCCTTCATAAAAGAATGAAAGGCATATTTTTGTTAGCTTTATGTACAGATATGTAAGCATTTCGCTGTGCGTCATAATTGAATATTTCTGTCATCCATGTTGTCAGAGCTGGTCCGATGAAAAATGTAACTTCACAACCACGTCCATTGCACATTATTAAATTTTAACTCGGTTTATGAAATCGGCGACCTAAACCACTCAACCAAGACAGCTAAGGGATCAACGCAGTTTGTTTTCCGTCAGCTGTTTTGATACAAATCCTTTTATCCATGGCTCTAATTACTTAGCCCGTGATTCGTAGGTTGCCTAGAAATCGATTACGACACTATGGCGTCAAATTGTCATTGCCCTATATGAGAGTCTTACGTTGTCTGGCGTCATGATGTCGGTTTTACACGCCGTCAGCTGATAGGACATGATTCGAGGAGACTGTATCTTACTCTCACAAGTAAACACAGCCAACGCTAACAGAATGCGGCACTATTATAGTGCAACAGCGCTGTTTCATAATTAATTGTTAATCTATAGTAAGAGCTAGAGATTTACGTCACCAGAACGGCCTGGAAGCACTCTAAAATCTTGATCCTTATTAAGATTCTCATTAAATAATTAGCCATAATGGAGAATATGAACAAAAATACAGAATTTTTGAAGTGAAACTTTATAACACACAAAAATGGCCAATTAAAGCCTTTTAACTGGGAAGTGAACATTAAGCCATGACATTTACATCATTTTAGGAGTGCAACAAGGCAAAATGTTGGCCTATAATATGTATTTTGTGAAATGTCCACCCTGATTGTGTTTTAGCCGTTTAACAATTATCACTACTGACAATCACGTGTTATTGAATATATACAAACCGATAAATGATCGATGACACACACAGCAACTGAGAACGAAGTTGAGGTTAGATTTTCTAAATTTTTCCAACGGCGATTCTTCTACTGACTGACAGATAGGTGCAGTCAATGCAGAAATTGAACATTTATTGGAAGAAAGGAGCATCAGAAATCCCGGTTATTTCGTTTACGCAAACACTTCAATGTTATTATGTTGGAAGTACTATATGTTCATTGGGCGGAAGTGTTTGCTAAAACGAAATAACCTGAATTCCTTGTGTTACTTTCATTCAATAAATGTTTAATATCTTCACTGACTGCACGTATCTAGCAGTCAATAGAGTAAACCATATAGGAGAAAACTCGAATTTCTCATCTCATTTTTGGTTAGAATTTCATTGTGCGTCACCCATTCCGTACGTGTTTCTCAGCTGTGAAATATTATCGCAATGTAATGGCCAAATTTAGCTTGAGAAGATTTAACAATGAAACTAACACGGCGCCTTGTTGAATATACGTATATACAGGGTGTCCAAAAACGTAGCCGCTACAAAAAAAATGAACAGCTTTGTTAAATAAAGCAGATATAAGCAAAATATTTTAAACAGAAGGACTGTTGTTATATTTGATTCATAATATGACCTCCAGTTTGCTAGGTAAAGCTTCATGAGCAAGTGACGTCATAACGAATCTGGGATGTCACTTCCTGTTGTCTGATGCAACTCGCATGCGTGGAAATGAAAAGCAGTAGCAAAATGCAATATCCAAGCATTTTCAAGCCTTTATTTTCCCTTAAAAATGTTACTAAGAGAGTGAAGTAACGATAATTATCAGAAACTAAAAGCATTTATTAAAAACTGGACAAAATGTAGTGAAAAATGGAGATTCTTTTCCAAAATGGGGAGTGAACGACCATGTGTTTTGTAAAATTTTCGTTTCTCCGAAAGTGGCCATCTACAATAATGGTGGTCATTTTTGAAAAGTACATAATCTAAAGACGTTGTTTTGAAGCATACTCCTGATAAGTTTGGTTGAATTATCTGTGAAAATGAAATAAACAGTAAACCTATATTGTAGCAGCTACGTTTTTGGACACACTGTACAACCAAATAATATTATAATAGCAATATATTTCAATTTTGCCAAAACTACAGCTATATACTTATTTCTGTTACTAGGGCGGTTAGCACATCACTAATGTCAGATACTGTAAGGCTGTTAACCAGTTTAGAGTGTGGCGTCCGTTTTCCTGTTTCATTCAATATACCAATGATGTTGCAAATGTTTATGATTATTTCAAATGGACAAAAGGTATTGTTAACATAAAGAAGATATATATTGTAATATCTTCTTTCAGCGTTGATGTTTCTTCCGTTGCGGTGCTTATTCGAAATGTTAACACATGAATTGTTGGCTTGGCTAAAATTCAAATATACACATTCAGCCATTTTTGCATCTGTCTGTACTTATTTTGTAGTTGACTGTTTTTAAGATTTTTTGAAATTACAATCCTGGTATCTTGAATACATACAAGCTGGTCATACTTCCATTGAATCAATCCAACAAATAATTTGCAATCATAACATGTACAAGAGAATCAGGAAGCCTATGTTTTGAAGAGACTGTGGTCCGTCTATCAGTTCTATATGAGAAAGATAAGAAACGGTCTCAGACGATATTAACACAACACTGCATTGTTAACCCATATTTTGTAATTCTATCCTGGGTCTGGCTGTAACTGTTTGGCCGATGGCTAAATGAATACGACACTTTCTACACAGTTTTGTAAGAACAATTTTATACCCTTGTTTGACAACTTCTAGTCGCAAGGCGTAAATCAGAGCATCACATGATGAATTCAAATAAATTAAATTACTACACATAAAAATGATGAACCATGACCGTTGATTAGAAATCGGTGGTACGCTTGTATAATATATAGCATCCATTATACTGAATATACTTTGAGGAACCCAGCCAATCATAAATGTTGTAATTATCAATAACGTCGTGACAATGGCTTTATTGTTGTGTTGGTCGTCTTGGTTAAAGAACTGACGTCGTGTAACATACTTTGTGTATGCCACATAGATTTGCGTATATATAATGACCAACACAATAAACTCTGGTATAACTAGTAAATATGGGAATATGGGCAAATATTCTAACATCATGTAAAGGCAAAAATGGTCCTCATTGCTTTTAAAATAGTAAATAATCTTTGGAATGGTTTCAGTCACACTTGCGATACAACTCAAAATCCAAACGAAGGCAATGCATGTGCTCATTCGTCTTGTAGACAATATTCTGTTATAATGCAGTGGTTTAACAATCGCTATGTAATGGTCTATCCCTAACATTAGAAGATTAAATAACGAAACTAGCAGAACGCCTGGTTGAATATAGCTATATACAACCAAATAATAGTAGCAAGAGTGTTTAATATTGCCAACAAGTAAAGCTGCTTTACTTATTTTTGTAACTAGGATAGGTAGCAGAATACAAATGTCAGATACCGCTAGGCTAATATCCAGTTTAGAGTGAGGCGTCAGTTTTCCAGGTGCATTCAATATAGCAATGATGTTGAGTATATTTATCATGAACCCAAATGAACAGATGATATAGGCTATCACATTGTTGATATCGGATAATGTGGCGTAAAAGTCTGTTTCGTTGCGGTACTCATTCGAAATGTTGACACACGAATTGTTGACTTGGCTAAAATTCAAATATACACACTCAGACATTTTGCATCTGTCTGCACTTATTTTGTAGTTGACTGTTGTTAAACAGGTTCGAAAGAAATAATCTTACTTAAAGTCTAAAATGAGTACAAGCATTTGAAATGTGTATACATGTATATCCACCGAATCCACAGAACTTGGCAATAGAAATGTGTGTACATCCACAAAATTCACAGAAGCTGGCAAAAGAACTGTGTATACATCCACAGAATCCGTTGCGGTACACATTCGAAATGTTGACACATAAATTGTTGACTTGGCTAAAAATCAAATATACACACTCAGACATGTTTGCGTCTGTCTGCACATATTCTGTAGTAGACTGTTGTTAAAGAGGTTTTGAAATAAAGCACTCTTATTTAAATTCTGGCATTTGAAATGTGTACAAGCTGACAATAGATCTACACAATCAATCCATCGAATCTTTCACAACCATCAAACAACTTACATGAGAATCAGATCTGTTCGAAAGTTTCCTCCATTCAGTGATGTTAGAATTACCCCCTCCACATGTAGTATTTGTATATTTACTTTAAAGGAGAAAGATGTTTGAATACGTCATTTGTTGAGGTTTTTGTCGACTATATTCCTTTAATTTAAAGTTATAAATTGTTTTCCAAATCATATAACTTGAAATAAAACGAAACAGAATAGATTATGTGGATTTCGATTTCACATGTAGCATGTGAAATTTAATATAAAAATCTATTGATATATTTATAAGTTATCGTTTCTACTTCACAATATAAACACTGTGAGTTTGGTCTCCGTCGCGTCGCCCAGCATGAGTGTAATGTGTTATAAAATAAACCTTTATATATAAAATTCTGAAATGTCAGTAAATACCACACAGTCTAATTTGAATGTTTTGTATTAATTATTAAAACTTCTGACCAGAGAAATATCAACAAATTAAAGCATTTGTTAAAGAAACAAAGCTCTTGAGGCTCGAGTTATTTTATTGTGTAATTCTGAAATGTCAGCGAAGTTTGATTTTAAATTGCTCATTTAAAATTGGAAACTAAGTAAAACGCAAATATTCATTTTTATAATTCATTATTGAACGTTTCATTCCTTAACAACATTACCTGCTTCTTTGGAAGGTCTGGTTTGCAAATAGGACAAACTGGGATTTTAAAACGGCGCAATTTTGACTACATTTGGTAAAATACATAACCTGGAGAAACGTGGTAAACGTTGTGCCGTATTATTTTATCGCCGATATAACTTGTAGTATGCTGTATGGAAAGGTAAAACTAGGAATGGTCAGGAAACGGTGCAATCAGAAAGAATTTATCACCGAGATGGGAAAACTAACATGACAATCTGACACGGGTTAGTTACCCTAAGGCATCGGAAGTTCCCCTATCTAGGACATACTTACGATGGTCTTACGAGTTAAGTTTTGATAACTGAGTAGTCACCTTTTGGGAAAATATCTGCCTATTCGTCTTACGATATGTTTTCATGGTATAAGTACCTGATTATTAATTCAGTTTTTTCCCACCTCAGTTTTTGGAGTGGGAATCTCTTTCTGATTGCGCCTTTTTCTGATCGTTGCCCACTTGTACCTTTTTCTTGGTATACGTACCTAAGTGCCTTTTGAGTTTTTCCCACCCCTCGGTTTATGGGGTGGGATTAACTTTCTGATTGCGTCATTTCCTGATCATTGTCTAAATGTACCTTTTTCTGTGTTGAAAAAGAGTGCTTTACCATGATCGTACAGATTTGGTTCCATTCTGGTATCAGGTAACGCCCTCGGTGTATGACGTAACTGGCGTCGTTTTGTTCCCTGGCCTTTCTCCCGAGGTGGTCCCATATGTGTATAATTTGCTAAAATGACGTGCGATTTAGATTTTTATACGAGAAAGCTTTCACCTAGTAGGCCTCTACCGTTCGATGTGATGGTCAAGTCTAGCCTTGCACGTTTACATTTAACGTTTACAGAACCGAAAACCTATCGGCGCTACGCACCACGCAGCTGTTTTGATACAAATCTTTTTATCCATGCCGCTTATTACCAAGCCTGTGATTCGTAGGTTGCCTAGAAATCGATAACGACACTATGGCGTCAAATTGTCATTGCCCTATATGAGAGTCTTACGTTGTCTGGCGTCATGATGTCGGTTTTACACGCCGTCAGCTGATAGAACATGATTCGAAGAGACTGTATCTTACTCTCGCAAGTAAACACAGCCAACGCTAACAGAAGGCGGCACTTTTATAGTGCAATATCGCTGTTTCAAAATAAATTGTTAATCTATAGTAAGAGCTAGAGATTTACGTCACCAGAACGGCCTGGAAGCACTCTAAAATTTTGATCCTTATTAAGATTCTCATTAAATAATTAGCCATAATGGAGAATATGAACAAAAATACAGAATTTTTGAAGTGAAACTTTATAACACACAAAAATGGCCAATTAAAGCCTTTTAACTGGGCAGTGAACAGTTTCGCTACTATTAACCCGCACATATTATATATCACTGGAAAGCTTGAGAAGTATCATATTAAGACATGACATTTACATCTTTCTAGGAGTGCACCAAGGCAAAATGTTGGCCTATAATATGTAGTTTGTGAAATGTCCACCCTGATTGTGTTTTAGCCGTTTAACAATTATCACTACTGACAATCACGTGGTATTGAATACATACAAACCGATAAATGATCGATGACACACACAGCAACTGAGAACGAAGTTGAGGTTAGATTTTCTAAATTTCTCCAACGGCGATTCTTCTACTGACTGACAGATAGGTGCACTCAATGCAGAAATTGAACATTTATTGGAAGAAAGGAGCATCAGTTATCCCGGTTATTTCGTTTTCGCAAACACTTTAATGTTATTATGTTGGAAGTACTATATGTTCATTGGGCGGAAGTGTTTGCTAAAACGAAATAACCTGAATTTCCCATGTTACTTTCATTCAATAAATGTTTAATATCTGCATTGACTCCACGTATCTAGCAGTCAATAGAGTAAACCATATAGGAGAAAACTCGAATTTCTCATTTCAACTTTGGTCAGAATTTCATTGTGCGTCACCCATTCCGTACCACGTGTTTCTCAGCTGTGAATTATTATCGCTATGTAATGGCCAAATTTAGTTTGAGAAGATTTAACAATGAAACTAACACGGCGCCTAGTTCGATATACGTATATACAGGTTGTCCAAAAAGCGTAGCCGCTACAAAAAGTGAACAGCTTTGTTGAATAAAGCAGATATAAGCAAGATATTTTACACAGAATGAGTGGTGTTATATTTGATTCATAATTTGACATCAAGTTTGCTAGGTAAAGCTTCATGAGCAAGTGACGTCATAACGAATCTGGGATGTCACTTCCTGTTGTCTGATGCAACTCGCACTGAATTTCGTGGAAATGAAAAGCAGTAACAAAATGCAATATCCAAACATTTTCAAGCCTTTATTTTCCCTTAAAAGGGTTATTAAGAGGATGAAGTAACGATAATTATCAGAAACTAAAAGCATTTATTAAAAACTGGACAAAATGTAGTGAAAAATGGAGATTGTTTTCCAAAATGGGGATTGAACGACCATGTGTTGTGTAAAATTTTCTTTTCTCCGAAAGTGGCCATTTACAATAATGGTGGTCATTTTGGATATTATGCAAAGACGTTGTTTTGAAACATACTCCTGATAAGTTTGATTGAATTATCTGTGAAAATGAAATAAATAGTAAACATATATTGTAGCAGCGACGTTTTTTGGACACCCTGTACAACCAAATAATAGTATAATATGAAATAAATAGGTTTTACCTATTGCCGTGCATCCTAAACACACAACAATGAAAACTTTAAAATAAAATAATATAAATGCTATGCAATAAATGATCTTACACAAGTACTTATTTCACAACTCACCAAAGTTGGTTGGTTGATTGGGGTTTAACGTCCCACCAACAGCTAAGGTCATATGGAGACGGGACCTCGGTTTTATAGTCCCATCCGATGGACTGGAGAAGCCCGGGATCGAACGTGCGACCCCTGGTTTACAAGGCGAGTGACATAACCACTGCACCACGGAGGCTTCTAACTCACCAAAGTATTCTTAAATAAGTTTCATATGATATGACCATGAGTGTTAGATATCTGAAATACCGAAATACCTTACCATAATAATGTAGAAAAATATTGCACCCTTTAAGTGTTCAACGTCAGAAACCCGGAGATGCACAAGGTGCAGGGTGCTAAAAGCGCAATAAGCAACTTATTATATGGTTCGTCCGTGTGTACGAACGATAACCACTCCCTTAGAGCTTGTGTAGATAAAAAATGGCTTTGGTTGGCCAAGGGATTTCAGAGAAGAAGATTTTTGAAAATGTGACTGTACGGACGCACGCCGACTCGAGTACCATCCTATAAGCTATCCATGAGCATTCGGCTCAGGTCAGCTAAAATCGTTGAATTTTGCAACAGAAAAATTAATGCAAAATAAATACTGTCTATTGTGAAACTATACAAGGGATAATTTGACTAATTACTCCCTGGTAAGTTTCTGCCATTCCCCACTTTTGCATTTTATTTTCGATTTAGTCAAACAAAAATGAAAGTTTCATTCTTTATTAAAATAATCATGTGATAAACATTAAAGAACAATTAATTTTCATATATGAGCCGCCGCATCAGAAAACCAACAATCTGCATATGCGAAACCAAAGGCACAGGTCAGGTGTGCAGTAACTGTACAGCTGATCAGCGCCTTTCTTTTCAGTACAGGAATAGTAAAATCCCTCTTCCTGTTAAATCAAATTTTCAAGCTTCTTAAATCTAGGACTGTACAGACAGATATTTGTCAGGCCTGGTAAGAAACCCAGATTGTTGGTTTTCTCGTGCGAAGGCTCATATACGACACCTGACACCCTGATTATTTGATACAAACATCCAACTATCAAACACAATCGCAGATCAGCTTCATCACATACAAAACCAGAGGACCAATGGTCCTGTAAATGCTCACCTGAGTCTGCTGCATATACGAATGAACATGTTTGAATATTATGGTATTTAACCCCAGTGCAGGGGCAGATGAAGCCCTTGGGCTGTTTTCTTTTTTCAGAATAATCAATATTCTGTCCATTTGCCAATTTCTTGCTGGCTTTTCCCTTCAAATGACATTTAAACAGTTTTTCCCATTCAAATGCATGGGCAACCCATGTTGACCTTGCCATAAACTTGGTCAATGTCATCACAGGGTCATGATTTATATATACATTAAAGTACTTTAGCCATGGATGCTTCACGCCAAGTTTCATTGAAATCAATCTATTGGTTTTAGAGAAGAAGATATTTGAAGGGTTTTTACCATATATGGGCATGGCGGCAATCTTGGTCATGTGACCTACATTATTAATATACACATTGGTTCCCCCATCCTATAGATGCTTCACATAAAATTTGGCTTCAATTGGCCTAGTGGTTTCAGAGGAGAAGATGTTTGAATATTATGGTAATATACATGTATATTGCCCCAGGGTGTGGGCATATGAGCCCTTAGGTCCAATCTTTTTTCAGAATCATTAATATTCAGTCCTACTACCCATTTCCTGCAAGATTTTCTCCTCAAATGACCTTTTAAAAGTTTTCCCCATTCCAATGCATTAGAGACCTATGTTGACCTTGTCGAAAAATAGATCAAGGTCACCACAGGGTCATGATTTATATATACATTGTAGTACTTCTGACAGCCATTTGTGCTTCATGCCAAGTTTCTTTGAAATCGGTCCACCAGACTCGGAGAAGAAGATATTTGAAGGGTTTTTAACATATATGGGCATGGCAGCCATCTTGGTCATGTGAACTAAATAATTTATATATACATTAATTCCCCCATTCCATAGATGCTTCACATAAAATTTGGTTTTGATTCGCCAAGCCGTTTCAGAGGAGAAGATGTTTGAATATTATGGTAATATACATGTATATTGCCCTGGGGTGGGGGCAGATGAGCCCCTGGGGTCCATTTTTTTTTCAGAATCATTTATATTCAGTCCTACTGCCCATTTCCTGCAAGACTTTCACTTTAAATGACATTTTAAAAGTTTTCCCCTATTCCATTGCATTGGCAACGTATGTTGACCTTGCCGTAAGAAAAGGTCAAGGTCATCACAGGGTCGTGATTTATATACACATTGTAGTGCTTGAGCCATCGATGCTTCATGCCAAGTTTCTTTGAAATTGATCCACCGGTTCTGGAGAAGAAGATTTTTGAAGGGTTTTTTACCATATATGGGCACTGCGGCCATCTTGGTCATGTGACCTGGATTATTTATAAACACATTGATTACCCCTTCCTATTGATGCTTCACATAAAATTTGGCTTTGATTGGCCAAGCGGTTTCAGAGGAGATGATGTTTGAATATTATGGTAAGATACATGTATATTGCCCCGGGGTGGGGGCAGAGGAGCCCCTGGGGTCCAATTTTTTTTAGAATCATTAATGTTCAGTCCTACTGCCCATTTCCTGCAAGACTTTCACTTTAAATGACATTTTAAAAGTTTCCCCTATTCAAATGCATTGGCGACGTATGCTGACCTTGCCGTAAGAAAAGGTCAAGGTCATCACAGGGTCATGATTTATATACACATTGTAGTGCTTGAGCCATCGATGCTTCATGCCAAGTTTCTTTGAAATCAATCCACCAGTTGTGGAGAAGGTTTTTGAAGGGTTTTTACCATATAAGGGCACTGCGGCCATCTTGGTCATGTGACCTGGATTATTTATAAACACATTGATAACCCCTTCCTATTGATGCTTCACATAAAATTTGGCTTTGATTGGCCAAGCGGTTTCAGAGGAGATGATGTTTGAATATTATGGAAATATACATGTATATTGCCCCGGGGTGGTGGCATATGAGCCCCTGAGGTCCAATTTTTTTCAGAATCATTAATATTCAGTCCTACTGCCCATTTCCTGCAAGACTTTCACTTTAAATGACTTTAAATGACATTTTAAAAGTTTTCCCCATTCAAATGCATTGGCGACCTATGTTGACCTTGCCGTAAAATAGGTCAAGGTCATCACAGGGTCATGATTTATATATACATTGTAGTGCTTGAGCCATCAATGCTTCATGCCAAGTTTCGCTGAAATCAGTCCACCGGTTCTGGAGAAGAAGATTTTTGAAGGGTTTTTACCATATATGGGCATGGCGGCCATCTTGGTCATGTGACCTAAATTTCTTATATACACATTGGTTCCCCCTTCATATAGATGTTTCATACAAAATTTGGCTTTGGTTGGCCAAGCGGTTTCAGAGAAGAAGATCTTTGAAATTGTGAACAGACGACGGACGGACGGACGCCGGATCATGGCCATCCTATAAGCTCACCTTGTGAGCCTAACGGCTCAAGTGAGCTAACAAATCAGGCTGATTACTTTTCATTGCATAATTAAATCAAATCAAAGGCCCTGATAGTACATGTATGTATGAGTGAGAGCTTCCCTGGTATTGACTGACCTGCGTCTTCTGAAAAACTGGATTTTTGCATAGCTGTTCAATCCCTACAACGTTTGTTAACCCAAATTTCCAAATCTAGAGCTATTTTCTGTGGACCGTTGTATAATAGCTTTCGGATCTGGTCAAAACACCCAGGACCTGGTCAGAACAACCAAATACCAATTTTCTCATAACACAGCTCATACATTTATACTTTCCAAAAACAATGTACTGCTCATGATGCATTTACAGTGTGATAAACTAGATGGTAACGTAACAATTCTCATTTATATTGGGTAGTCATAAAATTAGTTTTTTAGTTTTTACCGTATATGGACATGGCGGCCATCTTGGTAATGTGACCTAGATTATTTATATGCACATCGATTCCCCCATTCTATAGATGCTTCACATAAAATTTGGCTTTGATTGGTCGAGCAGTTTCACAGGAGAAGATGTGTGAATATTATGGTAATATACACATACAATACCCCGGGGTGGGGGGCAGATGAGGCCCTTGGGTCCAATTTTGTTTTCAGAATCATTAATATTCAGTCCTACTGCCCATTTCCTGCAAGACTTTCACTTTAAATGACTTTTTAAAAGTTTTCTCCATTCAAATGTATTGGGGACCTATGTTGACCTTGCCGTAAAATAGGCCAAGGTCATCCCAGGGTCATGATTTATATACACTTTGTAGTACTCGAGCCATCGATACATTAGGCCAGGTTTCATTGAAATTGTTTTACTGGTTCTGGAGAAGAAGATTTTTGAAGGGTTTTTACCATACATGGGCATGGCGGCCATCTTGGTCATGTGACCTGGATTATATTTATATACACATTGGTTACCCCTTTCTGTTGATGCTTCACATTAATATCTCAAATAAACATTACAGTTGGCGAAATAAGGCCGTCTCTCGCCAAGCACTGCCCTACCAGACTCTGTATCAGACTGCTCAGGCGGAGTGCAGCAATTGTGTTCAGCTGGTTCCAGCTTAGGTTTCATAGGGCACTAGATTTTCCTTTGGAGGATCTAATACAGCAGCTACTCGCTTCTGAATTTCACTTAAAGCAACCTTATACTTCTGTACACTTTTCTCAGATCTATGTCCAGTCCTTTGTATTATTTCTTGCTCATCCACCCCTGCCATGTAGAGTTGTGTCACACACGTTCTTTTACCGCTATGATTGGTATAATTCCCAGAAAGATCAGCATGTGCCCATATTACTTTTATCATGTTTTTATGTTTATTTGCTCCAATGACTTGATTGCCATAGCGTATAGGGAGTCCAGCTAGTGGTCTTCGGTAGAAAGCGCCTCTATTTAACGCCACCAAATATTTCTTAAAAGATCTGCAATTGGTTTCTCATCTGAAAAAAAAAAAAAAAACACCATCAAGAAGACATGTCCGTGAAATAAATACCCCCTTGAACCCCTATTTTATACAGTAAAATAGGAGTTTACAGGGATGTGCCTATCCAAAGCATAGATTGTGGGTACTCGTTAAAACCGCCTCAGTGAGGCGGTTCTCACGTGTGCCTACAATTAATGTTTTGAGCACATAAAATAAACATATCATAAATTTTCTAATGAGATTTCAATTTTTACAGAGCTGCAATGATCTCAATTTCAATTCCCAGCCCCCCCCCCCCTTCCCCCTCTGGAATTGCCAGATTATTTGTTTTTGCCATGTTGAAATTTTCCCTTCGACCGCTTCTGGGAATTTGGACCCCTCCCCCCTCCCTGGGAAAATTTCTGGATCCGCGCATGCCAAACACGATCTTTCAGAATCTTTTTTTCAAAATAATTACTTCCCTTGCTAACATTTTCTCAAATTTATTTTCTCCACAGGAAATTCTTGGATTTTTTTTATTTCAATACAGGTTTTCATTCTATTTATGTGACAACTTTTTGAACGTGACAGAATGACAAATTTTCCTTCAGGTGCTCCACAAAAGGGTGAATTTACAAACGCAGTTTCTGAAATACGAGCCATGTTGGCATGACATTCAATGACAAAATATAACAAAAAGATACATACCATTTAGGCTGTAATGTCTTATCCGTTTGTTAGAGAGTTCCAAGTCCTTTTAGCCCCCTTTGTACGTTTTGGAGCTTTGTCTACTGAACTCGACATACTTTCCATGGGCGATAGGGTTCGACTTCTTTCTTCCGCGCTTCCACCACAAATCTGTTCAAATAATGGTTCATCTGCTCCACTGTCATTAACTGTATATCCGGCACGAATTCAGGTCCAGCAGCATTTCTCCAAGAGGAAAAGACCCCTGCAGCCCAGTTTGTGTTTTTCTTTGTGTTTCTGTTCTTATGGTTCTCTGTGAGCTGACAGATCTCATAATCAGATACTGTCGGCACAAATCGGGATGTGGCGGTTTCAGCACCCGTTTCAGCAACAGTGGCATCGCTAAAACAAAAATATAAATATCAAAGATTTTCGTTTTATCAAAAGGTGTTAACTGAAATTTTAAATTGTTACAGCTTATAAAACCGCTGTTACATCTATTTTTCCTTATATTTGGCGGTTCTAGCGTGTACCCTAGATCTATGACCAATCGGTACTTTATGTGGGCAGAAACAAGAGAACCCCGAGAAAAATCACCTGGCACACCCGCAAGCAGAACTTGGCTTAGTGGATAATTTCCTGTCATAAAAAGTGTTATGAACACACATGACATGTATTATCACTTTTATGGGAATATGAGACGTAATTGATGACGTATGTAAAAACAATGTAAATTTTCATTGAAAATATGAATATTACACTCATCAAGCCATGGTTATTTCCATATATATCCGTACGAAACTTATTGTTGCTTTGTATAGAGCGTACAATTTTTCAGTCATGTCAGGATGGACCCAACTCTTCCTGGGTTTAACCAGTACCGTAGGGAGTTAATGTGTCTTGCTCAAGGACACAACAAGGTGACGCATGTGGGGATTGAAACCAGGACCTCTCTATTCGGAGTTCCACACTCCATCACGAAAACATGTCCGTGTAATGTATACCCCCTTGAACCCCACTTTCATATAGCAAAACTGGGGTATGCAGGGGTATACCTATTTTTCTTATTTTTGCTTCAAATCATAGATTGTGGGTACTCGTTAGAAACGCCTCGCCGAGGCGATTCTAACATGTACCCATAATCTAAGTTTTGAGCAATAATAAGAAAAATATCAATTTTTCAGCTGAAAATGTTCAATTTTTAAAGCTCAAAAAATCTGTATATTGCATCATGGGCAAGTTTTCGTAATGCCATTGTCATGATTGTACTCCCTATAAAATTTATTAAATTAATGCAAGATGCTGGGGTGGCAGTGCTCCAGCTAGGATTTGAAAAGGGCAGGGCAGACTTATGCTAAAAAGGGCACTTTCATTAATGCTTCGTGATCAATGTAACATTACTATCACTGAAAAACTTAAATATCTTGCATAACATCAGAAATAACATATCAATGATATGTATACACCCATAAACCCCACTTCTATATAGAGAAACTGGAGTTTGCAGGCGGTATACCTATTTTTCTTATTTTTGATACAAAACATATCTTGTGGGTGTTAGAAATGCCTAGCCAAGGCGGTTCTAACATGTACCCACAACCTATGTTTTGAGAAAAAAAATCAATATTTTTCCAATTAAATTTTTAATTTTTACGGCTGAAAAGAATCTAGAGATGTATATTGTATCCATGGTAAAGTTTTCATAATGATGGCTAAAGACCTTTATGTTTCAATGTTTCATTCCAAGGTTAAAAGGATAGTAAACAAAACTTTCATACCCAAATTACTCTGTAACTGTTTCACCAGTCTAACTACAGTACTTTTAACCTCTGTGAATCACTACAAAATAGAAAAACAAATACAGAATCTTACACTGGAAAATAACAACATCATATAATAATCCTAACACACCTCACCTATATTACAGGTGTTATAATATTGTGCAATAATTTCACTGGGCCAATAAGCGTAATTACTTTGCGCCTTCTGTGATATCAGCTATTCCATCAAGCAGCGTTCTAGACGGGGTAACGTGGTTTTAGAGCATAAAAAACGCAATAAATGTGTAAATACCTGCTTAACAGTCAAATATTTGGCGGAGATATCTACAATGCAATTGCGGAAAGCTGAACGATATTGACGTTTTCAATGACTTATTCCGTTTATTGTGTGTTAGAATCGTAATAGATCAGCTTAAGTACATGTGAATTGTTGAGTAATTATTCAGTTTTTTGGTCAGTTGTAAGAATATGCGCTCGTGATTTGATCCTCTTTACTGATCTCCAAACAGTAAATTATTACTCAACATTTCACTGCTAGAGCTGATCCAAGAGTGATCAGCATTCAGCAGTCAAACAGCTGGTATTCCACAGCTCCTGAGCTAATGGTCAGAAATTGATCGACTCAGTAAACCGTAAAAAAAGATATATCTGCTTAAGCCCCTATCTCACTGGAATGCGACAACTGGAGACTAGTTCGTGAATAGTTTGCCACTATTTTTCGACAAAATTTAAAGATACAAACACAACATTCACGTTGCAGTCTCACTGAATGGACGTTTATGAAACAAATTCGGGAGTTTCAATCTAATTTTGAAAATATATCTCGCGACTGTCGCACGACAGTCATGAGACATTCATGAGAGTGTCTCCCGACTTTCCCACGAATGTAGCTTATTTTCATTTTCATTCGTATAACAGTTGCGTGACATTGGAATGAATGTTGCTTAGTTTTATTTTCTCGCCAGATAGTCGCGAGGTGTTCACATTTTTTTTCTCAAGACTGTTGCGCGAACTTCATACCACACTCACACGACATTCATACGAGCGTCGCAAAAATTTTGCATTGTAAATTTGCCAAAGTTTTGCGGCGACAAGTTCGCGACACTCCCACGAACGTCCCACAAGTAGCGTGACAGTCTTGCAAAATATTTTGGTGAAAAAAATCGCATAAAATTTTTAAACAAGTTTAAAAATTTCGTGACCAGTTCGCGACACATGAAATACTTGTGACACTCGTGCAACACTGGTACGAATGTTGTGCAAAAGTCCGCGACAAAATTCGCAAAACAGTCGCCAGAAATTTGCATGCCAGTGAGATACTAGCTTTAAATATCTGATAGTTTTGTCTTATGTTATGCAATCAGTATTGAAATTTTTGAAACGAAAGAAAGAGTATGCAGGGTATATACAGCAGAAATTAAGGTGGAATATACTGATATACTCAACTATTACGTTGACTTGAGAAGACGCCCCCCCCCCCCCCCCACTTATAAGTCTGCATGCAGCCACTTTAATTGACCAAAGCCAACATCTAGAAGAGAACAGTAGGGCTAGATCTATGGGTTAAAGATTACCAATGTTAATATAGCGAATGGAAAACTTCTCAACCCCTCAAATTATTATTTAGCTGACAGAATGAGGGACTTTGATTTCAGACCATAGACTAGTCCCGGAAGGTCGAACAATGTTTGGTTGGTATATGTGGAAGCTAATATGGCGGCGCCCATGGTCAACCGTCTTGTATTTGTTAAATTTCAAAATAAAGAAGAAAGAATATTTCAGAGGATTGAAAAACATGAGAAAATGCATCAAAGAAACAAGAAAAAGTAACAAAATCCCCCCCCCCCCCGGATCATCGTTTTTAGATTAATCAAATGTATTATTATAAAGGACCAGGAAATATTTTCAACACTGTTGGTCATACCAGGGAACTGCCAGGTTAACAGTCCCTGGTGATACATGGTCCGGCGAAACCATTCAGAACTATGATATCAGGGAAGTGACATCAGACAAATTGATGTGTATCGAAGCATAAAGTCTATAGTCGGTCTATAATTGACATCTGCGCACGCAGAGCCAAGGGCGACAATGCGATTAACAGATTATACTTTGTTTTTTGTTCTTCTGTCATTCCATTGACATTCTTTATATCGGACTGCAATGCACAAGTTTATGAGATGGGAATAGCTTGTACTCAGCGAAATCAATGCAATATTTAGCTGTCTGCTAGAAAGTTTTGTCTTATGTTATGCAATTCAATATTCTGAGGTGATGATCAGAAAATCGACTCAGCATCTGAAGAAAAAAAAGAAAGAAACAAGTCTATAATGAAACGAAACATAATCCTCGCGAGAGGGTGCTGCAGTATATATAGAAAGAAGGGAAAAGAGGGCAATTTCATCATGCAGAGTGTTTCTTGTGCTAGAGGTCCCGCGTTCGATCCCCGCCGGCGCCGAGGAAAATTTGTTGGTCCGAACTTGCTTCCCTTCGTGTCATTTGCAGGAATGACATGATACAGTGCACCGTCCTTCGGATCGGGACGTTAATTGGAGGCCCCCTGTGCAGGGACAGTCATCCCCTGTGCAGGTTAAAGATCACTACACTGGTTCTATCCTCATGCATGTAGGCTCATACTCATGATCCTGCAAAACACACCAGAGTGTACAATGTACACCTCCCAAGAATAATCAGAAATTGATTGATGGGAGTAGATCTAACAGGAAAACAAAAAAAAAACAAAATGATTATAACACTGTATGAAATATATGGAATACAAGAAGGAGCCCTGGTATCCTGGTCTAAGATTTGGGATCGCACATACAAATCGGGTTTGTTGGCAAGACTAAAGATTACGCTGGTCGTGATGCTCAGGTCGGGTGTCGCGCTAACGCGCGACCCCCTCTGTCACGTTACCTATGACAAATCGTTTTGAGTGACAAGTCCGTTCAGTTATCAAATAAACACCTGAAAAAGTGCTCTGTCTGTGACTTTTAAAGCTTCAAAAATGGCGGCGGTAAACAGACAAACGACCTCTGTCAGTGGGCGGAGCATGCCAATGCGCATTGCGCAGTCGAAAGATTAGTCCGCTTTTCTGGCGAGTTCATTCAAAAGATCATCTTTGATTGGACGATTGGGAGCATGCGCGAGGGTGTTTCCGCGGTCCGTTGGCGACGCAGTCTCGTGATCTAAACCACGCTTTGCGCGCAATGGATTATGGGAATTTAGACAAACGATGAGTGGGAAGAAAGCAAAGTACTCCGCATATATTTTCAATATGCCGCGACAGGGTTGCACCTAATTATACAGGGCGCGGCCATTTAATGAATCAGTCCGAGTCCTTCGGTTCTTTTCCTTATCCTTTTGACAGACACTTTCTTGGAGCCTAAGTACAACGTATAACGTGCAACCTAAAGGATGCACGTAATAGCAATATATTTCAATTTTGCTAAAATACAGATATATACTTATTTCTGTAACAAGGGCGGTTAGCACATCACAAATGTCAGATACCGCAAGGCTGATAACCAGTTTAGAGTGTGGCGTCCGTTTTCCTATTTCATTCAATATAGCAAAGATGTTGCGAATGTTTATGATTATTTCAAATGGACAAAAGGTATTGTTAACATAAAGAAGATATATATTGTAATATCTTCTATCAGCATTGATGATTCTTCCGTTGCGGTGCTTATTCGAAATGTTAACACATGAATTGTTGGCTTGGCTAAAATTCAAATATACACATTCAGCCATTTTTTGCATCTGTCTGTACTTATTTTGTAGTTGACTGTTTTTAAGATTTTTTGAAATTACAATCCTGGTATCGTGAATATGTACAAGCTGGTCATACTTCCATAGAATCAATCCAACAAATAATTTGCAATCATAATATAAATAACATGTACACGACAATCAAAAAGTCTATGTTTTGAAAAGACTGTGGTCCGTCTATCAGTTCTATATGAGAAAGATAAGAAACGGTCTAAGACGATATTAACACAACACTGCATTGTTAACCCATATTTTGTAATTCTATCCTGGGTCTGGCTGTAATTGTTTGGCCGATGGCTAAACGAATACGACACTTTCTACACAGTTTTGTTAGGACAATTTTATACCCTTGTTTGACAACTTCTAGTCGCACTGCGTAAATCAGTGCATCACATGATGAATTCAAAAGAATTAATACGGCTGTATAATATATAGTACTTATTATAGACATTACACTTACAGGAACCCAAACAATCATAAATGTTATAATTATCAATAACGTCGTGACAATGGCTTTATTGTTGTGTTGGTCGTCTGGATGAAAGATGTGGCGTCGTGTAACATACTTTATGTATGCCACATAGATTCGCGTGTATATAATGACTAACAAAATAAACACTGGTATAACAAGTAAATATGGGAATCTTGGCAGATATTCTACGATCATGTAAAGACAAAATTGGTCCTCATTGCTTTTAAAGTAGCTTATAATCTTAGGAATGGTTTCAATTACACTTGCGACGAAACTAAAAATCCAAATAAAGGCCACGTATGCGCTTATGCATTTTGTAGACAATATTCTGTCATAATACAGTGGTTTAACAATCGCTATATAATGGTCTATCCCTAACATTAGAAGATTTAATAACGAAACTAACACGACGCCTGGTTGGAAATACTTATGTACAACCAATTCATAGTAGCAAGATTGATTTGCTATAATAATTCTTATTTCTGCAATTAGAGTGGGTAGCACAACACAAATGTCAGATACCGCAAGGCTGATAACCAGTTTAGAGTGAGACGTCAGTTTTCCTGGTGCATTCAATATAGCAATGATGTTGAGAATATTCACGATGAACCCAAATGAACAGATGGTTAAGGTTATCACAAAGTAAATATCGTGTAATGTTGGAACAAAGTCTGTTTCGTTGCGGTACAAATTCGAAATGTTGACGCACGAATTGTTGACTTGGCTAAAGTTAAAAAATACACACTCAGACATTTTTGCATCTGTCTGCACTTATTTTGTGGTTGACTGTTGTTAAAGAGGTTCTGAAATAAATACCCTTAAAAGACATTTAAAGTCTGAAATGTGTACAAGCATTTGAAATCTGCATACATCCACAGAAACCAAAGAATCTGGTATTCGAAATGTGAATGCATCCACAGAATCACTTTCGAATCTTTCGTATTCATCAAACAACTTACATGATAATCAGCCAGACCGTTCGAAAGTTTTCTTTCATGAACGTCTAATGAAACAATAAACCATTATTGTCAAGCTTTTGTTCGGTTGTTATTGTCTTTGTTTTCAGTTATGTGTTCATTTTTTTCTTGATTCTCCCTATTCTGTAATGTTAGAATTACTCCCTCCGCATATATTATTTGTAGAACATATATTTACTTTAACGAAGAAAGATGTTTGAATGCGTCAGGTGTTGAGAGTCTTTTTTTTTTCGACTATATTTCTTTAATTAAATGTTATAAATTGTTTTCCAAATCACATAACATTGAACTCAAACAGAACAGATTGTGTGGATTTCGATTCCACCTGCAGCATTTTACATTTAACATCAAACATCCATAGATATATTTATAAGTTATCGATTCTTCTTCACATCATAAACACTGTAAGTTTGGTCTCAGTCGCGACGCCCAACATGAGTGTAATATGTTATGAAATAAACCTTTATATATAAAATTCTGAAATGATAGTAAATATCATACAGTCTGATTTGAATGTTTTGTATTAATAATTGAAACTTCTGAACACATAAATGTCAACAAATTAAAGCATTTGATAAAGAAGCAAAGCTCCTGAGGCTCGAGTTATTTTATTGTGTTATTCTGAAATGTCAGCGAAGTTTGATTTTAAATTGCTCCTTCAAAATTGGAAACTAAATCATAACGCAAATACTTATTTTTATAATTAATTTTTGAACGTTTCCTTCCTTTACGACACTACCTTGTTCTTTTGAAGGTCTGGTTTTCTAATACACAAACTGGGATTTTAAAAAGGCGCCATTTTGATTACACTTGGTAAAAACAACCTGGAGAAACGTGGTTAACGTTGTGTCTTATCATTTTATCGCACCTGCTTATAGCAGGGATTCCAACTTTTCGTCTGTCTGTCCGTCCGTTTGTCATTTTGTCTTCAACAATCACGCCAAAGTTCACATTATAGTTTGGTTTTCACTGCTCCAGTTAAGATGTGAGAGTGAACTCTTTCACAGTAATTGTCCCAATTGATCGTTTCAAGGCGATACATCTGTTGTGATTCTAATTGTTTGTGATTTGGAGTCGATTTTTTTGTGCTGTTTGAGCCTTATATACGTTTTCATATTTTTAGTTCAGTTTTGAAATCTGAGTGGCCGCCTATTGGGGAAAAGCTGCTCACTCGGCTTACTATATGTTTTCTTGGTATAAGTACCTAGTTGTCATTTTAGTTTTTCCCACCCCGGGATTTGTGGAGTGGGAATTTATTTCCGATAGCGCAATTTCCTGATCATTGCCTACTTGTAGCTTTCTTACAATGCACTACTTTCAGAAAAGGGGTTGCTATAGATATGCGCCATCTCGTTCATAACATGTGATATCGGTTTAACTTGTTAAAATTTATTATCTACATCTGGCATTTCTCTCTTGAACTGTATATTACTTGCTACTGCGGAAGCTATAGTTCCTTATGTTCAAATCAGGGATTCAAGCCGCCTCATAGACCTATGCTTTATATTGTGTTCTTGTTCAACTTTATCTTAACTAATATGAGCCACTGGTCGTACAAATATAGAATTAATCGCGATTTTTCACTTCAATGTGAAGATTGGTGACAGGCAAATGTAGCCCCGGTATTTAAGAAAGGTGAGAAATACGACGCAGCTAATTATCGACCGGTGTCGCTTACTTGTATCTGTTGCAAAACTCTAGAGCATATAATAGTCAGCAACATAAACAAACACTTGGCTCTTGAAAACATTCTTGAGAAAGTGATGTATGCGAAGGCACTACATCTGTGCATTCTTTAAATTTTATAATCTTAGTAGTATTAACTTTTAAGTTATTTAAGAAACAGTGAATAAATTGCATTTAAAATATTTTCTTGCAATTAACGATGTATCAAATAATAAATAACGACACGATCTTTCCTAATAATTTAATATTTAACACATTAAAACACTTAAACTGAACCATTACACTTGTTTCAGTTTTTCCTGCCGTAGTAGGCACTTATCTTTATCTCGTACTGACTGTCTCTTAAGTTTTCGGTTATCGGCTATGACATTTTGTACGGATTTTCTTGAAAATGGCATTGCATGTACAGTATTCTTGATTGACAACATCTGGCCGCAACGCGTCACATGATGAATTCAAACGAAGCAAAGATTTATAGATTAACCAATATTGTTCTAGCGGTAGGTTTGTAACCAATATTATTCTAGCGGTAGGTTTGTATATAGCGTGTCCGACTAATGAAAGATCGTCGATATAACTTGTAGTATGCTGTATGGAAAAGTAAAACTAGGCAATGGTCAGGAAACGGTGCAATCAGAAAGAATTTATCACCGAGATGGGAAAAACTAAATTGACAATCTGACACGGGTTAGTTACCCGAAGGACATATTTACGATGGTCTTACGAGTTAAGTTTTGGTAACTGAGTGGCCACCTTTTGGGAAAATATCTGCTCATTCGGCTTACGATATGTTTTCATGGTATAAGTACCTGATTGTTAATTTAGTTTTTTCCCACCTCAGTTTTTGGAGCGGGAATCTCTTTCTGATTGCGCCTTTTTCTGATCGTTGCCCAATTGTACCTTTTTCTTGGTATACGCACCTAAGTGTCTTTTGAGTTTTTCCCACCCCTCGGTTAATGGGGTGGGATTAACTTTCTGATTGCGCCATTTCCTGATCATTGTCTAATTGTACCTTTTTCTGTGTTGAAAAAGAGTTCTTTACCATGATCTACAGATTTGGTTCCATTCTGGTATCAGGTAACGCCCCCGGTGTATGACGTAACTGGCGTCGTTTTGTTCCCTGGCCTTTCTCCCGAGGTGTTCCCATATGTGTGTAAATTGCTAAAATGACGTACGATTTCGCTTTTTATACGAGAAAGCTTTCACTTAGTAGGTTTCTACCCGAAATTGTACAATATGGCCCATCTTCTAGCTTTGTATTTTACTGCTTCCAAAGGATCTAACAATTATTTTTATTTGCTATTACTGCAGCTGGTGTTGTGCCGTGTGGCGGCCCTGAAAAGTCTCCCCGTACATCATCCCTAGTGCAGATTATATATTTCTTTTGATCCTTTGGGATCAGTGAATATATATGAAGTATTTCAAATTTTTATATATTAAGAATCATCTTAACAGTATTTTGATTATTTGGCCCATTTGGGAATCTGAGTCTTTGATTTAGACTACACAGATGTAAATTCTTGAAATTGTAGCAAAATGTCTGGCTTTCGCTGCCAGTTTTATAAAGGGTCACTGATGAAGGTTCATTACCCGAAATTGTACAATATGGCCCATCTTCTAGCTTTGTATTTTACTGCTTCCAAAGGATCTAACAATTATTTTTATTTTCTACTGTTTGATGTGATGGTCAAGTCTAGCCTTGCACGTTTACATTTAACGTTTACAGAACCGAAAACCTATCGGCGCTACGCACCACGCAGTTTGTTTTCCGTCAGCTGTTTTGATACAAATCCTTTTATTCATGCCGCTAATTACCAAGCCTGTGATTCTTAGGTTGCCTAGAAATCGATTACGACACTATGGCGTCAAATTGTCATTGCCCTATATCATGAGTCTTACGTTGTCTGGCGTCATGATGTCGTGTTTACACGCTGTCAGCTGATAGAACATGATTCGAGGAGACTGTATCTTACCCTCGCAAGTAAACACAGCCAACGCTAACAGAAGGCGGCACTTTTATAGTGCAATAGCGCTGTTTCATAATTAATTGTTAATCTATAGTAAGAGCTAGAGATTTACGTCACCAGAACGGCCTGGAAGCACTCTAAAATCTTGATCCTTATTAAGATTCTCATTAAATAATTAGCCATAATGGAGAATATGAACAAAAATACAGAATTTTTTAAGCGAAACTTTATAACACAAAAAATGGCCAATTAAAGCCTTTTAACTGGGCAGTGAACAGTTTCGCTACTATTAACCCGCACATATTATATATCACTGGAAAGCTTGAGAAGTATCATATTAAGCCATGACATTTACATCTTTCTAGGAGTGCACCAAGGCAAAATGTTGGCCTACATGTATATTATGTATTTTGTGAAATGTCCACCCTGATTGTGTTTTAGCCGTTTAACAATTATCACTACTGACAATCACGTGGTATTGAATACATACAATCGATAAATGATCGATGACACACACAGCAACTGAGAACGAAGTTGAGGTTAGATTTTCTAAATTTCTCCAACGGCGATTCTTCTACTGACTGACAGATAGGTGCAGTCAATGCAGAAATTGAACATTTATTGGAAGAAAGGAGTTTAAGAAATCCCGGTTATTTCGTTTTCGCAAATACTTCAATGTTATTATGTTGGAAGTACTATATGTTCATTGGGCGGAAGTGTTTGCTAAAACGAAATATCCTGAATTCCCCATGTTACTTTCATTCAATAAATGTTTAATATCTGCATTGACTGCACGTATCTAGCAGTAAATAGAGTAAACCATATAGGAGAAAACTCGCATTTCTCATCTCAACTTTGGTCAGAATTTCATTGTGCGTCACCCATTCCGTACCACGTGTTTCTCAGCTGTGAATTATTATCGCTATGTAATGGCCAAAGTTAGCTTGAGAAGATTTTACAATGAATCTAACACGGCGCCTTGTTCGATATACGTATATACAGGGTGTCCAAAAAACGTAGCCGCTACAAAAAGTGAACAGCTCTGTTAAATAAAGCAGATATAAGCAAGATATTTTACACAGAAGGAGTGGTGTTATACTTGATTCATAATATGACATCTAGTTTGATAGGTAAAGCTTCATGAGCAAGTGACGTCATAACGAATCTGGGATGTCACTTCCTCTTGTCTGATGCAACTCGCATTGAGTTTCGTGGAAATGAAAGGCAGTAACAAAATGCAATATCCAAGCATTTTCAAGCCTTTATTTTTCCTTAAAAAGGTTACTAAGAGGATGAAGTAACGATAATTATCAGAAACTAAAAGCATTTATTAAAATCTGGACAAAATGTAGTGAAAAATGGAGATTCTTCTCCAAAATGGGGAGTGAACGACCATGTATTGTGTAAAATTTTCGTTTCTCTGAAAGTGGCCATTTTAAATAATGGTGGTCATTTTGGATATTATGCAAAGTACATAATCTAAAGACGTTGTTTTGAAACATACTCCTGATAAGTTTGATTGAATTATCTGTGAAAATGAAATAAATAGTAAACATATATTGTAGCAGCTACGTTTTTTGGACATCCTGTACAACCAAATAATAGTATACTAGCACTATATTTCAATTTTGCCAAAAATACAGCTATATGCTTATATCTGTAACTAGGGCGACACATCACAAATGTCAGATACTGCAAGGCTGATAACCAGTTTAGAGTGTAGCGTCTGTTTTCCTATTTCATTCAATATAGCAAAGATGTTGCGAATGGTTATGATTATTTCAAATGGACAAAAGGTATTGTTAACATAAAAAAGATATATAGTAATATTTTCTATCAGCGTTGATGCTTCTTCCGTTGCGGTGCTTATTCGAAATGTTAACACATGAATTGTTGGCTTGGCTAAAATTCAAATATACACATTCAGCCATTTTTTGCATCTGTCTGTACTTATTTTGTAGTTGACTGCTTTTAAGATTTTTTGAAATTACAATCCTGGTATCTTGAATATGTACAAGCTGGTCATACTTCCATAGAATCAATCCAACAAATAATTTGCAATCATAATATAAATAACGTGTACACGAGAATCAAAAAGTCTATGTTTTGAAAAGACTGTGGTCCGTCTATCAGTTCTATATGAGAAAGATAAGAAACGGTCTCAGACGATATTAACACAACACTGCATTGTTAAACCATATTTTGTAATACTATCCTGGGTCTGGCTGTATCTGTTTGGCCGATGGCTAAACGAATACGACACTTTCTACACAGTTTTGTAAGAACAATTTTATACCCTTGTTTGACAACTTCTAGCCGCCAGGCGTAAATCAAAGCATCACATGATGAATTCAAAAGAATTAAATTACCACACATAACAAGGATAAACCATAACCAGTCATTAAAAATCATTCGTACGCCTGTATAATATATAGTACTTATTATAGTCATTACACTTACAGGAACCCAACCAATCATAAAGGTTATAATTATCAATAACGTCGTGACAATGGCTTTATTGTTGTGTTGATCGTCTGGATGAAAGATCTGACGTCGTGTAACATACTTTGTGTATGCCACATAGATTCGCGTGTATATAATGACTAACACAATAAACACTGGTATTACAAGTAAATATGGGAATCTGGGCAAATATTCTAACATCATGTAAAGACAAAATTGGTCCTCATTGCTTTTAAAGTAGCTAATAATCTTATAAATGGTTTCAATCACACTTACGACGAAACTAAAAATCCAAATAAAGGCCACGCATGCGCTTAAGCGTTTTGTAGACAAGATTCTGTCATAATGCAGTGGTTTAACAATCGCTATATAATGGTCTATCCCTAACATTAGAAGATTTAATAACGAAACTAACACGACGCCTGGTTCGATATACTTATGTACAACCACATGATAGTAGCAAGATAGATTAACATCTCCAACAAGTAAAGTTGCCATACTTATTTGAGTAAGTAGGGAGGGTAGCACAACACAAATGTCAGATACCGCAAGGCTGATAACCAGTTTAGAGTGAGACGTCAGTTTTCCTGGTGCATTCAATATAGCAATGATGTTGAGAATATTCACGATGAACCCAAATAAACAGATGATTAAGGTTATCGCATTGTAGATATCATATAATGTGGCGTTAAAGTCTGTTTCGTTGCGATTCACATTCGAAATGTTGACACATGAATTGCTGACTTGGCTAAAATTAAAAAATACACACTCAGACATTTTTGCATCTGTATGCACTTATTTTGTAGCTGACTGTTGCTAAAGAGGTTCTAAAATAATGAAACAATAAACCATTATTGTCTTAAGACTAGCTTTTGCTTGGTTGTTATTGTCTTTGTTTTCAGTTATGTGTTCATTTTCTTTATTGATTGTTCCTATTCAATAATTACTCCCTCCTCATATATTATTTGTATAACATATATTCACTTATAAGAAGGAAGATGTCTAAATACGTCAGATGTTGAGATTTTTTTCGATTATATTCCTTTAATTTTAAGTTATAAATTGTTTACAAAATCACATGACTTTGAACACGATGAAACAGAATAGACTGTGTGAATTTCGATTCCACATGCAGCATGTAACATTTAACATCAAACATCTATGGATATATCTATAAGTTATCGTTTCTACTTCACACCAGGAAACATGCCCGTGCAATGAATGTACCCTTAACCCCCAAGTCCATATAGTAAAACTGGGGTATGCAGAGGTATGACATTTTTTCTTATTTTTTCTCCAAAACATAGATTGTGGCTACTCGTTAGAACCGCCTCGGCGAGGCGGTTCTAACGTGTACCCACAATCGATGTTTAGAGCAAAAATGAGACAAATGTTTTTAAAACTTCTACATAAAATTTTCTATTTTTATAATTGAAAGATCTCTATATACTACATGGGCGCGTTTTCATAATGAAACCATAAACACTGTGAGTTTCATCTCAGTCGCATCGTCCAGCATGAATGTACGTGTTATAAAATAAACCTTTTTATATAAAATTATGATTGGTTCTGAAATGTTGGTAAATATCACACAGTCTGATTTGAATGTTTTCTATTAATAATAAAAACATCTGACCGCAGAAATGTCAGAAAATAAAAGCATTTTGTCAAAGAAACAAAGCTCTTGAGGCTCGAGTTATTTTATTGTGTTGTAGTGAAATGCCAGCGAAGTTTGATTTTGAATTCAGCAAATACTCATTTTCATAATTCATTATTTTAACGTTTCATTCCTACCTTCTAGTTTTAGTTTGTTCGGTTAACTGAATGACCGCCTATTGGGAAAAAGCTGCTCACTCGAAATATTTTCTTTGTATAAGTACCTAAGTGTCAATTAAGTATTGTTCCACCCCTCGATTTTTAAAGTTGGAATTTCTTTCTGATTTCTCCATTTCCTGATCATTGCCTACTTGCACCTTTTTCTTTCGGAAGACTGGTTCGCGAATACACAGACTGTGACTTTAAACTGGCGCCTCTTTTATTGTATTTGGTTAAAAATGACCTGCATAAACGTTATGTCTTATTATTTTTATCGCACCTGCTTATAGCAGGGTGCAATATAGGATTCCAAATTTCCGTATGTCAGTCCGTTCGTGCGTCAATCCGTCGTCAACATACACGTCGAAGCTGACATCTAAGTTTTGATTTCACTGCTCATGTCATAGATACGATTGTGAACTCTTGCACAGAAAGTGGCCTTGAGTGGGAATTTCTTTCTGATTGCGCCTTTTCCTGATCTTTGCCTACTTGTACCTTTTTATATCAAAGTTCTTGTGGTTATGCCGTGTGGCGGCCCTAAAAAGTCTCCCCGTACATCCATTTAATGCTCTTATTTTTTCAATCCTCAGGGATTGCTTGCAATCAGTTTGTATTTGCCCCGACTTAAAGCTATTCATTTTGCTAGTTGGTTGGGGCCGGAGCTTCTTGTCTGTTGCTTGGCCAACCGGGGTCCAACTGGTGTTTTTCTTTTGCTCCGGAGTTAGTAGGTTATTCGGAGCCCAGGGATCTCCATCGTCGGGCAGCTTACTCAATCTGTGAATCCTTGTTTTTGATTCATCAGGATGTTTGTCGTGATTTATTTGTTTGTTCTTGATGATTCATTGACTAGTTAGAGATTCACCACGAGGACCGAATAACTTACTAAATGTTATGCACCACTGCAGAAGCTGAGGGTGAGGTTAGGATCCTGTAAAACCGGTTTAAGCCCGCCAGTAACTTTGTGTTACTGATCGTTCCAAGGCGATACTTCTGTGGTGGTTCTTTTTGTTTTATGTCTTGGTGTTTAATTTTTTTTTGTGTGCTGTTGGCGCCTTATGTATGTTTTCATATTTTTAATTAAGTTAAGGTAACTGAGTGGCCACCTATTGGAAAAATAGCTGCTCATTCGGCTTACGATATGTTTCATGGTATAAGTGCCTGATTGTTAGTTTGGTTTTTTCCTACCTCGGTTTTTGGAGTGGGAATCTCTTTCTGATTGCGCATTTTCCTGATCTTTGCCTACTTGTACCTTTTTTACCTTGTCATACCCTTACAACACTCGGTTTGACACTTTGCACTTGACCCACATTGCACGGTTAAGTGACTTTATAAGTGAGTCCTGGTTTTTGATTCATCAGGATGTTTATCATGATTTATTTGTTTGTTCTTCATGATTCATTGACTAGTTAGAGATTCACCACGAGGACCGAACAACTAACTAAATGTTATGAACCACTGCAGAAGCTGAGGGTGAGGTTAGGTACCTGTAAAACCGGTTTAAGCCCGCAAGTAACTTTGTGTTACTGATCGTTCCAAGTCGATACTTCTGTGGTGGTTCTTTTTGTTTTATGTCTTGGTGTTTAAAAAAATTTTGTACTGTTGGCGCCTTATGTATGGTTACATATTTTTAGTCAGGTTAAGGTAACTGAGTGGCCACCTATTGGGAAAATAGCCGCTCATTCGGCTTACGATATGTTTCACGGTATAAGTATCTGATTGTTAGTTTGGTTTTTTCCCACCTCGGTTTTTGGAGTGGGAGTCTTTTTCTGATTGCGCCTTTTCCTGATCTTTGCCTACTTGTACCTTCCTATTAAAATTCTGGTATCTGGAACGTGTAAAAACTGACCATTCTTCCATAGAATTCATCCATCAAATAATTTGCAATCATCATATAAATGTTATGTACACAAGAATCAGATCAGATAGTCTATGTTTTGGAGAGACTGATAGTCCGTCTATCAGTTCTATATGTGAAAGATAAGAAACAGTCTCAGGCGATATTAACACAACACTGCATTGCTAACCTATATTTTGCAGTTCTATCCTGGGTCTGGCTGTAACTGTTTGTCCTATGGCTAAACGAATACGACACTTTCTACACAGTTTTGTAAGGACAGTTTTATACCCTTGTCTGACAACTTCTAGTCGCAATGCGTAAATCAGAGCATCACATGATGAATTCAAAAGAATTAAATTTCCACACATAACAACGATAAACCATAACCATTGATTAAAAATTGGTGGTACGCCTGTATAATATATAGTACTTATTATAGTGATTACACTTACAGGAACCCAACCAATCATAAATGTTATAATTATCAATAACGTCGTTACAATGGCTTTTTTGTTGTGTTGGTCGTCTGGATGAAAGATCTGACGTCGTGTAACATACTTTGTGTATGCCACATAGATTCGCGTGTATATAATGACTAACACAATAAACACTGGTATAACAAGTAAATATGGGAATCTTGGCATATATTCTGCGATCATGTAAAGACAAAATTGGTCCTCATTGCTTTTAAAGTAGTTAATAATCTTTGGAATGGTTTCAGACACACTTGCGACGCAACTGAATATCCAAATATAGGCAAAGCATGCGCGTATGCGTTTTGAAGACAAAATTCTGTTATAATGCAGTGGTTTAATAATCGCTAAATAATGGTCTATCCCTAGCATTAGAAGATTTAATAACGAAACTATCACGACGCCTGGTTCGATACACTTATGTACAACCAAATGATAGTAGCAAGATTGATTAACACCTCCAACAAGTAAAGTTGCTGTACTTATTTCTGTAACTAGGGAGGGTAGCACAACACAAATGTCAGATACCGCAAGGTTGATAACCAGTTTAGAGTGAGGCGTCAGTTTTCCTGGTGCATTCAATATAGCAATGATGTTGAGAATATTCACGATGAATCCAAATGAACAGATGATGTAAGTTATCACATGGTAGATATCGTATAATGTGGCGTAAAAGTCTGTTTTGTTGCGGTACACATTCGAAATGTTGACGCATGAATTGTTGACTTGGCTAAAGTTCAAAAATACACACTCAGACATTCTTGCATCTGTCTGCACTTATTTTGTAGTTGACTGTTGTTAAAGAGGTTCTGAAATAAATACCCTTAAAATATATACATTTTAAGTCTGAAATGTTTGCAAGCATTTGAAATCTGCATACATCCACAGAAACCAAAGAATCTGGTATTCGAAATGTGTATGCATCCACAGAATCACTTTCGAATCTTTCGAATTCATCAAACAACTTACATGATAATCAGCCAGACCGTTCGAAAGTTTTCTTTCATAAACGTCTAATGAAACAATAAACCATTATTGTCTAGCGTTTGTTCGGTTGTTAGTGTCTTTGTTTTCAGTTATGTTTCATTTTTTTCTTGATTCTCCCGTTTCTGTAATGTTAGAATTACTCCCTCCGCATATATTATTTGTATAACATATATTTTCTTAAAGAAGAAATTACGTCAGGTATTGAGGTCTTTTTCGACTATATTTCTTTAATTAAATGTTATATTTTTTTCCAAATCACATAACTTTGGACTCAAATTTAACATCAAATATCCATATTTATATTTATAAGTTATCGCTTCTTCTTCACATCATAAACACTGTAAGTTTGGTCTCCGTCGCGTCGCCCAACATGAGTGTAATGTGTTATGACATAAACCTTTATATATAAAATTCTGAAATGATTGTAAATATCACACAGAATGTTTTGTATTAATAATTGAAACTTCTGAACACAGAAATATCAACAAACTAAAGCATTTGTTGAAGAAACAAAGCTCTTGAGGCTTGAGTTATTGTATTGTGTTATTCTGAAATGTCAGCGAAGTTTGATTTTAAAATGCTCCTTCAAAATTGGAATCTAAATAAAACGCAAATACTCATTTTTTATAATTCATTACTGAATGTTTCATTCCTTTACAACACTACCTTGTTCTGTTGAAGTTCTGGTTCTCGAATACACAAACTGGGATTTTAAAAAGGCGCCATTTTGATTACACTTGGTAAAACAACCTGGAGAAACGTGGTAAACGTTGTGTCTTATTATTTTATCGCACCTGCTTATAGCAGGGTGCGATATGGGATTCCAACTTTCCGTCTGTCTGTTTGTCCGTCCGTTTGTCATTTTGTCTTCAACAATCACGCCAAAGTTCACATTATAGTTTGGTTTTCACTGCTCCTGTTAAGATGTGAGAGTGAACTCGTTCACAGTAATTGTCCCAGTTAATCATTTCAAGGCGATACTTCTGTTGTGGTTCTAATTGGTTTGTGTTTTGGAGTCGATTTTTTGTGCTGTTTGAGCCTTATATACGTTTTCATATTTTTAATTCAGTTTTGAAATCTGAGTGGCCGCCTATTGGGGAATAGCTGCTCACTCGGCTTGCTATATGTTTTCTTGGTATAAGTACCTAGTTGTCATTTTAGTTTATCCCTCCCCGCGGTTTGTGGATTTGGAATTTCTTTCTGATAGCGCCATTTCCTGATCATTGCCTACTTGTAGCTTTCTCACAATGCTCTTCTTTCAGAAATGGGGTTGCTATAGATAGACGCCATCTCGTTCATAACATGTGATATCGTTTTGACTTGTTAAATTTATTATCTACATCTGGCATTGTCTCTCGTGAACAGTATGTTACTTGCTATTTTGGAAGCTATAGTTCCTTATGTTCAAATCAGGGATTCAAGCCACCTCATAGACCTTTGCTTTATATTGAATTCTTGTTCAACTTTGTCTTAACTAATATGAGCCACTGGTCGTACAACTATAGAATTAATCGCGATTTTTCACTTCAATGTGAAGGAGAAAACAATATCATCAGCTTCAAATTTAGAGAGTCCAAACCAAGATCGTGAAGATTGAGAAAGTGATGTATGAAAAGGCACTACATCTGTGCATTCTTTAAATTTTATAGTACTAAGTATTATTTACTTTTAATTTGTTTAAGAAACATTGAATAAATTGCATTTAAAATATTTTTTTGCAATTTACGATGTATCAAATAATAAATAACGACACGATCTTGGCCCCGACATAAAGCTATTCATTTTAGTTGGTTGGGGCCGGAGCTTCTTGTTTGGAGTAGTAGTAGTTTATTATTATTTAAAGTACAACCTGTTGCACAGTGATATACATGCTCCTATACAAATACAATATAAATACAGTGTATATATTATATTTAACAGCCAGCCTACAAAGGTTTATGATGCACTGTCACTATTCATCGGTATTATTCCTGGAATGAACTTTTTATAGTCTTATTTTAAAAGTAGTCAATATTTCAACTGATCATACGCTAGAATTGGAATTATATGTGTATTATCCTATTCATCGCCTAGATAACATAACGTTTCTTTTCTCGTATGCACTTATCAAAAAGTTTGATACCGGTTTGCAGTCTGCTTCAATCAAACAGTATTTAAATTTCTCATCATCTGCCAGGTGGTGAATGTTTATTTTAGTAAACAGTTCATTTCTCAGAGCATTATATCCTGAGCACTCCACAAGAAAGTGTCTATCCAAGAAAGTATTTATCCAAGTTATTCCAATAATGCGTTTTTGTTGTATGACTTTGTGGCCACCCGAATGTCAATTGGCTGTTCACTTAGCCCTCTGCATTTTATTTGTTGAGTCCAAGCTAGCACTGTGAAAACTTTACCTTCAATAGCTGCTCACCCTGCTTTCCGTTATACATGTTATACGTTGGTACCTATTTTTTATATTTCTTAACATGATTGCCTTCTTGCATGTTTATATGTGTGTATATGTGTGTATATCAGAGCCACTGCAGAAGATGAGGGTGAGGTAATGGCCATGTAAAATCGATTTAAAAAAGTACAAGTAGGCAAAGATCAGGAAAAGGCGCAATCAGAAAAAGACTCCCACTAAAAAAACCAAGGTGGAAAAAAACAAACTAACAATCAGGTACTTAAACCATGAAAACATTTCGTAAGCCGAATGAGCAGCTATTTAACCAATATGTGGCCACTCAGTTACCTTAACTAAAAATATGCAAACATACATAAGGCGCCAACAGCACAAAAATATTTTAAACACCAAGACATAAAACAAAAAGAACCACCACAGAAGTATCGACTTGGAACGATCAGTAACACAAACTTAACAAAAACCAGGACTCACAGATTCAGTAAGCTGCCCGACGATGGAAATCCCTGGGCGCCAAATAACTTACTAATTCCGGAGCTAAAGAAAAACATCAGTTGGACCACGGTGGTAAAAAACCCGCCAGTAACTTTGTGTTACTGATCGTTCCAAGTCGATACTTCTGTTGTGGTTCTTTTTGTTTTATGTCTTGGTGTTTAAAATAGTTTGTGCTGTTGGCGCCTTATGTATGTTTTCATATTTCTAGTTAAGTTAAGGTAACTGAGTGGCCACCTATTGGGAAAATAGCTGCTCATTCGGCTTACGAAATGTTTTCGTGGTATAAGTATCTGATTGTTGGTTTTGTTTTTTCCCACCTCGGTTTTTGGAGTGGGAATCTTTTTCTGATTGCGCCTTTTCCTGATCTTTGCCAACTTGTACCTTTTCATCCTCAACAGCACGGCTTTCACACACTTTACACAATCTCTGTTCTAGTAGGATTTTTGAATTTCTGTATCTCTCAAGTTCAATGTTTATTGCTTGGCCCACCGGGGTCCAACTGACGTTTTTCTTTTGCTTCAGAATTAGTAAGTTATTCGGCGCCCAGGG
Organism: Rugalucina vietnamica; assembly: GCA_964017185.1. Lineage (NCBI taxonomy): Eukaryota > Metazoa > Mollusca > Bivalvia > Lucinida > Lucinidae > Rugalucina > Rugalucina vietnamica. The sequence goes on along the minus strand of OZ024884.1, from coordinate 1,631,040 downwards.
ATCTCCATCGCCGGGCAGCTTACTCAATCTGTGAGTCCTGGTTTTTGATTCATCAGGATGTTTATCGTGATTTATATGTTTGTTCTTGATGATTCATTGACTAGTTAGAGATTCACCACGAGGACCGAAGAACTAACTAAATGTTATGACCCACTGCAGAAGCTGAGGGTGAGGTTAGGCGCCTGTAAAACCGGTTTAAGCCCGCCAGTAACTTTGTGTTACTGATCGTTCCAAGGCAATACTTCTGTGCTGGTTCTTTTTGTTTTATGTCTTGGTGTTTAAAATTTTTGTGCTGTTGGTGCCTTATGTATGTTTTCATACTTTTAGTTAAGTTAAGATAACTGAGTGGCCACCTATTGGGAAAATAGCTGCTCATGCGGCTTACGATATGTTTTCATGGTATAAGTACCTAATTGTTAGTTTGTTTTTTTCACACCTCGGTTTTTGGAGTGGGAATCTTTTTCTGATAGCGCCTTTTCCTGATCTTTGCCTACTTGTACCTTCCTGATAATTTAACATTTAACACATTAAAACACTTAAATTGAACCAGTATACTTGTTTCAGTTTATCCTGCCGAAGTATGCACTTGTCCTTATCTCGTACTGATTATCTCTTAAGTTTTCGGTTATCGGTTATCGGATATGACATTTTGTACGGATTTTCTAGAAAATGGCCTTACATGTATATTCTTGCTTGACAACATCTAGCCACAACGCGCCAAATAATTAATTCAAACGAAGCAACGATTTAGAGATTAACAAGAGCAAACCAATATTGTTCTAGCGGTATTTTTGGAACCAATATTATTCTAGCGGTAGGTTTGTATATAGCGTGTCCGACTAATGAAAGATCGTCGATGTAACTTGTAGTATGCTGTATGGAAAAGTAAAACTAGGAATGGACAGGAAACGGTGCAATCAGAAAGAATTTATCACCGAGATGGGAAAAACTAAATTGACAATCTGGCACGGGTTAGTTACCCGAAGGCATTGGAAGTTCCCCTAACTAGGACACACTTACGATGGTCTTACTAGTTAAGTTTTGGTAACTGAGTGGCCACCTTTTGGGAAAATATCTGCTCATTCGGCTTACGATATGTTTTCATGGTATAAATACCTGATTGTTAATTCATTTTTTTCCCACCTCAGTTTTTGGAGTGGGAATCTCTTTCTGATTGCGCCTTTTCCTGATCGTTGCCCACTTGTACCTTTTTCTTACTATACGTACCTAAGTGCCTTTTGAGTTTCTCCCACCACTCGGTTTATGGGGTGGGGTTAACTTTCTGATTGCGTCATTTCCTGATCATTGTCTAATTGTACCTTTTTCTGTGTTGAAAAAGAGTGCTTTACCATGATCGTACAGATTTGGTTCCATTCTGGTATCAGGTAACGCACCCGGTGTATGACGTAACTGGCGTCGTTTTGTTCCCTAGCCTTTCTCCCTAGGTGTTCCCATATGTGTATAAATTGCTAAAATGACGTGCGATTTCGCTTTTTATACGAGAAAGCTTTCACTTAGTAGGCCTCTACCGGTTGATGTGATATTCAAGTCTAGCCTTGCACGTTTACATTTAACCATGGGGGACAAAATTCGTACTAGCAAGTCTACAGGTATTGGTCAATTTATTGTATATGGCATATAGGAAATATTTTTTTATCTTTTCATAACTTTCTTAATTCTTGCGATATTTTTGCATCACGAACGGCATTAGAAAGAACAATTCTTTATCTTTGACATGGTTTTTAAATTTTTGTAGTAGCACTATTATAAGATGGTCTGTTTGGATTAAGTAACCTAGTAGTGCGCAAAATAGTTAAATATATAGTGAAATTTCCGTAAAAAGTGGTAAAAATTGTCATGGTAGATGACTTCAACGGCAAGTTTAGGACATAATAGTTAAAAAATGTTATGCGTCACAAACGGTCTAGTTTAGAGGAAAGAATATATTTTCAACTGGTGCAACTTTTGTTTTTGTAGCACAACGAAAAAATGGTCTGTTTGAGTATTCAGCAAAATAATATAAATATTTTTTTCTCCCTTGATTTTCCGTGCATCTCCGTAAAATGCTCCGATAAGACCCGACCAAGCTTCCAGGTAATAATGCCGCGGGCGAAGATTATCGCTCATACATGTACTGTATATGGATATGACACACTTGTAAAAGACAGAATATTGTAATTCATGTAGATATTTTTATGTAAATGAATAAATAGGCCCTGATGTATTTAGAAAATATGACACATATTTTGGAAAAATACATTTTCATTATGATCTTATGTCTCTGTTATATTTGCATACGTATAGAAAAAATATTTCTATTCTTATGATTATCTTATCATAATTGGTAATTAAATATTTTCGTATTGCTATTCATCATAATCATATTTGATTAATGAAATACTTAAAGCAAATATAATTGTAAATTCGCACAGCCTGTGAATGCAACGAATTCAAATATTAAACGTCAATTACATGTTGTGCGATTTAACAATGACGCAGGTCTGCATTGCAGTAATTGCGAAAATACAATTTTAACGTCTCAAAGTAGACCACAGAAAACACTTATTATTATTTGATTACTAAGATTATGATAATAGAATAAAATATGCACTTTAAGCCAATGCGTGAGAAAACAAACATTCTTAATATGCCGAAACAAAGGTGCAGATACGCTGTCCAATAAGTGCACAGCTCTTATCGCCATTGTTTTCGCTACACAGATAGGTTGACCTCTCTTCCAGTTAAATCGGAAATTTCAAGCTTCTAGCTTGCTTCTGTAATGTAATAAACCGGTTTGTGTCGGTCCTGGTCGGAAAACCAGACTGTTTGTTTTCTAACGCGAAGGCTCATAGGTTAGCAGCCGTCTTACCAGTATTGAGAAAATCATTGTTTTGCATATCAAAACTAATGCTTATAATTATATGATCTTAGCTGTAACTATCAAAATGTGTGTTTGCTGTAAATGTACATTGTAAACGTACATTTTTTCATAAATGGGGAAATGCTTTTTCAGCAATGAACTTATCTTCTGTCTTTATTCATGTCGATTTTGTCAAAATTTGGAAACACCAAAGGCAGGTTTGCGTGCGACGCGGCTCACTTTATCGGGTCATTAAGAGAGGTGTCAAAACTTTATAATATGTTTTTATAACGCTTGCCTTTCAAGCCCTTCAGCGAAATACTGGCGCGTGCCTGGGATAGCTACCACAAAGTGTACTGTTCGAACAAAATCAGTATCATATTGGATTGGATCAGAAAATAAAAATAACAACAATATTTATTATAATAATAATGATAAACGAATTAACATAAATATGTTTTTTTCTTCATTTTTTGTTTCTCAAAGAATGGGTTAACATTTGTGCATGCTGATCCGTATGTAATTTTGACGCACATGTAGTTTTGTCATGAAAAGACTTTTTCACAGATAGGGGCATCGTATTGTAGCAAGATAGTGCAGATTTAGATAATGTTCGAAAGAAATAGAAAATTAGACTTGTGCTCAAAAATAACTTTTTCAATTATGTAACTGCATTTTTAATGATGTTTTTTGCAACGAAAAAAAAAGACCAACAACAATATTCAACTAGTAGCAAGGTGGTCGACCCGTCGATTATAGGCGCAGCTAAAGCCCCTCAGTAAAAACTTAAGATTTTTTTAAAATTGCATATTCTTCATAAAGATACACGTGCATCAACATTCACAGTTTTCGTTAAAACGGTAATTCGTTCCTTCCTTCGTTCCTTCGTTCGTTCCTTCCTTCCTTCCTTCATAAAAGAAAGAAAGGCATATTTTTGTTAGCTTTATGTACAGATATGTAAGCATTTCGCTGTGTGTCATAATTGAATATTTCTGTCATCCATGTTGTCAGAACTGGTCCGATGAAAAATGTAACTTCACAACCACGTCCATTGCACATTATTAAATTTTAACTCGGTTTATGAAATCGGCGACCTTAACCACTCAACCAAGACAGATAAGGGATCAACAATTGATTTATATCGATAAGACAACTGTCCCCATGCATTGACATTACCTGGACAGATTAGCCGGATGATAATCGAATATTGCCGGCCAATATCGGATATCATCGGAAAGTCTCCGTAAATTTACCTGAGCATTAGTTAAAATCGATTGTTAGCTTCTAGGCCTACCTTGAAATACGAGATAAGTTCGGGATGGTTTACAGAACCGAAAACCTATCGGCGCTACGCACGACGCAGTTTGTTTTCCGTCAGCTGTTTTGATACAAATCCTTTTATCCATGGCTCTAATTACCTAGCCTGTGATTCGTAGGTTGCCTAGAAATCGATTACGACACTATGGCGTCAAATTGTCATTGCCCTATATGAGAGTCTTACGTTGTCTGGCGTCATGATGTCGGTTTTACACGCCGTCATCTGATAGGACATGATTCGAGGAGACTGTATCTTACTCTCGCAAGTAAACACAGCCAACGCTAACAGAAGGCGGCACTATTATAGTGCAACAGCGCTGTTTCATAATTAATTGTTAATCTATAGTAAGAGCTAGAGATTTACGTCACCAGAACGGCCTGGAAGCACTCTAAAATCTTGATCCTTATTAAGATTCTCATTAAATAATCAGCCATAATGGAGAATATGAACAAAAATACAGAATTTTTGAAGTGAAACTTTATAACACACAAAAATGGCCAATTAAAGCCTTTTAACTGGGCAGTGAACATTAAGCCATGACATTTACATCATTCTAGGAGTGCACCAAGGCAAAATGTTGGCCTATAATATGTATTTTGTGAAATGTCCACCCTGATTGTGTTTTAGCCGTTTAACAATAATCACTACTGACAATCACGTGTTATTGAATATATACAAACCGATAAATGATCGATGACACACACAGCAACTGAGAACGAAGTTGAGGTTAGATTTTCTAAATTTTTCCAACGGCGATTCTTCTACTGACTGACAGATAGGTGCAGTCAATGCAGAAATTGAACATTTATTGGAAGAAAGGAGCATCAGAAATCCCGGTTATTTCGTTTTCGCAAACACTTCAATGTTATTATGTTGGAAGTACTATATGTTCATTGGGCGGAAGTGTTTGCTAAAACGAAATAACCTGAATTCCTTGTGTTACTTTCATTCAATAAATGTTTAATATCTTCATTGACTGCACGTATCTAGCAGTCAATAGAGTAAACCATATAGGAGAAAACTCGAATTTCTCATCTCATTTTTGGTTAGAGTTTCATTGTGCGTCACCCATTCCGTACGTGTTTCTCCGCTGTGAAATATTATCGCTATGTAATGGCCAAATTTAGCTTGAGAAGATTTATCAATGTAACTAACACGGCGCCTTGTTGAATATACATATATACAGGGTGTCCAAAAAACGTAGCCGCTACAAAAAATGAACAGCTTTGTTAAATAAAGCAGATGTAAGCAAAATATTTTAAACAGAAGGACTGTTGTTATATTTGATTCATAATATGACGTCCAGTTTGCTAGGTAAAGCTTCATGAGCAAGTGACGTCATAACGAATCTGGGATGTCACTTCCTGTTGTCTGATGCAACTCGCATGCGTGGAAATGAAAAGCAGTAGCAAAATGCAATATCCAAGCATTTTCAAGCCTTTATTTTCCCTTAAAAATGTTACTAAGAGAGTGAAGTAACGATAATTATCAGAAACTAAAAGCATTTATTAAAAACTGGACAAAATGTAGTGAAAAATGGAGATTCTTTTCCAAAATGGGGAGTGAACGACCATGTGTTTTGTAAAATTTTCGTTTCTCCGAAAGTGGCCATTTACAATAATGGTGGTCATTTTTGAAAAGTACATAATCTAAAGACGTTGTTTTGAAGCATACTCCTGATAAGTTTGGTTGAATTATCTGTGAAAATGAAATAAATAGTAAACCTATATTGTAGCAGCTACGTTTTTGGACACCCTCTACAACCAAATAATAGTATAATAGCAATATATTTCAATTTTGCCAAAACTACAGCTATATACTTATTTCTGTAACTAGGGCGGTTAGTACATCACTAATGTCAGATACTGTAAGGCTGTTAACCAGTTTAGAGTGTGGCGTCCGTTTTCCTGTTTCATTCAATATACCAATGATGTTGCAAATGTTTATGATTATTTCAAGTGGACAAAAGGTATTGTTAACATAAAGAAGATATATATTGTAATATCTTCTTTCAGCGTTGATGTTTCTTCCGTTGCGGTGCTTATTCGAAATGTTAACACATGAATTGTTGGCTTGGCTAAAATTCAAATATACACATTCAGCCATTTTTGCATATGTCTGTACTTATTTTGTAGTTGACTGTTTTTAAGATTTTTTGAAATTAAAATCCTGGTATCTTGAATATGTACAAGCTGGTCATACTTCCATAGAATCAATCCAACAAATAATTTGCAATCATAATATAAATAACGTGTACACGAGAATCAAAAAGTCTATGTTTTGAAAAGACTGTGGTCCGTCTATCAGTTCTATATGTGAAAGATAAGATACAGTCTCAGACGATATTAACACAACACTGCATTGTTAACCCATATTTTGTAATTCTATCCTGGGTCTGGCTGTAATTGTTTCGGCGATGGCTAAACGAATACGACACTTTCTACACAGTTTTGTAAGAACAATTTTATACCCTTGTTTGACAACTTCTAGTCGCAAGGCGTAAATCAAAGCATGGCATGATGAATTCAAAAGAATTAAATTACCACACATAACAAGGATAAACCATAACCAGTCATTAAAAATCATTCGTACGCCTGTATAATATATAGTACTTATTATAGTCATTACACTTACAGGAACCCAACCAATCATAAAGGTTATAATTATCAATAACGTCGTGACAATGGCTTTATTGTTGTGTTGATCGTCTGGATGAAAGATCTGACGTCGTGTAACATACTTTGTGTATGCCACATAGATTCGCGTGTATATAATGACTAACACAATAAACACTGGTATTACAAGTAAATATGGGAATCTGGGCAAATATTCTAACATCATGTAAAGACAAAATTGGTCCTCATTGCTTTTAAAGTAGCTAATAATCTTATAAATGGTTTCAATCACACTTACGACGAAACTAAAAATCCAAATAAAGGCCACGCATGCGCTTAAGCGTTTTGTAGACAAGATTCTGTCATAATGCAGTGGTTTAACAATCGCTATATAATGGTCTATCCCTAACATTAGAAGATTTAATAACGAAACTAACACGACGCCTGGTTCGATATACTTATGTACAACCACATGATAGTAGCAAGATAGATTAACATCTCCAACAAGTAAAGTTGCCATACTTATTTGTGTAACTAGGGAGGGTAGCACAACACAAATGTCAGATACCGCAAGGCTGATAACCAGTTTAGAGTGAGGCGTCAGTTTTCCTGGTGCATTCAATATAGCAATGATGTTGAGAATATTCACGATGAATCCAAATGAACAGATGATTAAGGTTATCACAAAGTAAATATCGTGTAATGTGGGAACAAAGTCTGTTTCGTTGCGGTACACATTCGAATTGTTGTCGCATGAACTGTTGACTTGGCTAAAGTTAAAAAATACACACTCAGACATTTTTGCATCTGTCTGCACTTATTTTGTAGTTGACTGTTGTTAAAGAGGTTCTGAAATAAATACTCTTAAATACATTTAAAGTCTGAAATGTGTACAAGCATTTGAAATCTGCATACATCCACAGAAACCAAAGAATCTGGTATTCGAAATGTGTATCCATCCACAGAATCACTTACAAATCTTTCGTATTCATCAAACAACTTACATGATAATCAGCCAGACCGTCCGAAAGTTTTCTTTTATAAACGTCTAATGAAACAATAAACCATTATTGTCTAGCGTTTGTTCGGTTGTTATTGTCTTTGTTTTCAGTTATGTGTTCATTTATTTCTTGATTCTCCCTATTCTGTAATGTTAGAATTACTCCCTCCGCATATATTATTTGCATAACATATATTTACTTGAACGAGGAAAGATGTTTGAATACATCAGGTGTCGACTATATTTCGTTAATTAAATGCTATAAATTGTTTTCCAAACCACATAACTTTGAACTCAAACAGAACAGATTGTGTGGATTTCGATTCCACCCGCAGCATTTTACATTTAACATCAAACATCCATAGATATATTTATAAGTTATCGCTTCTTCTTCACATCATAAACACTGTAAGTTTGGTCTCAGTCGCGTCGCCCAACATGAGTGTAATATGTTATGAAATAAACCTTTATATATAAAATTCTGAAATGATGGTAAATATCATACAGTCTGATTTGAATGTTTTGTATTAATAATTGAAACTTCTGAACACAGAAATGTCAACAAATTAAAGCATTTGTTAAAGAAACAAAGCTCTTGAGACTGGAGTTATTTTATTATGTTATTCTGAAATGTCAACGAAGTTTGATTTTAAATTGCTCCTTCAAAATTGGAAACTAAATAAAACGCAAATACTCATTTTTATAATTCATTATTGAACGTTTCATTCCTTTACAACACTACCCTGTTCTTTTGAAGGTCTGGTTCTCGAATACACAAACTGGGATTCTAAAAAGGCGCCATTTTGATTACATTTGGTAAAAACAACCTGGAGAAACGTAGTAAACGTTGTGTCGTATCATTATATCGCACCTGCTTATAGCAGGGTGCGATATGGGATTCCAACTTTCCGTCTGTCGGTCCGTCCGTTTGTCATTTTGTTTTCAACAATCACGCCAAAGTTCACATTACATTTTGATTTTCACTGCTCCTATTAAGATGTGAGAGTGAACTCGTTCACAGTAATTGTCCCAATTGATCGTTTCAAGGCGATAATTCTGTTGTGATTCTAATTGTTTTGTGTTTTGGAGTCGATTTTTTGTGCTGTTTGAGCCTTATATACGTTTTCATACTTTTAGTTCAGTTTTGAAATCTGAGTGGCCGTCTATTGGGGGAATAGCTGCTCACTCGGCTTACTATATAATTTCTTGGTATAAGTACCTAGTTGTCATTTTAGTTTTTCCCACCCTGCGGTTTGTGGAGTGGGAATTTCTTTCTGTTAGCGCAATTTCCTGATCATTGGCTACTTGTAGCTTTCTCACAATGCACTTCTTTCAGAAATGGGGTTGCTATAGATAGACACCATCTTGTTCATAACATGTGATATCGTTTTAACTTGTTAAATTTATTATCTACATCTGGCATAGTCTCTGGTGAACAGTATGTTACTTGCTTTTTTGGAAGCTATAGTTCCTTATGTTCAAATCAGTGATTCAAGCCACCTCATAGACCTTTGCTTTATATTGTGTTCTGAAATAATATAAGCCACTGGACGTACAACTATAGAATTAATCGCGATTTTTCACTTCAATGTGAAGGAGAAAACAATATCATCAGCTTTAAATTTACAGAGTCCAAACCAAGATCGTGAAGATTGAGAAAGTGATGTATGCAAAGGCACTTCATCTGTGCATTCTTTAAATTTTATAGTACTAAGTATTATTAACTTTTAAGTTATTTAAGAAACAGTGAATAAATTGCATTTAAATATTTTTTCTTGCAATTTACGATGTATCAAATAATAAATAACGACACGATCTTGGCCACGACTTAAAGCTATTCATTTTAGTTGGTTGGGGCCGGAGCTTCTTGTTTGGAGTAGTAGTAGTTTATTATTATTTAAAGTACAACCTGTTACACAGTGATATACATGCAACTATACAAATACAATATAAATACAGTGTATATATTATTTTTAACAGCCAGCCTACAAAGGTTTATGATGCACTGTCACTATTCATCGGTATTATTCCTGGAATGAACTTTTAATAGTCTTATTTTAAAAGTAGTCAACATTTCAACTGATCATACGCTAGAATTGGAATTATATGTGTATTATCCTATTCATCGCCTAGATAACATAACGTTTCTTTTCTCGTATGCACTTATCAAAAAGTTTAATACCGGTTTGCAGTCTGCTTCAATCAAACAGTATTTAAATTTCTCATCATCTGCCAGGTGGTGAATGTTTATTTTAGTAAACAGTTCATTTCTCAGAGCAGTATATCCTGAGCACACCACAAGAAAGTGTCTATCCAAGAAAGTATTTATTCAAGTTATTCCAAATAATGAGTTTTTGTTGTATGACTTTGTGGCCACCCGAATGTCAATTGGCTGTTCACTTAGCCTTCTGCATTTTATTTGTTGAGTCCAAGCTAGCACTGTGACCACCTTACCTTCAATAGCTGCTCACCCTGCTTTCCGTTATGCATGTTATACGTTGGTACCTATTTTTTATATTTCTTAACATGATTTCCTTATTGCATGTTTATATGTGTGTATATCAGAGCCACTGCAGAAGATGAGGGTGAGGTTATGGCCATGTAAAATCAATTTAAACCCGCCAGTAACTTTTCATATTTTTAGTTATGTTAAGGTAACTGAGTGGCCACCTATTGGGAAAATAGCTGCTCATTCGGCCTACGAAATGTTTTCGTGGTATAAGTACCTGATTGTTGGTTTGGTTTTTTCCCACCTCGGTTTTTGGAGTGGGAATCTTTTTCTGATTGCGCCTTTTCTGATCTTTGCCTACTTGTACCTTTTCATCCTCAACAGCACGGCTTTCACACACATTACACAATCTCTGTTCTAGTGGGATTTTTGGATTTCTCTATCTCCCAAGTTCAATGTTTGTTGCTTGGCCCACCGGGGTCCAACTGGCGTATTTCTTTTGCTTCAGAATTAGTAGGTTATTCGGCGCCCAGGGATCTCCATCGCCGGGCAGCTTACTCAATCTGTGAGTCCTGGTTTTTGATTCATCAGGATGTTTATCATGATTTATATGTTTGTTCTTGATGATTCATTGACTAGTTAGAGATTCACCACGAGGATTGAAGAACTAAGTAAATGTTATGACCCACTGCAAAAGCTGAGGGTGAGGTTAGGCGCCTGTAAAACCGGTTTAAGCCCGCCAGTAACTTTGTGTTACTGATCGTTCCAAGGCGATACTTCTGTGGTGGTTCTTTTTGTTTTATGTCTTGGTGTTTAAAATTTTTGTGCTGTTGGCGCCTTATGTATGTTTTCATATTTTAGTTAAGTTAAGATAACTGAGTGGCCACCTATTGGGAAAATAGCTGCTCATGCGGCTTACGATATGTTTTCATGGTATAAGTACCTAATTGTTAGTTTGATTTTTTCCCACCTCGGTTTTTGGAGTGGGAATCTTTTTCTGATTGCGCCTTTTTCCTGATCTTTGCCTACTTGTACCTTTCTAATAATTTACATTTAACACATTAAAACACTTAAATTGAACCAGTATACTTGTTTCATTTTTTCCTGCCGAAGTATGCACTTATCCTCATCTCCTACTGATTATCTCTTAAGTTTTCGGTTATCGGTTATCGGCTATGACATTTTGTACGGATTTTTTAGAAAATGGCCTTACATGTATATTCTTGCTTGACAACATCTAGCCACAACGCGCCAAATAATGAATTCAAACGAAGCAAAGATTTATAGATTAACAAGAGCAAATCAATATTGTTCTAGCGGTAGGTTTGTAACCAATATTATTCTAGCGGTAGGTTTGTATATAGCGTGTCCGACTAATGAAAGATCGTCGATATAACTTGTAGTATTCTGTATGGAAAAGTACCCGAAGGCATCGGAAGTTCCCCTAACTAGGACATACTTACGATGGTCTTACGAGTTAAGTTTTGGTAACTGAGTGGCCACCTTTTGGGAAAATATCTGCTCATTCGGCTTACGATATGTTTTCATGGTATAAGTACCTGATTGTTAATTCAGTTTTGTCCCACCTCAGTTTTTGGAGTGGGAATCTCTTTCTGATTGCGCCTTTTCCTGATCGTTGCCCACTTGTACCTTTTTCTTGGTATACGTACCTAAGTGCCTTTTGAGGTTTTCCCACCCCTCGGTTTATGGGGTGGGGTTAACTTTCTGATTGCGTCATTTCCTGATCATTGTCTAATTGTACCTTTTTCTGTGTTGAAAAAGAGTGCTTTACCATGATCGTACAGATTTGATTCCATTCTGGTATCAGGTAACGCCCACGGTGTATGACGTAACTGGCGTCGTTTTGTTCCCTGGCCTTTCTCCCGAGGTGTTCCCATATGTGTATAAATTGCTAAAATGACGTGCGATTTCGCTTTTTATGCGAGAAAGCTTTCACTTAGTAGGCCTCTACCGTTTGATGTGATGGTCAAGTCTAACCTTGCACGTTTAAATTTAACGTTTACAGAACCGAAAACCTATCGGCGCTACGCACGACGCAGTTTGTTTTCCGTCAGCTGTTTTGATACAAATCCTTTTATCCATGGCTCTAATTACCTAGCTTGTGATTCGTAGGTTGCCTAGAAATCGATTACGACACTATGACGTCAAATTGTCATTGCCCTATATGAGAGTCTTACGTTGTCTGGCGTCATGATGTCGGTTTTACACGCCGTCAGTTGATAGAACATGATTCGAGGAGACGGTATCTTACTCTCGCAAGTAAACACAGCCAACGCTAACAGAAGGCGGCACTTTTATAGTGCAACAGCGTTGTTTCATAATTAATTGTTAATCTATAGTAAGAGCTAGAGATTTACGTCACCAGAACGGCCTGGAAGCACTCTAAAATCTTGATCCTTATTAAGATTCTCATTAAATAATTAGCCATAATGGAGAATATGAACGAAAATACAGAATTTTTAAGTGAAACTTTATAACCCACAAAAATGGACAATTAAAGCGTTTTAACTGGGCAGTGAACAGTTTCTCTACTATGAACTCGCACATATTATATATCACTGGAAAGCTTGAGAAGTATCTTATTAAGCCATGACATTTACATCATTCTAGGAGTGCACCAAGGCAAAATGTTGGCCTATAATATGTATTTTGTGAAATGTCCACCCTGATTGTGTTTAAGCCGTTTAACAATTATCACTACTGACAATCACGTGGTATTGAATATATACAAACTGATAAATGATCGATGACACACACAGCAACTGAGAACGAAGTTGAGGTTAGATTTTCTAAATATTTCCAACGGCGATTCTTCTACTGACTGACAGATGTTTGCAGTCAATGCATTTATTGGAAGAAAGGAGCATCAGAAATCCCGGTTATTTCGTTTTCGCAAACACTTCAATGTTATTATGTTGGAAGTACTATATGTTCATTGGGCGGAAGTGTTTGCTAAAACGAAATAACCTGAATTCCTTAAGTTACTGAGGGTGAGGTTACGGCCGTGTAAAATCGATTTAAACCCGCCAGTAACTTTGTGTTACTGATCGTTCCAAGTCGATACTTCTGTGGTGGTTCTTTTTGTTTTATGTCTTGGTGTTTAAAATACTTCTGTGCTGTTGGCGCCTTATGTCTGTTTGCATATTTTAGTTAAGTTAAGGTAACTGAGTGGCCACCTATTGGGAAAATAGCTGCTCATTCGGCTTACGAAATGTTTTCATGGTATAAGTACCTGATTGTTAGTTTGGTTTTTTCCCACCTTGGTTTTTGGAGTGGGAGTCTTTTTCTGATCTTTGCCTACTTGTACTTTTTTCATTCAATAAATGTTTAATATCTTCATTGACTGCAAGTATTTAGCAGTCAACAGAGTAAACTGTATAGGAGAAAACTCGAATTTCTCAACTCATTTTTGGTTATAATTTCATTGTGCGTCACCCATTCCGTACCACGTGTTTCTCAGCTGTGAAATATTATCGCTATGTAATGGCCAAATTTAGCTTGAGAAGATTTAACAATGAAACTAACACGGCGCCTTGTTCGATATACGTATATACAGGGTGTCCAAAAAACGTAGCCGCTACAAAAAAGTGAACAGCTTTGTTAAATAAAGCAGATATAAGCAAAATATTTTAAACAGAAGGACTGTTGTTATATTTGATTCGTAATATGACCTCCAGTTTGCTAGGTAAAGCTTTATGAGCAAGTGACGTCATAACGAATCTGGGATGTCACTTCCTGTTGTCTGATGCAACTCGCATTCGTGGAAATGAAAAGCAGTAGCAAAATGCAATATCCAAGCATTTTCAAGCCTTTATTTTCCCTTAAAAATGTTACTAAGAGGGTGAAGTAACGATAATTATCAGAAACTAAAACCGTTTATTAAAAAATGGACAAAATGTAGTGAAAAATGGAGATTTTTTTCCAAAATGGGGAGTGAACGACCATGTGTTGTGTAAAATTTTCGTTTCTCCGAAAGTGGCCATTTACAATAATGGTGGTCATTTTGGATATTATGCAAAGTACATAATCTAAAGACGTTGTTTTGAAGCATACTCCTGATAAGTTTGGTTGATGAAATAAATAGTAAACATATATTGTAGCAGCTACGTTTTTTGGACACCCTGTACAACCAAATAATAGTATAATAGCAATATATTTCAATTTTGCCAAAACTACAGCTATATACTTATTTCTGTAACTAGGGCGGTTAGCACATCACTAATGTCAGATACTGTAAGGCTGTTAACCAGTTTAGAGTGTGGCGTCCGTTTTCCTATTTCATTCAATATAGCAATGATGTTGCGAATGTTTATGATTATTTCAAATGGACAAAGGTATTGTTAATATAAAGAAGATATATATTGTAATATCTTCTATCAGCGTTGATGTTTCTTCCGTTGCGGTGCTTATTCGAAATGTTAACACATGAATTGTTGGCTTTGCTAAAATTCAAATATACACATTCCGCCATTTTTTGCATCTGTCTGTACTTATTTTGTAGTTGACTGTTTTTAAGATTATTTGAAATTACAATCCTGGTATCGTGAATATGTACAAGCTGGCCATTCTTCCATAGAATCAATCCAACAATTAATTTGCAATCATAATATAAATAACATGTACACGAGAATCAAAAAGTCTATGTTTTGAAGAGACTGTGGTCCGTCTATCAGTTCTATATGAGAAAGATAAGAAACGGTCTCAGACGATATTAACACAACACTGCATTGCTAACCCATATTTTGTAATTCTATCCTGGGTCTGGCTGTAATTGTTTGGCCGATGGCTAAACGAATACGTCACTTTCTACACAATTTTGTAAGGACAATTTTATACCCTTGTTTGACAACTTCTAGCCGCACTGCGTAAATCAGTGCATCACATGATGAATTCAAAAGAATTAATACGGCTGTATAATATATAGTACTTATTATAGACATTACACTTACAGGAACCCAAACAATCATAAATGTTATAATTATCAATAACGTCGTGACAATGGCTTTATTGTTGTGTTGGTCGTCTGGATGAAAGATCTGACGTCGTGTAACATACTTTGTATATGCCACATAGATTCGCGTGTATATAATGACTAACACAATAAACACGGGTATAACAAGTATATATGGGAATCTTGGCATATATTCTACGATCATGTAAAGACAAAATTGGTCCTCATTGCTTTTAAAGTAGCTTAGGTACCTGTAAAACCGGTTTAAGCCCGCCAGTAACTTTGTGTTACTGATCGTTCCAAGTCGATACTTCTGTAGTGGTTCTTTTTGTTTTATGTCTTGGTGTTTAAAATTTTTTGTGCTGTTGGCGCCTTATGTATGTTTTTAGTTAAGTTAAGGTAACTGAGTGGCCACCTATTGGGAAAATAGCTGCTCATTCGGCTTACGATATGTTTCATGGTATAAGTACCTGATTGTTAGTTTGGTTTTTTCCCACCTCGGTTTTTGGAGTGGGAGTCTTTTTCTGATTGCGCCTTTTCCTGATCTTTGCCTACTTGTACCTTTTTATAATCTTAGGAATGGTTTCAATTACACTTGCGACGAAACTAAAAATCCAAATAAAGGCCATGCATGCGCTTATGCGTTTTGTAGACAATATTCTGTCATAATGCAGTGGTTTAACAATCGCTATATAATGGTCTATACCTAACATTAGAAGATTTAATAACGAAACTAACACGATGCCTGGTTGGAAATACTTATGTACAACCAATTCATAGTAGCAAGATTGATTTGCTATAATAATTCTGATTACTGCAACTAGAGTGGGTAGCAGAACACAAATGTCAGATACCGCAAGGTTGATAACCAGTTTAGAGTGAGGCGTCAGTTTTCCTGGTGCATTCAATATAGCAATGATGTTGAGAATATTCACGATGAACCCAAATAAACAGATGATTAAGGTTATCACAAAGTAAATATCGTGTAATGTGGGAACAAAGTCTGTTTCGTTGCGGTACACATTCGAATTGTTGTCGCATGAACTGTTGACTTGGCTAAAGTTAAAAAATACACACTCAGACATTTTTGCATCTGTCTGCACTTATTTTGTAGTTGACTGTTGTTAAAGAGGTTCTGTAATAAATACTCTTAAATACATTTAAAGTCTGAAATGTGCACAAGCATTTGAAATCTGCATACATCCACAGAAACCAAAGAATCTGGTATTCGAAATGTGTATCCATCCACAGAATCACTTACAAATCTTTAGTATTCATCAAACAACTTACATGATAATCAGCCAGACCGTTCGAAAGTTTTCTTTTATAAACGTCTAATGAAACAATAAACCATTATTGTCTAGCGTTTGTTCGGTTGTTATTGTCTTTGTTTTCAGTTATGTGTTCATTTATTTCTTGATTCTCCCTATTCTGTAATGTTAGAATTACTCCCTCCGCATATATTATTTGTATAACATATATTTACTTTAACGAGGAAAGATGTTTGAATACATCAGGTGTCGACTATATTTCGTTATTTAAATGCTATAAATTGTTTTCCAAACCACATAACTTTGAACTCAAACAGAACAGATTGTGTGGATTTCGACTCCACCTGCAGCATGTTACATTTAACATCAAACATCCATAGATATATTTATAAGTTATCGCTTCTTCTTCACATCATAAACACTGTAAGTTTGGTCTCAGTCGCGTCGCCCAACATGAGTGTAATATGTTATGAAATAAACCTTTATATATAAAATTCTGAAATGATGGTAAATATCATACTGTCTGATTTGAATGTTTTGTATTAATAATTGAAACTTCTGAACACAGAAATGTCAACAAATTAAAGCATTTGTTAAAGAAACAAAGCTCTTGAGACTGGAGTTATTTTATCATGTTATTCTGAAATGTCAGCGAAGTTTGATTTTAAATTGCTCCTTCAAAATTGGAAACTAAATAAAACGCAAATACTCATTTTTATAATTCATTATTGAACGTTTCATTCCTTTACAACACTACCCTGTTCTTTTGAAGGTCTGGTTCTCGAATACACAAACTGGGATTCTAAAAAGGCGCCATTTTGATTGCATTTGGTAAAAACAACCTGGAGAAACGTAGTAAACGTTGTGTCTTATTATTATATTGCACCTGCTTATAGCAGGGTGCAATATGGGATTCCAACTTTCCGTCTGTCTGTCCGTCCGTTTGTCATTTTGTTTTCAACAATCACGCCAAAGTTCACATTACATTTTGGTTTTCACTGCTCCTGTTAAGATGTGAGAGTGAACTCGTTCACAGTAATTGTCCCAATTGATCGTTTCAAGGCGATACTTCTGTTGTGATTCTAATTGTTTTGTGTTTTGGAGTCGATTTTTTGTGCTGTTTGAGCCTTATATACGTTTTCATACTTTTAGTTTAGTTTTGAAATCTGAGTGGCCGTTTATTGGGGAATAGCTGCTCACTCGGCTTACTATATAATTTCTTGGTATAAGTACATACGTAGTTGTCATTTTAGTTTTTCCCACCCTGCGGTTTGTGGAGTGGGAATTTCTTTCTGTTAGCGCAATTTCCTGATCATTGGCTACTTGTAGCTTTCTCACAATGCACTTCTTTCAGAAATGGGGTTGCTATAGATAGACGCCATCTTGTTCATAACATGTGATATCGTTTTAACTTGTTAAATTTATTATCTACATCTGGCATAGTCTCTGGTGAACAGTATGTTACTTGCTATTTTGGAAGCTATAATTCCTTATGTTCAAATCAGGGATTCAAGCCACCTCATAGACCTTTGCTTTATATTGTGTTCTGAAATAATATAAGCCACTGGTCGTACAACTATAGAATTAATCGCGATTTTTCACTTCAATGTGAAGGAGAAAACAATATCATCAGCTTTAAATTTACAGAGTCCAAACCAAGATCGTGAAGATTGAGAAAGTGATGTATGCAAAGGCACTTCATCTGTGCATTCTTTAAATTTTATAGTACTAAGTATTATTAACTTTTTAAGTTATTTAAGAAACAGTGAATAAACTGCATTAAAAATATTTTCTTGCAATTTACGATGTATCAAATAATAAATAGCGACATGATCTTGGCCCCGACTTAAAGCTATTCATTTTAGTTGGTTGGGGCCGGAGCTTCTTGTTTGTAGTAGTAGTAGTTTATTATTTTTTAAAGTACAACCTGTTACACAGTGATAAACATGCAACTATACAAATACAATATAAATACAGTGTATATTTAACAGCCAGCCTACAAAGGTTTATGATGCACTGTCACTATTCATCGGTATTATTCCTGGAATGAACTTTTAATAGTCTTATTTTAAAAGTAGTCAACATTTCAACTGATCATACGCTAGAATTGGAATTATATGTGTATTATCCTATTCATCGCCTAGATAACATAACGTTTCTTTTCTCGTATGCACTTATCAAAAAGTTTGATACCGGTTTGCTGTCTGCTTCAATCAAAAAATTTTAAATCATCTACCAGGTGGTGAATGTTTATTTTAGTAAACAGTTCATTTCTCAGAGCATTATATCCTGAGCACTCCACAAGAAAGTGTCTATCCAAGAAAGTATTTATTCAAGTTATTCCAATAATGAGTTTTTGTTGTATGACTTTGTGGCCACCCGAATGTCAATTGGCTGTTCACTTAGCCCTCTGCATTTTATTTGTTGAGTCCAAGCTAGCACTGTGACCATCTTACCTTCAATAGCTGCTCACCCTGCTTTCCGTTATACATGTTATACGTTGGTACTATTTTTTATATTTCTTAACATGATTTCCTTATTGCATGTTTATATGTGTGTATATCAGAGCCACTGCAGAAGATGAGGATGAGGTTATGGCCATGTAAAATCAATTTAAACCCACCAGTAACTTTGTGTTACTGATCGTTCCAAGTCGATACTTCTGTGGTGGTTCTTTTTGTTTTATGTCTTGGTGTTTAAATTTTTTGTGCTGTTGGTGCTTTATGTATGTTTTCATATTTTTAGTTAAGTTAAAATAACTGAGTGGCCACCTATTGGGAAAATAGCTGCTCAATCGGCTTACGATATGATTTCATGGTATAAGTACCTACCTCGGTTTTTGTTTTATGTCTTGGTGTTTAAAATATTTTGTGCTGTTGGCGCCTTATGTATATTTTCATATTTTTAGTTAAGTTAAGGTATTGGGAAAATAGCTGCTCATTCGGCTTACGAAATGTGTTCGTGGTATAAGTACCTGATTGTTGGTTTGGTTTTTTCCCACCTCGGTTTTTGGAGTGGCAATCTTTTTCTGATTGCGCCTTTCCTGATCTTTGCCTACTTGTACCTTTTCATCCTCAACAGCACGGCTTTCACACACTTTACACAATCTGTTCTAGTGGGATTTTTGGATTTCTTTATCTCCCAAGTTCAATGTTTGTTGCTTGGCCCACCGGGGTCCAACTGGCGTATTTCTTTTGCTTCAGAATTACTAGGTTATTCCGCGCCCAGGGATCTCAATCGCCGGGCAGCTTACTCAATCTGTGGGTCCTGGTTTTTGATTCATCAGGATGTTTATCATGATTTATATGTTTGTTCTTGATGATTCATTGACTAGTTAGAGATTCACCACGAGGACCGAAGAACTAACTAAATGTTATGACCCACTGCAGAAGCTGGGTGAGGTTAGGCGCCTGTAAAACCGGTTTAAAAAGGTACAAGTAGGCAAAGATCAGGAAAAGGTGCAATCAGAAAAAGATTCCCACTCCAAAAACCGAGGTGGGAAAAACCAAACTAACAATCAGGTACATATACCATGAAACAAATCGTAGGCCGATTGAGCAGCTATTTTCCCAATAGGTGGCCACACAGTTACCTTAACTTAACTAAAAATATGAAAACATACATAAGGCGCCAACAGCACAAAAATATTTTAAACACCAAGACATTAAACAAAAAGAACCACCACAGAAGTATCGACTTGGAACGATCAGTAACACAAAGTTACTGGCGGGTTTAAATCGATTTCACATGGCCATAACCTCACCCTCAGCTTCTGCAGTGGTTCATAACAAGCGAAATGTATACGCCATAAGAAGCATGGCGAGGAACGTCAACAACCAAAAAAGGAAAGTTTACTATGTATATATTAAAATCAGAGTCATCGCGTTTATCATAAATTTTAGAAGAAACGATTCCATATGCAATACTGATGTTAATCTAAAAATGAGGCTTCGGTATCTGTGTTGTTTGCTGTATTCGGCTGTAGATCAGGGAGATAAAAAAGGTACAAGTAGTTAAAGATCAGGAAAAGGCGCAATCAGAAAAAAATTCCCATTCCAAAAACCGAGGTGGGAAAAAACCAAACTAACAATCAGGTACTTATACCATGAAACATATCGTAAGCCGAATGAGCAGCTATTTTCCCAATAGGTGGTCACTCAGTTACCTTAACTTAACTAAAACTATAAAAACACACATAAGGCGCCAACAGCACAAAAAAAAAATAAACACCAAGACATAAAACAAAAAGAACCACCACAGAAGTATCGCCTTGGAACGATCAGTAACACAAAGTTACTGGCGGGCTTAAACCGGTTTTACATGGCCATAACCTCACCCCCAGCTTCTGCAGTGGTTCATAACATTTAGTTAGTTATTCGGTCCTCGTGGTGAGAAAGCTGAGTAAGCCCGCCAGTAACTTTGTGTTACTGATCTTTCCAAGGCGATACTTCTGTGGTGGTTCTTTTTGTTTTATGTCTTGGTGTTTAAATTTTTTGTGCTGTTGGTGCCTTATGTATGTTTTCATATTTTTAGTTAAGTTAAAATAACTGAGTGGCCACCTATTGGGAAAATAGCTGCTCATGCGGCTTACGATATGTTTTCATGGTATAAGTACCTAATTGTTAGTTTGTTTTTTTCCCACCTCGGTTTTTTGAGTGGGAATCTTTTTCTGATTGCGCCTTTTCCTGATCTTTGCCTACTTGTACCTTCCTAATGATTTAACATTTAACACATAAAAACACTTAAATTGAACCAGTATACTTGTTTCAGTTTATCCTGCCGAAGTATGCACTTATCCTTATCTCGTACTGATTATCTCTTAAGTTTCGGTTATCGGTTATCGGCTATGACATTTTGTACGGATTTTCTAGAAAATGGCCTCACATGTATATTCTTGCTTGACAACATCTAGCCACAACGCGACAAATAATGAATTCAAACGAAGCAAAGATTTATAGATTAACAAGAGCAAACCAATATTGTTCTAGCGGTAGGTTTGTAACCAATATTATTCTAGCGGTAGGTTTGTATATAGCGTGTCCGACTAATGAAAGATCATCGATATAACTTGTAGTATGCTGTATGGAAAAGTAAAACTAGGAATAATCAGGAAACGGTTCAATCAGAAAGAATTTATCACCGAGATGGGAAAACTAAACTGACAATCTGACACGGGTTAGTTACCCAAAGGCATCTGAAGTTCCCCTAACTAGGACATACTTACGATGGTCTTACGAGTTAAGTTTTGGTAACTGAGTAGCCACCTTTTGGGAAAATATCTGCTCATTCGGCTTACGATATGTTTTCATGGTACAAGTACCTGATTGTTAATTCAGTTTTTCCCACCTCAGTTTTTGGAGTGGGAATCTCTTTCTGATTGCGCCTTTTCCTGATCGTTGCCCACTTGTACCTTTTTCTTGGTATACGTACCTAAGTGCCTTTTGAGTTTTTCCCACCCCTCGGTTTATGGGGTGGGGTTAACTTTCTGATTGCATCATTTCCTGATCATTGTCTAATTGTACCTTTTTCTGTGTTGGAAAAGAGTGCTTTACCATGATCATACAGATTTGGTTCCATTCTGGTATCAGGTAACGCCCCCGGTGTATGACGTAACTGGCGTCGTTTTGTTCCCTGGCCTTTCTCCCGAGGTGTTCCCATATGTGTATAAATTGCTAAAATGACGTGCGATTTCGCTTTTTTTACGAGAAAGCTTTCACTTAGTAGGCCTCTACCGATTGATGTGATGGTCAAGTCTAGCCTTGCACGTTTACATTTAACGTTTACAGAACCGAAAACCTATCGGCGCTACGCACGACGCAGTTTGTTTTCCGTCAGCTGTTTTGATACAAATCCTTTTATCCATGGCTCTAATTACCTAGCCCGTGATTCGTAGGTTGCCTAGAAATCGATTACGACACTATGGCGTCATATTATCATTGCCCTATATGAGAGTCTTACGTTGTCTGGCGTCATGATGTCGGTTTTACACGCCAACAGCTGATAGAACATGATTCGAGGAGACTGTATCTTACTCTCGCAAGTAAACACAGCCAACGCTAACAGAAGGCGGCACTTTTATAGTGCAACAGCGCTGTTTCATAATTAATTGTTAATCTATAGTAAGAGCTAGAGATTTACGTCACCAGAACGGCCTGAAAGCACTCTAAAATCTTGATCCTTGTTCAGATTCTCATTAAATAATTAGCCATAATGGAGAATATGAACAAAAATGAACAAAAATACAGAATTTTTGAAGTGAAACTTTATAACACACAAAAATGGCCAATTAAAGCCTTTTAACTGGGCAGTGAACAGTTTCGCTACTATTAACCCGCACATATTATATATCACTGGAAAGCTTGAGAAGTATCTTATTAAGCCATGACATTAACATCATTCTAGGAGTGCACCAAGGCAAAATGTTCGCCTATAATATGTATTTTGTGAAATGTCCACCCTGATTGTGTTTTAGCCGTTTAACAATTATCACTACTGAAAATCACGTGGTATTGAATATATACAAACCGATAAATGATCGATGACACACACAGCAACTGAGAACGAAGTTGAGGTTAGATTTTCTAAATTTTTCCAACGGTGATTCTTCTACTGACTGACAGATAGGTGCAGTCAATGCAGAAATTGAACATTTATTGGAAGAAAGGAGCATCAGAAATCCCGGTTATTTCGTTTTCGCAAACACTTCAATGTTATTATGTTGGAAGTACTATAGGCGGAAGTGTTTGCTAAAACGAAATAACCTGAATTCCTTATGTTACTTTCATTCAATAAATGTTTAATATCTTCATTGACTGCACGTATCTAGCAGCCAATAGAGTAAACCATATAGGAGAAAACTCGAATTTCTCATCTCATTTTTGGTTAGAATTTCATTGTGCGTCACCCATTCCGTACCACGTGTTTCTCAGCTGTGAAATATTATCGCTATGTAATGGCCAAATTTAGCTTGAGAAGATTTAACAATGAAACTAACACGGCGCCTTGTTCGATATACGTATATACAGGGTGTCCAAAAAACGTAGCCGCTACAAAAAGTGAACAGCTTTGTTAAATAAAGCAGATATAAGCAAAATATTTTAAACAGAAGGACTGTTGTTATATTTGATTCATAATATGACCTCTAGTTTGCTAGGTAAAGCTTCATGAGCAAGTGACGTCATAACGAATCTGGGATGTCACTTCCTGTTGTCTGATGCAACTCGCATTCGTGGAAATGAAAAGCAGTAGCAAAATGCAATATCCAAGCATTTTCAAGCCTTTATTTTCCCTTAAAAATGTTACTAAGAGGGTGAAGTAACGATAATTATCAGAAACTAAAAGCATTTATTAAAAACTGGACAAAATGTAGTGAAAAATGGAGATTCTTTTCCAAAATGGGGAGTGAACGACCATGTCTTGTGTAAAATTTTCGTTTCTCCGAAAATGGCCATTTACAATAATGGTGGTCATTTTTGATATTATGCAAAGTACATAATCTAAAGACGTTGTTTTGAAGCATACTCCTGATAAGTTTGGTTGAATTATCTGTGAAAATGAAATAAATAGTAAACATATATTGTAGCAGCTACGTTTTTGGACACCCTGTACAACCAAATAATAGTATAATAGCAATATATTTCAATTTTGCCAAAACTACAGCTATATACTTATTTCTGTAACTAGGGCGGTTAGTACATCACTAATGTCAGATACTGTAAGGCTGTTAACCAGTTTAGAGTGTGGCGTCCGTTTTCCTGTTTCATTCAATATACCAATGATGTTTCGAATGTTTATGATTATTTCAAATGGACAAAAGGTATTGTTAACATAAAGAAGATATATATTGTAATATCTTCTTTCAGTGTTGATGTTTCTTCCGTTGCGGTGCTTATTCGAAATGTTAACACATGAATTGTTGGCTTGGCTAAAATTCAAATATACACATTCAGCCATTTTTTGCATCTGTCTGTACTTATTTTGTAGTTGATTGTTTTTAAGATTTTTTGAAATTACAATCCTGGTATCTTGAATATGTACAAGCTGGTCATACTTCCATAGAATCAATCCAACAAATAATTTGCAATCATAATATAAATAACATGTACACGACAATCAAAAAGTCTATGTTTTGAAGAGACTGTGGTCCGTCTATCAGTTCTATATGAGAAAGATAAGAAAAGGTCTCAGACGATATTAACACAACACTGCATTGCTAACCCATATTTTGTAATTCTATCCTGGGTCTGGCTGTAACTGTTTGGCCGATGGCTAAACGAATACGACACTTTCTACACAGTTTTGTAAGGACAGTTTTATACCCTTGTTTGACAACTTCTAGCAGCACTGCGTAAATTAGTGCATCACATGATGAATTCAAAAGAATTAATACGGCTGTATAATATATAGTACTTATTATAGTCATTACACTTAAAGGAACCCAACCAATCTTAAAGGTTATAATTATCAATAACGTCGTGACAATGGCTTTATTGTTGTGTTGATCGTCTGGATGAAAGATCTGACGTCGTGTAACATACTTTGT
Organism: Rugalucina vietnamica; assembly: GCA_964017185.1. Taxonomy (NCBI): domain Eukaryota; kingdom Metazoa; phylum Mollusca; class Bivalvia; order Lucinida; family Lucinidae; genus Rugalucina; species Rugalucina vietnamica. The sequence continues at coordinate 1,606,013 of OZ024884.1, read as the reverse complement.
GTATGCCACATAGATTCGCGTATATATAATGACTAACACAATAAACACTGGTATTACAAGTAAATATGGGAATCTGGGCAAATATTCTAACATCATGTAAAAACAAAATTGGTCCTCATTGCTTTTAAAGTAGCTAATAATCTTATAAATGGTTTCAATCACACTTACGACGAAACTAAAAATCCAAATAAAGGCCACGCATGCGCTTAAGCGTTTTGTAGACAATATTCTGTCATAATGCAGTGGTTTAACAATCGCTATATAATGGTCTATCCCTAACATTAGAAGATTTAATAACGAAACTAACACGACGCCTTGTTCGATATACTTATGTACAACCACATGATAGTAGTAAGATAGATTAACATCTCTAACAAGTAAAGTTGCCATACTTATTTGTGTAACTAGGGAGGGTAGCACAACACAAATGTCAGATACCGCAAGGTTGATAACCAGTTTAGAGTGAGGCGTCAGTTTTCCTGGTGCATTCAATATAGCAATGATGTTGAGAATATTCACGATGAACCCAAATAAACAGATGATTAAGGTTATCACAAAGTAAATATCGTGTAATGTGGGAACAAAGTCTGTTTCGTTGCGGTACACATTCGAATTGTTGTCGCATGAACTGTTGACTTGGCTAAAGTTAAAAAATACACACTCAGACATTTTTGCATCTGTCTGCACTTATTTTGTAGTTGACTGTTGTTAAAGAGGTTCTGAAATAAATACTGTTAAATACATTTAAAGTCTGAAATGTGTACAAGCATTTGAAATCTGCATACATCCACAGAAACCAAAGAATCTGGTATTCGAAATGTGTATCCATCCACAGAGTCACTTACAAATCTTTCGTATTCATCAAACAACTTACATGATAATCAGCCAGACCGTTCGAAAGTTTTCTTTTATAAACGTCTAATGAAACAATAAACCATTATTGTCTAGCGTTTGTTCGGTTGTTATTGTCTTTGTTTTCAGTTATGTGTTCATTTATTTCTTGATTCTCCCTATTCTGTAATGTTAGAATTACTCCCTCCGCATATATTATTTGTATAACATATATTTACTTTAACGAGGAAAGATGTTTGAATACATCAGGTGTCGACTATATTTCGTTAATTAAATGCTATAAATTGTTTTCCAAACCACATAACTTTGAACTCAAACAGAACAGATTGTGTGGATTTCGATTCCACCTGCAGCATGTTACATTTAACATCAAATATCCATAGATATATTTATAAGTTATCGCTTCTTCTTCACATCATAAACACTGTAAGTTTGGTCTACGTCGCGTCGCCCAACATGAGTGTAATACGTTATGAAATAAACCTTTATATATAAAATTCTGAAATGATAGTAAATATCATACAGTCTGATTTGAATGTTTTGCATTAATAATTGAAACTTCTGAACACATAAATGTCAACAAATTAAAGCATTTGTTAAAGAAACAAAGCTCTGGAGGCTGGAGTTATTTTATTATGTTATTCTGAAATGTCAGCGAAGTTTGATTTTAAATTGCTCCTTCAAAATTGGAAACTAAATAAAACGCAAATACTCATTTTTATAATTCATTATTGAACGTTTCATTCCTTTACAACACTACCTTGTTCTTTTGAAGGTCTGGTTCTCGAATACACCAACTGGGATTTTAAAAAGGCGCCATTTTGATTACATTTGGTAAAAACAACCTGGAGAAACGTGGTAAACGTTGTGTCTTATTATTTTATCGCACCTGCTTATAGCAGGGTGCGATATGGGATTCCAACTTTCCGTCTGTCTGACCGTCCGTTTGTCATTTTATCTTCAACAATCACGCCAAAGTTCACATTATATTTTGGTTTTCACTGCTCCTGTTAAGATGTGAGAGTGAACTCTTTCACAGTAATTGTCCCAATTGATCGTTTCAAGGCGATACTTCTGTTGTGATTCTAATTGTTTGTGTTTTGGAGTCAATTTTTTGTGCTGTTTGAGCCTTATATACGTTTTCATATTTTCAGTTCAGTTTTGAAATCTAAGTGGCCGCCTATTGGGGAATAGCTGCTCACCCGGCTTACTATATGTTTTCTTGGTATAAGTACGTAGTTGTCATTTTAGTTTTTCCCACCCCGGGGTTTGTGGAGTGGGAATTTATTTCTGATAGCGCCATTTCCTGATCATTGCCTACTTGTAGCTTTCTCACAATGCACTACACTGAACTTTCAGAAATGGGGTTGCTAAAGATAGACGCCATGTTGTTCATAACATGTGACATCGTTTTAACTTGTTAAATTTATTAGCTTCATCTGGCATAGTCTCTCGTGAACAGTATGTTACTTGCTATTTTGGAAGCTATAGTTCCTTATGTTCAAATCAGGGATTCAAGCCGACTCATAGACCTTTGCTTTTTATTGTGTTCTGAAATAACATCAGGAAAACATGTCCGTGTAATGAATACCCCCTTATACCCCACTTTTATATAGTAAAACTGGGGTTTGCAGGGTAATACCTATTTTTCTTATTTTTGCTCCAAAACATAGATTGTGGGTACTCGTTAGAACCGCCTCGGCGAGGCGGTTCTAACGTGTACCCACAATGTATGTTTTGAGCAAAAATAAGAAAAATATCAAAATTTTTCATATGAAATTTTCAATTTTTACAGGTGAAAAAAAATCTCTTTATATTGCATGGGCGTGTTTTCGTAATGATATGAGCCACTTGTCGTACAACTATAGAATTAATCGCGATTATTCACTTCAATGTGAAGGAGAAAACAATATCATCAGCTTTAAATTTACAGAGTCCAAACCAAGATCGTGAAGATTGAGAAAGTGATGTATGCAATTGCACTACATCTGTGCATTCTTTAAATTTTATAGTACTTAGTATTATTAACTTTTAAGTTATTTAAGAAACAGTGAATAAATTGCATTTAAATATTTTCTTGCAATTTACGATGTATCAAATAATAAATAACGACACGATCTTGGCCACGACTTAAAGCTATTCATTTTAGTTGGTTGGGGCCGGAGCTTCTTGTTTGGAGTAGTAGTAGTTTATTATTATTTAAAGTACAACCTGTTACACAGTGATATACATGCAACTATACAAATACAATATAAATACAGTGTATATATTATTTTTAACAGCCAGCCCACAAAGGTTTATGATGCACTGTCACTATTCATCGGTATTATTCCTGGAATGAACTTTTAATAGTCTTATTTTAAAAGTAGTCAACATTTCAACTGATCATATGCTAGAATTGGAATTATATGTGTATTATCCTATTCATCGCCTAGATAACATAACGTTTCTTTTCTCGTATGCACTTATCAAAAAGTTTGATACCGGTTTGCAGTCTGCTTCAATCAAACAGTATTTAAATTTCTCATCATCCGCCAGGTGGTGAATGTTTATTTTCGTAAACAGTTCATTTCTCAGAGCATTATATCCTGAGCACTCCACAAGAAAGTGTCTATCCAAGAAAGTATTTATCCAAGTTATTCCAATAATGAGTTTTTGTTGTATGACTTTGTGGCCACCCGAATGTCAATTGGCTGTTCACTTAGCCCTCTGCATTTTATTTGTTGAGTCCAAGCTAGCACTGTGACCACCTTACCTTCAATAGCTGCTCAACCTGCTTTCCGTTATACATGTTATACGTTGGTACCTATGTTTTATATTTCTTAACATGATTTCCTTATTGCATGTTTATATGTGTGTATATATCAGAGCCACTGCAGAAGATGAGGGTGAGGTTTTGGCCATGTAAAATCGATTTAAACCCGCCAGTAACTTTGTGTTACTGATCGTTCCAAGTCGATACTTCTGTGGTGGTTCTTTTTGTTTTATGTCTTGCTGTTTAAAATATTTTTGTGCTGTTGGCGCCTTATGTATGTTTTCATATTTTTAGTTAAGTTAAGGTAACTGAGTGGCCACCTATTGGGAAAGTAGCTGCTCATTCGGCTTACGAAATGTTTTCGTGGTATAAGTACCTGATTGTTGGTTTTGTTTTTTCCCACCTCGGTTTTTGGAGTGGGAATCTTTTTCTGATTGCGCCTTTTCCTGATCTTTGCCTACTTGTACCTTTTCATCCTCAACAGCACGGCTTTCACACACTTTACACAATCTCTGTTCTAGTGGGATTTTTGGACTTATGTATCTCCCAAGTTCAATGTTTGTTGCTTGGCCCACCGGGGTCTAACTGGCGTATTTATTTTGCATCAAAATTAGTAGGTTATTCGGCGCCCAGGGATCTCCATCGCCGGGCAGCTTACTCAATCTGTGAGTCCTGGTTTTTGATTCATCAGGATGTTTATCATGATTTATATGTTTGTTCTTGATGATTCATTGACTAGTTAGAGATTCACCACGAGGACCGAATAACTAACTAAATGTTATGACCCACTGCAGAAGCTGAGGGTGAGGTTAGGCGCCTGTAAAACCGGTTTAAGCCCGCCAGTAACTTTGTGTTACTGATCGTTCCAAGGCGATACTTCTGTGGTGGTTCTTTTTGTTTTATGTCTTGGTGTTTAAAATTATTGTGCTGTTGGTGCCTTATGTATGTTTTCATATTTTTAGTTAAGTTAAGATAACTGAGTGGCCACCTCTTAGGAAAATAGCTGCTCATGCGGCTTACGATATGTTTTCATGGTATAAGTACCTAATTTTTAGTTTGTTTTTTCCAACCTCGGTTTTTGGAGTGGGAATCTTTTTCTGATTGCGCTTTTTCCTGATCTTTGCCTACTTGTACCTTCCTAATAATTTAACATTTAACACATTAAAACACTTAAATTGAACCAGTACTCTTGTTTCAGTTTATCCTGCCGAAGTATGCACTTATCCTTATCTCGTACTGATTATCTCTTACGTTTTCGGTTATCGGTTATCGGCTATGACATTTTGTGCGGATTTTCTAGAAAATGGCCTTACATGCATATTCTTGCTTGACAACATCTAGCCACAACGCGCCAAATAATGAATTAAAACGAAGCAAAGATTTATAGATTAACAAGAGCAAACCAATATTGTTCTAGCGGTAGTTTTGTAACCAATATTATTCTACCGGTAGGTTTGTATATAGCGTGTCCGACAAATGAAAGATCGTCAATATAACTTGTAGTATGCTTTATGGAAAAGTAAACTAGGAATGGTCAGGAAACGGTGCAATCAGAAAGAATTTATCACCGAGATGGGAAAAACTAAATTTACAATCTGACACGGGTTAGTTAACCGAAGGCATCGGAAGTTCCCCTAACTAGGACATACTTACGATGGTCTTACGAGTTAAGTTTTGGTAACTGAGTGGCCACCTTTTGGGAAAATATCTGCTCATTCGGCTTACGATATGTTTTCATGGTATAAGTACCTGATTGTTAATTCTGTTTTTCCCACCTCAGTTTTTGGAGTGGGAATCTCTTTCTGATTGCGCCTTTTCCTGATCGTTGCCCACTTGTACCTTTTTCTTGGTATACGTACCTAAGTGCCTTTTGAGTTTTTCCCATCCCTCGGTTTATGGGGTGGGGTTAACTTTCTGATTGCGTCATTTCCTGATCATTGTCTAATTGTACCTTTTTCTGTGTTGAAAAACAGTGCTTTACCACGATCGTACAGATTTGGTTCCATTCTGGTATCAGGTAACGCCCCCGGTGTATGACGTAACTGGCGTCGTTTTGTTCCCTGGCCTTTCTCCCGAGGTGTTCCCATATGTGTATAAATTGCTAAAATGACGTGCGATTTCGCTTTATATACGAGAAATCTTTCACTTAGTAGGCCTCTATCGATTGATGTGATGGTCAAGTCTAGCCTTGCACGTTTACATTTAACGTTTACATAACCGAAAACCTATCGGCGCTACGCACCACGCAATTTGTTTTCCGTCAGCTGTTTTGATACAAATCCTTTTATCCATGGCTCTTATTACCTAGCCCGTGATTCGTAGGTTGCCTAGAAATCGATTACGACACTATGGCGTCAAATTGTCATTGTCCTATATGAGAGTCTTACGTTGTCTGGCGTCATGATGTCGGTTTTACACGCCGTCAGCTGATAGAACATGATTCGAGGAGACTGTATCTTACTCTCGCAAGTAAACAAAGCCAACGCTAACAGAAGGCGGCACTTTTATAGTGCAACAGCGCTGTTTCATAATTAATTGTTAATCTATAGTAAGAGCTAGAGATTTACGTCACCAGAACGGCCTGGAAGCACTTTAAAATCTTGATCCTTATTAAGATTCTCACTAAATAATTAGCCATAATGGAGAATATGAACAAAAATAAAGAATTTTTGAAGTGAAACTTTATAACACACAAAAATGGCCAATTAAAGCCTTTTAACTGGGCAGTGAACAGTTTCGCTACTATTAACCCGCACATATTATATATCACTGGAAAGCTTGAGAAGTATCTTATTAAGCCATGACATTTACATCATTCTAGGAGTGCACCAAGGCAAAATGTTGCCTATAATATGTATTTTGTGAAATGTCCACCCTGATTGTGTTATAGCAGTTTAACAATTATCACTACTGACAATCACGTGGTATTGAATATATACAAACCGATAAATGATCGATGACACACACAGCAACTGAGAACTGAGGTTAGATTTTCAACGGCGACTCTTCTACTGACTGACAGATAGGTGCACTCAATGCAGAAGGAAGAAAGGAGCATCAGAAGTCCCGGTTATTTCGTTTTCGCAAACACTTCAATGTTATTATGTTGGAAGTACTATATGTTCATTGGGCGGAAGTGTTTGCTAAAACGAAATAACCTGAATTCCTTATGTTACATTCATTCAATAAATGTTTAATATCTTCATTGACTGCACGTATCTAGCAGTCAATAGAGTAAACCATATAGGAGAAAACTCGAATTTCTCGTCTCACTTTTGGTTAGAATTTCATTGTGCGTCAACCATTCCGTACCACGTGTTTCTCAGCTGTGAAATATTATCGCTATGTAATGGCCAAATTTAGCTTGAGAAGATTTAACAATGAAACTAACACGGCGCCTTGTTCGATATACGTATATACAGGGTGTCCAAAAAACGTAGCCGCTACAAAAAAGTGAACAGCTTTGTTAAATAAAGCAGATATAAGCAAAATATTTTAAACAGAAGGACTGTTGTTATATTTGATTCATAATATGACCTCCAGTTTGCTAGGTAAAGCTTCATGAGCAAGTGACGTCATAACGAGTTATAACGAATCTGGGATGTCACTTCATGTTGTCTGATGCAACTCGCATTCGTGGAAATGAAAAGCAGTGGCAAAATGCAATATCCATGTATTTTCAAGCCTTTATTTTCCCTTAAGAGGGTGAAGTAACGATAATTATCAGAAGCTAAAAGCATTTATTAAAAACTGGACAAAATGTAGTGAAAAATGGAGATTCTTTTCCAAAATGGGGAGTGAACGACCATGTGTTGTGTAAAATTTTCGTTTCTCCGAAAGTGGCCATTTACAATGATGGTGGTCATTTTGGATATTATGCAAAGTACATAATCTAAAGACGTTGTTTTGAAGCATACTCCTGATAAGTTTGATTGAATTATCTGTGAAAATGAAATAAACAGTAAACATATATTGTAGCAGCTACGTTTTTGGACACCCTGTACAACCAAATAATAGTATAATAGCAATATATTTCAATTTTACCAAAACTACAGCTATATACTTATTTCTGTAACTAGGGCGGTTAGCACATCACTAATGTCAGATACTGTAAGGCTGTTAACCAGTTTAGAGTGTGGCGTCCGTTTTCCTGTTTCATTCAATATACCAATGATGTTGCGAATGTTTATGATTATTTCAAATGGACAAAAGCACTGCTGGGAATCACGTGATACGCAATGTTTATGATATGTGCAAATTGTAAACAAGAAGCCGCCATTTTCCACCGGGTCTAGGTAAGTCTATCGAGTTTTGTTTCAAATTCCGAGGGATAATGATGGATGAATATGCCCAATCCATGCAGATACATCAGATTTATTTAACCATGTGCGAGCTAATCTTTCAAAGTGTTTTGTTTGTGAAAACACTTCATTACCATCATCAAAATTGTTTGTTGCCATGTACACCAAATATTTATTTTGGGCCTTATTCATTCTTCCAGCAACAATGCGTCCTTTCTTAGAGGTAAAATAACATTTTTTTTAAAGGACAATTACCTCCATTTTACAGAAATATGCTAAGTGCCACATGAAAAAAGATAATCAACATCATTGACATTGCATCCCTATACACATGCAATGTGGATTGATACCCTCCACACTAAAACAATAGTCATCATGTTTCTATTCTTTCGCAGTCGATAAATGTATTGATTGCTAATGCACCAGTCCTTTGTAACCATTGCCCCCCCCCCCCACACACATACCTACGGTGAAGAGTGGGGGATAGCCGGGCTTAAGTGCAGAGCAATTACTTGTCGAGTGTATCCGCAGTGCAGGGGGTATGACGAGGTGTTTTATGCATTAGGATCCTTACTCCAGGGCAATTTTCTATTTCTAAGGTGAGGCCAAAGATCAAAGTTTTGACCCCCCAGTTTGCCCCCTGTGTGTGCAGCTTATAGCAGGGCACTGAAAGCAGAAATGCCACAATCACCGCCCTTCCCCGTAGGTGGATGAGCAGTGGTTACAAATGACTTGTGCACAATTGCAGCTAAAATATGATCAAAAAAAGAAGAAAAAATAGCCATTCTCGGTTTTGTTCAATATTGAGAACGAATCTTTGAATGCTTTCCTGGCTTTATTATATATCAGCAGTCACACATTAGCGTATAACCCAAACGCGCTTCTGGCGTATGAATACTCTCAACATGCTTAAGATTTTGGACGTATAAAAATAATTTGTCCCTTTAACTCGCTTTAGCAGTCACACATTAGCGCCTGACTGAGACGTGTGCCGGACGTACAAAAATCTCAAAGTGTTGAAGTACGGCAGTTTGTGTTACTTCCCAGACGCGCTAAGCATGTGCTACAGGCGCACAGCAAACGTTCAACGCGCGTCTCACAAACGCTTAGGGCACGCTACGGAAGCAATATCTCATAAAATCTGAAAACGCATGTGGCGTATACTAGCGTGCATTACACGTGCGCCAAATGCGTTCATAGCGTATTCAACGCGTCTGTCATGGAACTTATTCGAAACGTAAAAGACATTCGCACAAGACACGACCAGCTTCTGGAAAAAATTAAGCATGATTAAACACATACGTGCCTAGAGCGCGCACCGACCTTTAGCGACGTATATCAACGTACACCCAGCGTACACCCAGCGTACACCAAAAAACGCACATGTAGCGTGTTTCTAATGTGTCTCCGACGTGCTCCTGACGTAGGTTGAATCATTCAAAGTTTACATTTTTGTCAACACGCCCGGCGCGCGTTGGCTTATTCTGCTATTTTAAACAGCAGTCACACACTAGCGTATAATCCAAACGCGCGCCGGGCCACGGTGTCGACAAAAATGTAAAATTCAAAAAACGCCAGGAGCACGTTGGAGACACGTTAGAAACGCGTTGAACGCGCGTTTTTTTAAGCTTGGTGTACGCTTGTTGCATACGTCGCTGTAAGTCGCTGCGCGCTCTTGGCGCGTTTGGCCAGCCCCCCCCCCCCCCCAAAAAAAAAAAAAAAAAAAAAAATCAAACATGCTTAAAGACTTTCTAGAAGTTCGGTGTGTCGCGGGTGTGTGTCTTATACGTTTCGAATAAGTTCCATGCGCGTAACATGCAAATTAAGCATGACCTGAAACAGACAAGCTACTTTCAAACTAGATGCACTGCGACAGATAAAATGCAGGTTTGTCGGACGCGCACATTTAACATATCGCAAATTTTACACCCATGTACACCACATTAATTTATGAGAAATGTAACATTTATTTTGCATATGCCAGTTTCGATAAGTTTTTGGGTATCATGTATGCTCCAATTTAATACGTTTTTATCATTGTCGTGTGAAGAATTTGTACGTATCCATCACATCTGTGAAGAACTTTTTTAATATATAGAAACGGTACCAAGATTCACGTGTGAATTTTTGACATGTAAAGAATTGGTGCGTATTCTGCAAATTTTCTGTCAAGAACTGTTGAATTAAACTGTGCGTATGTTCATTTTCTGGGGCACATGGCGCTCTTGACGGTAGAAAAGTCTATGCTTTTGCATGTCAAAAGTGAGTATAAAAAGGTAAGGAGAAGTTTTTTATATGTGTAAAAAGCTAACTGATACTTTTTGCATACTTTTTGCATTAATTTAGAAGCGTGTGAACTTGTCTTTGAGAGACTCTAAAAACTGGTTTAAAGTCCCCAGTATTTTTTTGTATTACTGATTGTTCCAAGGCGATACGTCAGTTGTGGTTCTATTTGTTTTATGTTTTGGAGTCGAATTTTCGTGCTGTTTGAACCTTATGTACGTTTTCATAGTTTTGGTAAAGTTCGGGTTACTGTTTGGCACTTATTGGGAAATAGCTGCTCATTCGGCTTAATGGGAAACATAATTATTAAATTCCCGCATATAATTTTCATGAAATTTCACATGCTTCAAGATAATTGTATCCTTGGACTAAAATCGAAATAAAAGTGGGATGTCACCGGACTCGTTTCCATGGTATCAGAACTTTTTGAATGTTTCTCGTGCATTTCATAAAAACGCGTTCGTAGCGGAAATGTGTTTTAATATATGTGTTATTTTTGCATAAACAACTTAAACATACGATCAGTGATATTTTCTTAAATTTTGATACTATTTGCTTTTAAACTGAGGAGATTACAAGCAAAATTAACTTTCCCGCCATGTTTTCAAACCTGGAAAAAATATGTATTTTTGCGATATCTCCTAAACTACGCATATGATTTTATTTAAATTAAACCAATAGATATAAAACGATGTAACCATTCAAAAGTTGAAATAAAAAGTGGGGGTCATCGAATTGCGTTGGAAGATTTAGAGAAAACCCGTTCTTTTTTCGTTTTAATGTCAAACGTTGCACTGACGTCGCGTATATTAATGCGACGTCATCAACAGCGAAATAACCGTTTTTCACATGCAATTAACCTTATACAAGAATGAGGGTAAATCAATTGTTGCATAACTAATTTAAAATAAAAAATGAACAATATGTTTACCCGCTTTAGGACTTAATTATGCAGAAACAAACAAAATAAGATTCTACAGCTTGAAACGTCATTTGAAAATCAAAATAAAACGACGCTAAAAGCTACGCGTAACATAGTAAATCAATAGTACAAAAAAGTGTAACAAAAATTAACAGAAAAGTATTAATAAGGTTTCATTATTATTAATTATGCATATTAAAGTAGAACTTTATGACGGCATTAAGCCTGATGAATACCCAAGCTTTTAACAGAAATTAATGTATATTCAAACCAACACAACTTTCTCAATATCCATCTGATTTTAATAAAACTTGTACCAAATTGTTAAGAGAGGCAACCACTTTCATTTAAGATGCATTGTGTTTTAACCTTGCATTTCCCTTTAAGAGTCCATGTTAGAACAAAATGAGAATAAAAGATGCAAAGAGTGTGTGTCTGGGGTCGTTGAAGTGTACTCAAAAGATCAAGTTCTAAACATCTAAAGCAAATACCAAAGTGAGGGTGAAAAAAGGTGCAATTTTAAAGTGACTTAACATATGACCCCCACCTGGTTGATGGCTAATTTTTTGAAGCACAGTTTTTGCCCCTTGTTCAATAGTGTGATCGAATAGCATATCTATGAAATGGAATCCATAAAACTTTGTTAATTCTTATGAGCTTTATGGAAAATTGGTTAATGGCATCATTACGTTTCTAATTTCGTCGGGTATAGTAAATAAAGAAATGAAGAAAGAGAAAGGTATTCAACATGAAACATTTAAAATACCATTGATGGATATGAGTGGTAAAGAGTCAAACAGTTTGTATGATCTATTACTTTCTGAACTAGCGAAAAACATGGCTTTGTCCGTCACTGTATTGGACCTAATCAATTTTAGAGAGCCAAAATTAATCTACTTAAATATTAAACTGACAGAAAATAAGAACACAATTTATTTGTGTGGAAGGAATCAATTTGGTTTGCTGTGTACATGGTATCTAGCAAAGTAATCTGCTCGTAAAATTGCAGAATTTGGTTTTATCCGTTATGAAACAACTTCCCACGTTTTTATAATACCACAGCAGTATGTAATGAATTTCAATGTCATGATTAACATTTAATATTTAAGATATTGAAGGAAATAAAGCTTATGTGTGTAGGGTAACAGCGTATTTTAAGAGAATTTTTGAAGTGTTTGAAACACTGGCCAGGTGAAATGCCACAAACTATGGCTCAAATTCTTCCAAATAGGGTTGTCCATGGAATGCACTAGGTGGCGTAAAAATCAACAAGCGTATCTTGAAGTTATTTGGAAAGAAAACAAAACTGATGACGTCATTTGTTTACATTTTGGTGTATATGGAAACACTTGCGGTCACATGATTCCCAGCAGTGAAAAGGTATTGTTAACATAAAGAAGATATATATTGTAATATCTTCTTTCAGCGTTGATGTTCCTTCCGTTGCGGTGCTTATTCGAAATGTTAACACATGAATTGTTGGCTTGGCTAAAATTCAAATATACACATTCAGCCATTTTTGCATCTGTCTGTACTTATTTTGTAGTTGACTGTTTCTAAGATTTTTTGAAATTACAATCCTGGTATCTTGAATATGTACAAGCTGGTCATACTTCCATAGAATCAATCCAACAAATAATTTGCAATCATAACATGTACACGAGAATCAGGAAGTCTATGTTTTGAAGAGACTGATAGTCTGTCTATCAGTTCTATATGAAAAAGATAAGAAACGGTCTTAGACGATATTAACACAACACTGCATTGTTAACCCATATTTTGTAATTCTATCCTGGGTCTGGCTGTAATTGTTTGGCCGATGGCTAAACGAATACGACACTTTCTACACAATTTTGTAAGGACAATTTTATACCCTTGTTTGACAACTTCTAGCCGCACTGCGTAAATCAGTGCATCACATGATGAATTCAAAAGAATTAATACGGCTGTATAATATATAGTACTTATTATAGACATTACACTTACAGGAACCCAAACAATCATAAATGTTATAATTATCAATAACGTCGTGACAATGGCTTTATTGTTGTGTTGGTCGTCTGGATGAAAGATCTGACGTCGTGTAACATACTTGGTGTATGCCACATAGATTCGCGTGTATATAATGACACACAATAAACACTGGTATAACAAGTAAATATGGGAATCTTGGCATATATTCTACGATCATGTAAAGACAAAATTGGTCCTCATTGCTTTTAAAGTAGCTTATAATCTTAGGAAAGGTTTCAATCACACTTGCGACGAAACTAAAAATCCAAATAAAGGCCACGCATGTGCTTATGCGTTTTGTAGACAATATTCTGTCATAATGCAGTGGTTTAACAATCGCTATATAATGGTCTATCCCTAACATTAGAAGATTTAATAACGAAACTAACAGGACGCCTGGTTGGAAATACCTATGTACAACCAATTTATAGTAGCAAGATTGATTAACATCTCCAACAAGTAAAGTTGCTATTATTATTTCTGCAACTAGAGAGGGTAGCACAACACAAATGTCAGATACCGCAAGGCTGATAACCAGTTTAGAGTGAGGTGTCAGTTTTCCTGGTGCATTCAATATAGCAATGATGTTTAGAGTATTCACGATGAAACCAAATGAACAGATGATTATTGTTATCACATGGTAAATATCGTGTAATGTGGCGTAAACGTCTGTTTCGTTGCGGTACACATTCGAAATGTTGACGCATGAATTGTTGACTTGGCTAAAGTTCAAAAATACACACTCAGACATTCTTGCATCTGTCTGCACACATTTTGTAGTTGATTGTTGTTAAAGAGGTTTTGAAATAAATACCCTTATTCAAAGTCCGAAATATGTAAAAGCATTTGAAATGTGTATACATCCACAGAATCAACAGAATCTGGCATTTGAAATGTGTATACATCCACAGAATCAACAGAATCTGGCATTTGAAATGTGTATACATCCACAGAATCAACAGAATCTGGCATTTGAAATGTGTATACATCCACAGAATCAACAGAATCTGGCATTTGAAATGTGTATACATCCACAGAATCACATTCGAATCTTTTATATTCATGAAACAACTAACATGAGAATCAGATCATACTGTTCGAAAGTTGCCTACTTTTACTAGTATCTTTCAAAAACGTCTAATGAAACAATACAACATTATTGTCTAGCGCTTGCTTGGTAGTTTGTATCTTTGTTTTAAGTTATTATTTTATTTTTTCTTCATTGTTTCTATTCCGTAATGTTAGAATTACTCCCGCCTCATATATTATATGCATAACATATATTCACTTAAAAGAAGAAAGATGTTTAAATACGTCAGATGTTGAGGGTCTTTTTTCGACTATATTCCTTTGATTTAAAGTTGTAAATTGTTTACCAAATCACATGACTTTGAACACAATGAAACAGAATAGATTGTGTGGATTTCGATTCCACATGTAACATGTAATATGTAAAATTTAACATTAAACATCTATGGATATATCTATAAGTTATCGTTTCTACTTCACATCAGGAAATCATGCCTGTGCAATGAAAACCCCCTTAAACCCCACGTACATATGGTCATGATAACTGGGATATTGTAACGTATTGAGGGTTCATATGACAGGCAAACTAAACAGCACAGCAAAGTTTAACACAAAAATATTTATTAATGTGTGAACTTAATCTATAGAAGGATAGAACAGACAGCAAAAGATAGAATATAGCACAGAAAGATATTTACATAGAACAGAAGTAGTTTACATAATAACTAATTCTCTTCACTACTAGTTCTATTAGTTCAAATCAATTATATGATACTGCACCGGTGTTTTAATAAAATGTAACTTTCGTATAGATATTTATTCAAATAAACAGTTTCTGCAAATATTATGATTAATGTCATTAAGTCACTGTGTATTTCTACTGATAAATTCAGTCAATGGATATTATGATACTCTAGTGTCATAATGGCTGCCCATACTTCAAGCACAAGTTTTTCAATTGTCATTAATGTTCTCTATACGCAGAGAATAGTCCATACTATATGACCGGTGTTATATAACATCTGTCAATAACAGCTCAACTTCATATGAATGAAGATCCCATAGTGACTGCCCACGCATGTTAGATTTAAACTCTCAATAGTCATCATTTGGTATGTTGTAGGTATAACATCAAAGGCGAAGACTCGGTACAGAATTCTTCAATATACTCCAATTACAACTTCTTGTAATTAAATTACTGCATTATGACTTCTCAGTAGCAGCAAACACAAACTTCTTTGTCTAACATTATTATTTAAAGTCTGCATGTAATATTTTTCTTCATCACAAACATCTTTCCTCTACAGAAATAATCTGACCACTGACCACACTGAATGAATAATAACTGTCTTTTCACAATAGTTCACTCAGCTTAGTATGAATGAAAAAAAATGATCAATACATTCTATTCAATGAATTTCACAGGTAAACACTTGCCTACATCAAAATCCAATATTAATCACATATAGTGTTGGAAAAAAGAAATGCAAAACAAGTAAATTTGCTACATATGCCCCCTCTCAAAGATAAAATTACATAATTTAATTTTATCTAGTTATACAGCAAATTTATGCCCTGGACAACATATCAGCAATTACATTGTCTTTGCCAGCAATGTGTCTTATAGTGAACTTGTATTCTTGGAGCATAAGGCTCCAGCGTAGAAGCCTCATATTGTGATCCTTCATTTGATTAAGCCATCTTAAGGGGAAATGGTCTGTTTCTATCACAAATTCTTTTCCAATGAGATATTCTCTCAATGTCTGGCAAGCTTTGACAATGGCAAGACACTCCTTTTCTACAATACTATACCTTTGCTCCCTTGGCAGAAGTTTCTTGCTCATGAATACAATCGGATGCAGGTTTTCACCATCAGACTGCAGAAGCACTGCCCCTACACCACGATCACAAGCATCTGTTTGCAACACAAAATCCTTGGAAAGATCTGGATTTTGCAGGATTGGGTATGAAGTTAATGCTTTTTTGAGACACATAAATGCATTCTGATGTACATGTGTCCATGACACTTTATTTGGAAGGTTCTTTTTGGTGAGATCAGTCAAAACTGCTGAAATTTCAGCAAAGTTTGGAATGAACTTCCTGTAAAATCCTATCATTCCAATGAATGACCTGATTTGCTTCTTTGTTGTTGGAGATGCTAGTTTATTGATAGCATCAATTTTCTCTTGGAGAGGACGAACTTGCCCGTTTCCTACCACATGAGCCAAAAACTCTATTTCAGTGAAACCAAACATACACTTACTTGGTTTTGCTGTCAGTGAAAATTCCCTCAGAGCTTGTAGGACATCCTTGATATGGAAAACATGATCTGACCAAGATTCACTGAAGATGATAACATCATCTATGAACGAATCTGCAAATTCTTCACACTGCGAAAGGACCATTTTCATCAATCGGACGAACGTTGCACTGGAATTTACCATTCCAAACGGCATGACAGTAAAATTGTAGTGTCCAAATGGTGTTACAAATGCACTGACCTCCTTTGATTTGTTGGACAATGGTATCTGCCAAAAACCCTTGGTGAGATCCAGTTTACTCAGATACTTAGCTTTACCCAATTTATTGATAATATATTCTAATCTAGGCATAGGTTGAGGGTCAAACACTGTAATTTCATTTAACAATCTATAATCGACACACAGTCGAATGGACCCATCTTTTTTGGGAACAACAACAATTGGGCTAGCATATGGACAGTTTGATTTCTCAGCTATTCCAGCCTCTAGCATGCAATCAATTTCTGATTTGACTTTATCACGTAAGGCATATGGTAACATGTATGCTTTTTTGGTAACTGGAACTTCTGTTTTAAGAATGACAGTGTGTTCAATTGCAGATGTTTTTCCTGGAACATCTGTTAAAACATCTGCATAAGCATGTAAAACCTCATTTAAGTCAGCTCTTTGATTTTCATCTAATTGGTCATCGACCTTTACATCACTTACAGTCTCATGGGGATCAAGAAGAGGATTCTCAATACTTACTGCTGGTTTTTCCTCATCTTCACATTCAAGCACAATATTACCAATAATATGGTTTTCTCTTTCACTGAAATGTAACAAATTGCTCACCTTAGCTTTGCCAGTACTATCTACTTGGTTACCATCTTCTCTATCCACCCATCTCTTTAGCATATTGATATGAAAAACTTTCTTCACTTTTCTGTTTATCTGGATTTCATAATCAACTGGTGATACTACCTTGGTAACAAGAAACGGACCTTTCCATTCCGCTAATAACTTGCTGGATTCTGTAGGCAGTAGAACACTAACCTTTTGACCTGGAAGTAGTTTTCTAACAACACTCTTCTTATCATAATACCTTTTCTGTTTCTTTTTACACTTTACTTCTGATTGTTGAGCTAAATCAGACATTTTCATGAGCATTTCTCTTGTTTTCAAGAGATAACTAACCACTGATTCACTAAGCCCATCTGTTTTAGGTTCCTCCCATTCTTCCCTTATGATAGTGAGAGGGCCCCTCACATGCCTCCCATACAAGAGTTCAAAAGGGGAAAACCCTGTGGAATCTTGGGGAACCTCACGATAAGAAAAAAGTAAGTAAGGTAAATACATATCCCATTCATCTTTTTCATTTTCCACAAAACATGATAACATTTTCTTCAGTGTCCCATTGAATTTTTCTACGAGACCATTGGCTTCAGGGTGGTATGGTGTGCTTGTGAGCTTTTTAATATGCAAAAGCTTGCAAAGCTGTTTCATTAATGCTGATGTGAAATTTGAACCTTGATCTGACAAGATTTCTTTTGGAATTCCTGTTCTAGAGAATATTTGTATCAGGGCATTTGCTACAGATTGAGTATCAGTGTTTTTCAAAGCTATTGCTTCAGGATACTTTGTGCTGTAGTCACAACATGTCAAAATGTACCTATTACCAGACTTAGTTCTGTGTAATGGTCCAACAATATCTATAGCCACTCTCATGAAGGGTTCAGTCATAGGCGGGACAGGTACAAGCTTTGCTCTGATTGGTCTACCCTTAGCTTTACTCTTTTGACACTGTGGACAAGATCTAACAAACTTTGCGACATCCATAAATATACCAGGCCAGTAAAAATTTTGTAGTATTCTGTTTCTTGTTTTTCTATTACCCATGTGCCCCCCACAAAGAGTATCATGTGCCAAGCTTACAATTTTGTCTCTATAACCACTAGGAACAACTATCTGCAATATAATTTCCTCTGTACTGCTATGAAAAGCCCTATAGAGTATATCATCTTTCACAAGAAACTGAACGTTTCTACTAAGTTTACTTTCATTTGAAAGCTCTCTGATTCTATCTAGAGTTTTGTCTGCCTTTTGTTGAGCAATAAGCTCCTCTCGAGATGATAAATCTGAGAAAGTATCTGTTCCTACCTTACTATTGAACTCTTCTTCATCTTTGTAGTCATCAGACTTCCATTTTTGGAGATTTATTACCTCATTTTGATTTTCTTCTTCCTCCTTCTTTGCCATACTTCTTGTGGTAATTTGTATTGTCTCATTATTATGCAAGTCAGAATAGACATGACCTATGTTTCCAACAACCACATCAGCAAATGGGTTATTTAGTACTAATGCATCTACTGTACCTGTGATATATGGGCTTTTAACATGTACTTTGACTTCTGGACACATTTGTATGTCACCGTTAGCCAGTGTTACCTCTCGTTTGTTTGTGGTTATATCTCCACACACAACAGATTCTGATACAAAAATAGTTGTGGCACCAGTATCTCTCAGTATGGATACAGGCTTACCGTTTACACATCCTTGAGTTATTCTCAATCCATTATATAGAGTACTTTCTTCTGACTGAACATCAGCAGTAACAGGTATGTGAACTTTCTTACCTTTGAACCCATCTTTTGTAGGTGAATACATCAAACTACTTGCCTGTTCCCGATTTTGCTTAGGAATACTTTCCTTTTGCTGATCTTTTATTTTGAAGGGACATTTTGCAATTAAATGTTCTGTGCTATCACACAGAAAGCACTGCCTCTTTTCTGACCTTGCTGGTGTTTTGTTAAACACTGAAGTTGAATCAGGTGTAGGAGATTGTTTTGGATACTCATTAGATACCTGTTCAAATGCAGGTTTTCCAAAATGATTGTTACCTGATTGTTAGTTTGGTTTTTTCCCACCTCAGGTACCTGATTGTTAGTCAGGTACCTGATTGTTAGTTTGGTTTTTTCCCACCTCGGTTTTTGGAGTGGGAATCTTTTTCTGATTGCGCCTTTTCCTGATCTTTGCCTATTGTACCTTTTTCCAAAAGTGGGTTTATTTTGAAACTTATATGGAGGCCTTCTACTTTCTGACTCTCTGTGTGCTAGCTGGTAAGCTTCAGCAAGATTTATAAGTGCTTCTACTGACCCTGGTTGATGCTCCCTGATCCATATTTGCAAATTATATGTAGCATTGAAAGTCACTTGCTCTCTTAATATGAGATCAACCAAAGCCTCATAATTCTTGTTAATAGATTCAGTGTCCTGCCAATGTTCAAAATAAGACATTAGTCTTACAGTATATTCTCTGAATGTTTCCCCACTTAATTGTTTGCACTGTCTAAACTTTTCTCTGTACTCCCAAGAGTTTAGCCCATATCTGTCTAATATTGCCTTTTTAATTTTGTCATAATCTTTGCTGTCAGCAATAGACATTCGGGAATATGCCTCAAGGGCTTTACCACTTAACTGAGGAATTAACCTAACAGGCCATTCTGATTTTGGCCATTTGTGAACCACAGCTAGACGTTCAAAAGTTGTTAGGAATACTTCAATATCTTCTCCCTCATGAAACTTAGGAAGCTTCACCTTTGCTTTAATTTCATTGTTTGAATCAAATTTTTTTAAAGCTAACTCCTTTTCTTTTAATTGAATCTTCTTAAGTTCCAATTGCCTATCTTTCTCTCTACTCTCTAACTCTCTCTCAACTCTTCTCTCATTTCTCTCAGCAGATTTCTCTTCTTTGTCTGCTAATTCTTTCAAAAAAGCAATACACTGACCGACATCTTCGCCTCTTTCTATCAACTTGCTCATCCACTCACTAGATGCCATACTGCTAAGTTTTCTGTGTTATTATTATGATTTAAAAATTGTTAATCGCTGCCACCATAATGTAACGTATTGAGGGTTCATATGACAGGCAAACTAAACAGCACAGCAAAGTTTAACACAAAAATATTTATTAATGTGTGAACTTAATCTATAGAAGGATAGAACAGACAGCAAAAGATAGAATATAGCACAGAAAGATATTTACATAGAACAGAAGTAGTTTACATAATAACTAATTCTCTTCACTACTAATTCTATTAGTTCAAATCAATTATATGATACTGCACCGGTGTTTTAATAAAATGTAACTTTCGTATAGATATTTATTCAAATAAACAGTTTCTGCAAATATTATGATTAATGTCATTAAGTCACTGTGTATTTCTACTGATAAATACAGTCAATGGATATTATGATACTCTAGTGTCATAATGGCTGCCCATACTTCAAGCACAAGTTTTTCAATTGTCATTAATGTTCTCTATACGCAGAGAATAGTCCATACTATATGACCGGTGTTATATAACATCTGTCAATAACAGCTCAACTTCATATGAATGAAGATCCCATAGTGACTGCCCACGCATGTTAGATTTAAACTCTCAATAGTCATCATTGGGTATGTTGTAGGTATAACATCAAAGGCGAAGACTCGGTACAGAATTCTTCAATATACTCCAATTACAACTTCTTGTAATTAAATTACTGCATTATGACTTCTCAATAGCAGCAAACACAAACTTCTTTGTCTAACATTATTATTTAAAGTCTGCATGTAATATTTTTCTTCATCACAAACATCTTTCCTCTACAGAAATAATCTGACCACTGACCACACTGAATGAATAATAACTGTCTTTTCACAATAGTTCACTCAGCTTAGTATGAATGAAAAAAAATGATCAATACATTCTGTTCAATGAATTTCACAGGTAAACACTTGCCTACATCAAAATCCAATATTAATCACATATAGTGTTGGAAAAAAGAAATGCAAAACAAGTAAATTTGCTACAGATATGCAGGGGTATTACTATTTTTCTTATTTTTCTCCAAAACATAGATTGTGGCTACCCGTCAGATCCGCCTCGGAGAGACGGTTCTAACTTGTACCCACAATCTATGTTTAGAGCAAAAATGAAAAAAATAATATTTTTAAAAATTCTACAGAAAATTTTCTATTTTTTTTTACTTCTTAAAAATCTCTATATATACTACATGGGCGTGTTTTCGTAATGAAACCATAAACATTGCGAGTTTGATCTCAGTTGCATCGTCCAGCATGACTGTACGTGTTGTGAAATAAACCTTTATATATAAAATTTTTATTGGTTCTGAAATGTTGGTAAATATCACACAGTCTGATTTTGTATTAATAATGAAAACTACTGGCCGCAGAAATGTCAGAAAATAAAAGCATTTGTCAAAGAAACAAAGCTCTTGAGGCTCGAGTTATTTTATTGTGTTGTAGTGAAATGTCAGCGAAGTTTGATTTTGAATTCAGCAAACACTCATTTTTATAATTCATTATTTTATTTTAACGTTTCATTCCTACGTTCTATTTTTAGTTGTTCGGTTAACTGAATGACCGCCTATTGGGAAAAAGCTGCTCATTCGAAATATTTCCTTTGTAAAAGTACCTAAGTGGCAATTAAGTATTTTCCCACCCCTCGATTTTTAAAGTTGGAATTTCTTTCTGATTTCTCCATTTCCTGATCATTGCCTACTTGCATCTTTTTCTTTCGGAAGACTGGTTCGCGAATAAACAGACTGTGTGACTTTAATCTGGCGCCTCTTTTATTGTATTTGGTTAAAAATGACCTGCATAAACGTTGTGTCTTATTATTTTTATCGCACCTGCTTATAGCAGGGTGCAATGTAGGATTCCAAATTTCCGTATGTCAGTCCGTTCGTGCGTCAATCCGTCGTCAACATACACGTCGAAGCTGACGTCTAAGTTTTGATTTCACTGCTCATGTCATAGATACGATCGTGAACTCTTGCACAGTAAGTGGCCTTGTCATACCCTTACAACACTCGGTTTGACCCGTTGCTCTTGACCCACATTGCACGGTTAAGTGACTTTATAATTGTTTACGTCAAAAATAGTTTGAACTGTATGAATTGATGCTTTCCATCCCAGTCAACAGCAATGGTCATGTCGGGACTTAAAGCATCAAAATTGGGTTTTCTCCGTAGCTACATGTATGATAGCTATGAGTGTAAAACATTGCCGACTAATTGTCTTAGACATACCCTTCAAGCACAGACTTGATCTGGTGGCTTTGACCTGTATGTCATTGTCTACTGACTACGTGATTTTTTACGTCGAATTCGGGTTTTTACAACCAAAGCCATATTAGACAACAACAAGCATAATTATGTAACGAGACACGAAATGACCATTGTCTAGCAGCATACATAATCACCGACTCATCATACGGGTCTTCATTAAATAAGTGCGCCTTCTGAGAAAATTGAAACATTATCTGGACCCGCACTTTTTTATCGGCGATAATATACACATGTACAACGTTACTTGTACGTTTCGTTGGAAGTCATGTAGAGAGAGAAAATACAACACTCTTTGGTTTTTTCAAGTGATAATTTGCAATATTTTTCATAACGCATAAACATTATGCATTCATTATTTTGAATCTAATAAAATCACATCTCACTTTTACGAAAACGTACAAGTAGACAAAGATTAGGAAAAAGCGCAATCAGAAAAAGATGCCCACAAAAACCGAGGTGGGAAAAAACTAAATTAACAATCAGGTACTTATACCATGAAAACATATCGTAAGCCGAATGAGCAGCTATATTTTCCCAATAGGTGGCCACTCAGCTACCTAAACTTAACTAAAATATGAAAACATACATAAGGCGCCAACAACACAAAAAAATTAAATCACCAAGACATAAAACAAAAAGAACCAACACAGAAGTATCGCCTTTGAAACGATCGGTAACACAAACTAACTGGCGGGCTTAAACGGGTTTTACATGGCCATAACAACCCTCAGCTTCTGCAGTGGTTCATTATATTTAGCTAGTTCTTCGGTCCTCGTTGTGAATCTCTAACAAATAAAAGAATCATCAAGAACAAACTCACAGATTGAGTAATAAAGACAAAACTGAGATCCTTTAAGAGCAGCGAACATACTAATGAGAAAGGGGATGGGCCATATCGCGGTTTCGGCTACTTAAGACTCTTCAGTGACCCTGTAGATTTGGCAACATGGAGCCAAATAGAATTACTGTAATTTTGCATTTTACAACAGGGTAGTCGATTCAAAGACTAGTAGCAAATCCAAATACTTCCGTGGAATGCTGACATATGAATTGTTGGCTTGGCTAAAATTGAAATTAACATACACACTCAGCCATTTTTGCATCTTTCTGCACTTTGTAGTTGATTGTAGTTGTTAAAGTAGTTTCGAAATAAAACACTCTGATTAAATTCTGGTATTCGAAATGTGTTCATGCTGTCATACATTCATAAAATTGATCCATCGAACCTTTCATAATCATGAAACAAAGTATATTATGATAATCAGATCAGGTGGACTATGTTTTGAAGCGACTGATAGTCCGTCTATCAGTTCTATAAATACGCGAAAATTGAGTCTCGTGGGAAAACCAACAATGTGGTTTCCGACCAGGTCCGACATAAACCGACCTGTACAGTCGCAGAAAAGTGCTAGAATCTTGAAATTTCGGATTTAAGTAGAAGAGGGACTGTACTACGCGAGTAGCGAAAACAAAGGCGCTGATCAGCTCTGCGCCCTTGTTTTCGCACAGGCAGATTGATGGTTTTCCCATGAGGCGGCTCAATTGATAAAGCGGCAGAAGCCTCCGTGGTTCAGTGGATAAGTCACTCGCCTTTTAAACCAGGTTCGATCCCGGGCTTCTCCTAAAACAACAATAAAAATCAATCTCTCGGTTGAGCTTTCGGGTGCTCCCGGGACAACAAAAACCACAAAAACAACCTACTATAGTACTGTTCTCGCCCAGGAAAAATAAAATAAATATAAACCCCTCGATACTTTGCTAATTTATATTATGCAATTCTATCCTGTCTCTGGAATTTACTGGTTGGCCGATGGTTAAACGGATCCGACACTATATACAAAGTTTTCTTATGGCGGCTGTGGTGGTTCTTATTGTTTTATGTCTTGGTGTTAAAATGTTTGTGTTGTTGGCGCCTTATGTATGGTATCATATTTTAGTTAAGTTTGGGTAACTGAGTAGCCACCTATTGGGAAAATAGCTGCTCATTCGGCTCATTCGGCTTACGATATGTTTTTATGGTATACGTTCCTGATTGTAAATTTAGCTTCTCGGTTTTTGGGGTGGGAATCTCTTTCTCATTGTGCCTTTTCCTGATCGTCCCTGCTTAACAACGTCCAGCCGCGCAGCGTAAATCAGTGCATCACGCGATGAATTCAAAAGGATCAACGCTTTATACATATTATTAAGATGGATAAATGCTAAGTATTCAAATGGTAGTGTCGTATCTGTGGACATAATAGACATAATTTCTATTAATTAAAAGTGAATGGAACCCAAGATTTACAAGTACGAGTTATAAACCATAAATATATTGGCTCACCTGAATTTAAGTTGCATGATACTAAATGGACACCAGCCAATCATAAATGTACCAATGATCAATAACGTCGTAACTATAGCTTTATTGTGGATGAAATACCTGGCGTCGTGTTACATGTTTTCTGTATGCCACAAAGATACTGGTGTACAGGATTATCAACACAATCAGTTCCGGGATAACAAGTAAATGGGGAAATCTTGGGATATACATTACGAAAACACACCCATGCAATATACAGAGATTTTATTGGTAGTAAAAAAAATCTAAAATTTCATTAGATTTTTCCAATAGTTTTCTTATTTTTGCTCAAAACATAGATTGTGGGTACACGTTAGAACCGTCTCGGCATAATCTGTGTTTTGGAACAAACATAAGAAAAATAGGTATACCCCTGTATACCCCAGTTTGGCTATATGAAAGTGGGGTTCAAGGGGGTATACTTGTCACGGACATGTTTTCCTGATGGTTAGCATTTATATGTGAACAAAATGTGTATGTAATATCCATATCAACGAAGTACATGCAATGGCACGACGCTTAGATACTAATCTGCTATAAAACAACGGTTTGACAATCGCTATGTAATGATCTATTCCTAGCATTAGAAGATTCAACAGTGAAACTAAAATAAAACTTGGTTCAACTGCACAACTGTAAAATAGCAGACGGTAATACCTTGGTTGTATAACGAATTTCTCCTAATACTTATATTTCAAGTAGCGTCCGTTTGTTGTTGTTTTGTTTTGTTTGTTTGCTTGTTCGTCCCAATACTCCTCCCAGGTGTTTAGGTGCCTATCTTCACCAAACTTGGTGATACCCGGTTGTGTCATTGGAGGATTTAATTTTGAATGGACAATGTCGTCTAGGTCTCGGGTGTGTGTGTGTGGGGGGGGGGAGGAGCAATACGTTATAAAACTTTTCCTGATTTCTATATAGTTCATATTAACAATGATTGTTCAAGCACACAATTGAGATACTAGGCCATCAAAAATAAAATAATGTATTCTTCTATCACACAGCCCCATATTCAGGGAAGCTGACATGTGAATATAGAGAAGAATGGTCAATGGTGTAAATATGCTTATCCGCAAAAGAAACTCGACAAAAATGAGCCGCCTCGTGGGAAAACCAACAATGTGGTTTCCGAACATGTCTGACACAAACCGGCCTGTACAAGCGCAGAAAAGAGCTAGAAGCTTGAAATTTCGGATTTAAGTAGAAGAGGAATTGTACTTTCCGAGTAACGAAAACAAACGGGCGCTGATCAGCTTCGCAGTTACTGCTCTTATGCGAAGCTGATCTGCGCCTTTGTTTTCGCCTATGCAGATTGTTGGATTTCTCATGAGGAGGCTCAAATGGAAACCCATTTTCTTGAAAATGGTCATTTTGATGGAGTTTTAAGTGATAACTGCCCTTCATTGTGACCCGGTATTAGGAAATCCTAATGTTTGATTTCAAGTATTCGCGTGCCCTCAAAAACGTGCACCATATACCCAAATAGTCTACTCCTATGTGAACACAGCCAGGGTCGCCACAAGCGCAACGCCAGCTGTAGTAATAGCAAATAAAATATTAAAGCTTGATCCTTTGTGAAACAGTGAAGACGTTCAAAGGGAGGTATAGTATGGGCCATATTGCGCAATTTCGGGTACTGAAACCTCATCAGTGAACCTTTATATCCCGGCGACGATAGCCAGATAAATATACTGCTTCTCAAATTTACAGAAGGAAGGTCTAAATCAAAGACCCATGCCTAAACGGGAACAAATAATAATCAAAGTTTAGAAGATGGCTCTAAACGTACAAGTTTAATACTCTACATACTCTTACTGATGAAATAATATAATCTGCACTATGGATGATGTACGGACAGACATTTTAGGGCCGACAT
Source organism: Rugalucina vietnamica (assembly GCA_964017185.1). Classification (NCBI taxonomy): domain Eukaryota; kingdom Metazoa; phylum Mollusca; class Bivalvia; order Lucinida; family Lucinidae; genus Rugalucina; species Rugalucina vietnamica. The sequence goes on along the minus strand of OZ024884.1, from coordinate 1,579,273 downwards.
AAGCACAACGCCAGCTGCAGTAATAGCAAATTAAACATAAAAGTTACATCCTTTGGAATCAGTGATTTACTGTTGAGTGCTTGTTTTTGATGTATCTCGGTGCTTGCACTTGTATTTGTGTTTTAATCAACGTCCGATTCATCACCGTTCAGTTAAATTATAATTACTCATACGATAGGGATGGCCCATAAGTTGCTGCTTTGTTAATCCAATGTACGCAGCGATGTCATATAAACGAGATAAAAAAACACTTCCTTTTAAATCAAACCTTTTTGTTTTAAATGAGCCGCCACATGGGAAAACCAACAATCTGCATAGGCGAAAACAAAGACGCAGATCACTTTCGCGATAACCGCGAAGCTGATCAGCGCCTTTGTTTTCGCTACTTGGATGGTACAATTCCTCTTCTACTTAAATCCGAAATTTCAAGCTTCTAGCTCTTTTCTATAACTGTGCAGGCCCGTTTGTGTCAGACCTGTTCAAAAACCACATTGTTGGTTTTCCCACGAGGTGGCTCAAAAGGCGAGGATTGAAGCTTCGTAAAATCGATGTAACACTCACCAGTAGTTCGTTACCGACCGTTCCATGGCGGTTCTGATGTTTTATGTCTAGGTTGCGTGTTTTGTCCGTTTGTCTGTCTGTTGAGCTCGACGGTGTTTTTTTTTTTTTTTTTTTTTTTTTTTTTTTTTTTTTTTTTTTTTTTATGATGGTCGAGTTACTTGTCGGGCTCTTTGCTTGTGTTGGTTGTGCTCTTTGATGCCGTATTCTTTTGTTCCGGTTGGTATCTTTGGTTTGGGATGTTAATTTAGCCAGTCGAAGCAATGATTATTTTCATTTGATTATCCCCTTTTTAGTTTCGTGAATGTACATTTTCATGAACCAGTAGAAATAGTCTCATTTCCGCCTAGTACTTTGGTTTTATTGCATCAACATTTTGTGAATATGTGTTAGACTGTTTAGCACATTGTATAATTTTATTCAAATCCGTTTTCATTACGAAAACTTGCCCATGCAATATACAGAGAATTTTTAAGCTTTAAAAATTGAAAATTTTTAGCTGAAAAAGTTTTATGTTTTTCTTTTTTTTTTTTTTTTTGCTCAAAACATAGATTGTGGTTACAAGTTAGAACCGCCTCGGCGAGGCGGTTCTAACGAGTAGCCACAATCTATGTTTTGGAGCAAAAATAAGAAAAATAGGTATACCCCTGCAAACCCTAGTTTTACTATATAAAAGTGGGGTATAAGGGGGTCTACATTACACGGACATGTTTTCCTGATGAATAATCGTTCAATACATTTTCGCTGTCCTTGTAGAAATGGTAATTTCGCTGTTCTAATAAAAATGATTTTATTAGTAATAATTATAACCTCTGTATTTCTGTGAACTTTGGTTGAGATTTTAACTTAATAACATCAAAAAGTTTTTGTTATGATGTAAATTCGGAAATTTTCGCGTGACTTTCATTTCGCGAATGTTCGATTTCCGAATTATTAGCGAGATTTTGAATTCGCGAACGGGTACTTGTACAGTCTTAATTCTTTATACTTTATTTTCGCGAGGCAACGAATTCGCGAAAATTAGTGAAAATAAAGTCTTTGCGAAAATTTTCGGATTTACAGTATGTGTTCGCGATACAACACTATGTTTGTTTTATATATGATTTTATAAAACCCAGTAAAATGGTTGCCGTCTTTGTCCCCAGTAAAAACGGAAATCGTAATAAAGGTTTTCTGCGTTGTTCCAGTAAAATCGGTAATCGGCGTCCCACTATAGGTTTTTCCCACCTTGGTTTTTGGAGTGGGATTTTCTTTCCTTTCTGATTGCGCCATTTCCTGGTCATTGACTACTTTTACCTTTTTAGACAATTTACAACTGTCATAAAAACGAATGCGTCCCGTATGCTCCCAAGAACATGTCATAAAAACAAATGCGCCCCGTATGCTCCCACGAACACCTTTTGCGGGTTTTCGTTCTTAAGATGATGCAAAAATCATGTGTCAAGACAATCAAGTGAAAAATACGGCACAGAAAGAAAGAAATTCGATTACAAGAAAACATGCAAAATACTTACCACTATCTCGCAACTTCTGTCCAGAAATGCGTTCAATAACTGGTACTGTTTCAGTATTAAATTGATACTGCGGTGAATCTATATGGCATGCATGTATCACAATCTGAATCTGAATTGTTTACTGGTGACACGCCAAATTGACAATACTTCACCAGAGGGTGCACCAGGAGGGAAATTAGTCCCTGGCTACAATGTATTTATGTGTTCGCTTAGTCACATGTACATTTATTTTTGGTGTTTTGTCAGTCAGTGATTGTATCACTCGAAGTGAGTGTTTAAACACTACGCAGCTAGCCGCCGAGGTACAGCGACAGCCGACTTGAGTGGTCAGTCGGACCACAACCACCGTGTGGAGTATCTCTCCACAGGTGACCCAAGGTTTAGAGAAGAAGATTTGAATTGTTTTCTCAAGTGAAGTATAATAGAGTACAATATTTTTCAATTCAATTAAGTGTGTATGAAATCGGTCCATTCTATTAGTATAGTTTTAAAATAGCATTTTTCCATAATATAATGCTTTGATTTTATTTATTGATAAAGTTTTGCTCTTTGTTCCATGATTTGTTACTGGTCCTAAGGCGTTGACACCGGGGTTTACTCCTTCCCTTTTGTTAAGTTGTATAGTTGTTTCCCTTGCTAAACTTGTTTTCAAGTGTTACGATTAATTATAATTACACACAACAGTCTTGATAATATTTATATTAGATTTGGAACCAAGTTGTACAGACAAATTGTTGGAATCCCGATGGGTACTAATTGAGCCCCTCTCGTAGCTGATCTATTTTATACTGCTACGAAAGAGACTTAGTTTTTAACCCAATCATGGTTGATAACTACGCTGCCTTCTTTAATTGCACGCCGGTGGGTCGGGCGTCAGACTCTATGATGGCCCCGACTTAAAGCTATTCATTTTAGTTGGTTGGGGCCGGAGCTTCTTGTCTGTTGCTTGGCCCACCGGGGTCCAACTGATGTTTTTCTTTTGCTCCGGAGTTAGTAAGTTATTCGGCGCCCAGGGATCTCCATCGTCGGGCAGCTTACTCAATCTGTGAGTCCTGGTTTTTGATTCATCAGGATGTTTATCATGATTTATTTGTTTGTTCTTGATGATTCATTGACTAGTTAGAGATTCACCACGAGGACCGAAGAACTAACTAAATGTTATGAACCACTGCAGAAGCTGAGGGTTAGGTTACGGCCGTGTAAAATCGATTTAAGCCCGCCAGTAACTTTTTGTTACTGATCGTTCCAAGTCGATACTTCTGTGGTGGTTCTTTTTGTTTTATGTCTTGGTGTTTAATATTTTTGAGCTGTTGGCGCCTTATGTATGTTTTCATATTTTTAGTTAAGTTAAGGTAACTGAGTGGCCAATTATTGGGAAAATAGCTGCTCATTCGGCTTACGAAATGTTTTCATGGTATAGGTACCTGATTGTTAGTTTGGTTTTTTCCCACCTCGGGTTTTTGGAGTGGGAATCTTTTGCTGATTGCGCCTTTTCCTGATCTTTGCCTATTTGTACCTTTTCATGGATTCTCTTAACCATGACAATCAAGCTGATGTTATCGAGGCCTTTAATTCGACTTGTAGGTACCTCGATGACCTTTGGAATATTGACAATCCTTATTTTGAAGGCATGGTCAAACAAATTTATCCCCCTGAACTACAGATGAATAAAGCAAACAACACAGATACCGAATCCCCATTTTTAGACTTACATCTTTCTATTGCAAATGGATTCGTTTCTTCTAAAATTTATGATAAACGCGATGACTTTGATAAACTTTCCGTTTTTGGATGGTCACGTTCCTCGCCGTGCTTCTTATGGCGTATACATTTCACAACTTATTAGGTTTGCTAGAGTCTGCAATCATGTTGCGGACTTCAATGCACGAAATAAATATTTAATAGCCAAACTTCTTCAGCAGGGCTATCGGTATTATGCTCATTCTGTGAGTCCTCGTTTTTGATTCATCATGGAATTTATCATGATTTATTTGTTTGTCCATTTTGATTCATTGACTAGTTAGAGATTCACTGCGAGGACCGAAGTGAATGTTATGAATTAACTAAATGTTATGAACCGCTGCAGAAGCTAAGGGTGAGGTTAGGATCCTGTAAAACCGGGTTAAGCCCCCCCCCCCCCCATCACAGTTATTTAAACTGACCGTTCCAAGGCGGTACTACTGTTGTGGGTCACATTTATCCAAGTTATTCTGATTATGAGTTTCATTGCGCCTTTTCCTGATCTTTGCCTACTTGTACTTTTTCATGTTGCATGACCTTGTGGCCACCCGATCACAATGGCTATTTACTTACACCCTGTATACCGTTGATGCAACCAAATATGTTACGGCACAGATTGATGCAACATTTCACGAAGGTAGGAGGAAATGGAGAACGGTAGGTTGATCATTAATTCAATATTACAGGCATTAATGTTAAGATGTCTGGGCCGTGTCTTTGTGGGAAAACAAAGTAAGGATGCCACCAGATACACGAAAATTGATTATGATTGCTTATTGCTCAAATCCTTCATCGCCGTTTGCCATTATCAAAGTTTCAATATAAACCGAAATCATTCCTTGTTTCAGACCACCAAACAACAATCATGTATTCGAGCCGACATTTGCACAATATGGTGTTAACACGCATAGGTTGGATCGTTTGGGAAGCAACGTACGTCAATGAGTTCATTGCCTGGATACTACCTACGTACAAGAGGTGTTTTTGAAAAATGATGCTAACTACGGGGGATCTCTAGGCCAAAAATGATTTTTCTTACGGCGGACACTTTCGCAGAATGAAAATGATGTTTAATTTTTAACATTTTGTGCTGTGAATTGACAGCTTAAGTATCAATTTGAATAAAATATTTGATTTTTTAATCAATCTACACGTGTATGCAAATATGTTGAAAAGTGTATAACCCTATACATGTTCTCCATAATGCAGCAAGTAAAGCTCCCGATATTCTTACTCGTTGTTTATATGGTCGATTTATTGCACAATGTAAATGTTTTGTTTTGTTTTTTTTGTTTTTTTTTCACCTTGCTTTTGATCTGGAAATCTTTTCTGGAATATGACTGATGCTAGTGCTCCTGCAAACAGTAGTTTGTTACGCCCCTCCCGTTTTAGAAAAGATGATCGTATGCTATATGTAGCAATATTGAAACAAACATAGTTGAATCCCTACCAGGCATTTTGGGGAAAGGAGTGGGGATAATGGCTAGTTCATGGGCTACATAGTGCATTCGTGATAATTTGTGGGGAGTTACAGAACAAGCACTTTAAAGGTGGGGGTGGGGAGTTTTGAGCATGTGCAAATACTTTCTAGGAAGATGGTGTAAGCAATGACCGGGGGGTGTCAACCCATTACTTTCAGGTGCAGGGAGTCCATCTGGAGGGACCTTCTGTAGTCTTAACATAGTGCGCTAGCAACAAAATACGTAACCCTATTTCAGACGTACATTTTTTCTAAGCTATCAAGAAAAATGCGCAACGAGATATTTTAATGAGTACCGAGTGAAAAATAGTTTCTGAATCTGTGAATGGGACCCTCACTGACGCTCCCTCTCCTTGCACCCGTGGGTCTGGTACGAAATTTAGAACAAGTGCCTTTCTCAGCACGATTTAGCCGCTTAAACTTACTATTAGAATTAAACACGAAAAACCACTAAGATACACAACCCTATTGCATTGAAACAGACAGTTTTGACAAGCGAAAACACACACACACACACACACACACACACACACACACACACACACTAAACGCCCATTTGTCCAGATGCTGATGCCGACAGTGCCACACATGTATCATTGCACACAGCACATACGTCACATTTGTCGAGTAGGGAGCGCGATAGCGTAATGGTAGAATAGGGCACCAGAGCGAGAGGTTCTGGATTTGATACCTACCTTCACCGTGTAGTTTGCTTTGAGAAAAACACATAAGTTCCCCACAGTGCCGATAAACAACTAGGATGCGTTGGCTCTGTCCGACATGACTTAAACTGTTGATTGGGACGTTTGAAGTCATTGCAAAACGAAACAAAAAGTTTTGGAAGCTAGTGGAAGACGTATACAAGAAACACTGGCAGCAAAAATATGCAAAAATCACATAGCCCCGCTCACTCAAGCTTTAACGGACATAGGATTTTCCATTCCGCAAAAGTGTTCGCCGTAAGAACTATCATTTTTCGACCAAAGATCCGCCGTAGATAGCATCATTTTTAAAAAGAACACATTGGACGTACGTTGCATCTAGGCAATGAACTCTTTGACGTACTTTGCTTCCCAAACGATCCAACCTAGGTGTGTTAACACCATATTGTGCAAAAGTTTGCTCGAGTTAAGGACTGTCTTTTGGTGGTATGAAACAAGGAATGATTCCGGTATATACAGAAACTTTGATATTTACAAACGATGATGAAGGATTCGAATAATTAGCAAACGTAATCAATTTTTGTGTTTCTGGTGGCATATTTCTTCAATGGAATTTATAATTTCTGACTCAAGGTAAGCTTTTGTTACAAACTACTTATGGCAAAAACTGAAGGCATCCTTACTTTGTTTTCCCACAAAGTCACGCCCCAGACATCCTCGCATTAATGCCTATAAAATTGACATGATCGTCAACGTTCCGCTCTCCATTCCCCCCTACCTTCGTGAAATGTTGCATCAATCTGTGCCGTAACAAATTCAGTTGCATCAAAGGTATACAGGGTGACTTAGCCCTCTGCATTTTACTTGTTCTGTCCAAGCTAGCACTGTGACCACCTTACTTCAATAACTGCTCACCCTGCTTTCCGTTATATATGTTACATGTTGGTACATATATTATGTATTTTCTTAATATGATTTACCTTATTTCTTGTTTATATTTGTGTATAAATGAACCATTGCAGAAGCTGAGGGCGAGGTTAGGGTCCTGTTAAATCGGTTTAAGCCCGCAAGTAATTTTATATTACTGATCGTTCCAAGGCGATACTTCTGTGTTGGTTCTTATTGTTTTATGTCTTGGTGTTTATTATTATTGTTTTTTTGTGTGCAATTGGGGCCTTATGTATGTTATCATATTTTTAGTTAAGTTTAGGTAACTGAGTGGCCACCTATTGGGAAAATAGCTGCTCATTCGGCTTACGAAATGTATTCATGGTATAAGTACCTTATTGTTAGTTTGGTTTTTCCCTACTCGGTTTTTGGAGTAGGAATCATTTTCTAATTGCGCCTTTACCTGATCGTTGCCTACTTGTACCTTTTTAAATAAAAGAAAAATACAGTCAAATAATCAATAAACATATCTAGAGCAAAAATCATTTAAAATTACGGAACCCGGGAAGGGACATTTTATTTTTCTTTTTTATCTTGTTTAAACAACTTATTATGTTGTTTAAACAACTTAATTATCTTGTTTGCACAAGATAATTATCTTGTTTAAACAACTTATTATGTTGTTTAAACAACTTAATTATCTTGTTTGTACAAGATAATTATCTTGTTAAAACAACTTAATATGTCGTTATAACAAGATAATATGTCGTCCAAACAACTTAATATCTTGTTATATCAAGATAATATGTTGTCCCATCAACTTAATAAGTCGTTATTACAAGATATTATGTCGTCGAAGCGACTTAATCCTGGACTGTGATTGGATGGATATCTGTCAAAAACATGGCGGAACATTCATCGGGAGAGTGTTTAGCGGAGCTATATTTTAATATAGGACTGACGTATATGGAGACTGGGAGAGCTCATCATTGTTGGCGATGAAGCATTATGTCCGCATTTGAGAAAGGCACTTGAAGCAAATATTATAAGGGTTAAACCCTTCACTTAGTGATATTACAGTGATATTGGTTGTGTCATCGATTTCATACAAACCGAACTGCAAGGATCAGACCGGCTTCACGGACATCGAATGATGTGTTCGAAATGTGTGGGTCACGGTATATTAGCTGTCAGAAAGGAAGACGTCAGTCTAATCTTTAGAGAGTTTGATCCTGATGGGGTGGCTGCCAGACTTTCAAGGCGTCTAGAAAGACGTACTTACACAGTTCCTGGTCCCAATTTCATTTGGCATTTAGATGGATACGATAAGCTGAGGCTTTTTGACTTAGCATAAGTGGCTGAATTGGCGGATTTTCAAAAAAAAAATCATTTGGTTGAACGTGTACAATACAAACAATAATACTAGAGGTGATTGTGGTACAGAAAGTGGACTCGTACGTGACTTTCATACTTTTCTCTGGAACAATAGGAGTAGAGATTCTACATTACCATCTTACGTGGAGGGGAGCAGCAGTAGTGCACACTGTCTGTGGTCTGTGTTAAGATACTTTTTTTGTGGTTTGACGTCCTAGCTGACAATGTTTAAGTGATGTCGGGACGGAGCCACCGCTTTCTGGGTACTAACCAGTAATATGTACAAGGACAGTTCATGTGTCAGTTTTGCACGAGGACAAAAGCAAGTCGTCAGTGGGAGATGTAACTTACTGCAAGGTCAGCTCTCTTCCACCAAACTCGGTTGAATTTGTTTTCATTTTTATTCCAGTAAACTCATGCCAAACCTCTAATGTGGAACTAATCCATATAAAAGCATGCCCATGCATGCAATACACAGAGATTTTTAAAGTTTTAAGAAATGAGAATTTTCAGTAGATATTTTTATTATTTTTCTTATTTTCGCTCAAAAGATATAGATTGTGTGTACACGTTAGAACCGCTTCTATGAGGCGGTTCTAACGAGTACCCACAATCTATGTTTTGGAGCAAAAATAAGAACAATGGGTATACCCCTGCATACCCAAGTTTTGCTATATAAAAGTGGGGTATGAGGGGGTATACTTTTCATGGACATGTTTTTCTGATGTTTCTTCAATATCACCTAATAATGTATCACCATGTGTCCTTTCAGATGAGAGTATCAAACACCGAATGGATAGGTCCTGGGTTCGATCTCCACTCTAGCGGATATGTTGTGTCATTGAGCAAGACGCATTATTTCCCAATTTTCAGCTATGTTTAACTTATAACTGGTTTGTTCCGAGGAAGTGATGGCTCCGTGCCTACATGACTGAAAAATGTTGCCTGGAACGTTAGACTTCGTAAAACATCTTTCAGTTGAAGTAATGCTTCTCTCCAGTATGCCTTCTATAGTGGACCCAAAGCGGACTGAGATACTCATGAACCACCGCATCAGAACACCTGATATATGAATATGCGAAAACAAAGGCGCATATCTCTGTATAACATGCAGTTATTGTTATCGATACGTGTATAGCGCAATTTCTCTTCTTAAATCCGAATTTTCAAGCTTCTAGTCGTCTTTCGTGTCTGTAAAGACCTGTTTTTTGCAGATCAGAGCCCTAAGACCGGACATCAAAGGAACCTGCATTAAAGGAATTAGTTTGTGTGTTTAGCTCACCTGAGTCGTTAGGCTCAAAAGGTGAGCTTATAGTACAGCCATGATCCGGCGTCCGTCCGTCGTCGTCCGTCCACGCTTTCAAAGATCTTATTCTCTGAAACCGCTTGGCCAATTAAATTGAAATTTTATGTGGGTAGGGGGAACGAAAGTTTGTTCACGGGATCTTGGTCACATGACCAGTTCACAGGATCTTGGTCACATTACAAAGATGTCCGCAACGCCCATATATGGTTAAACCCTTAAAAATCTTCTCCAGAACCGGTTGGCCGATTTCCACGAAACAGAAGAAATAACACAAATGCTAATGAAAATTTTCATTTCTTACAACTTTAAAAATCTCTGTATATTGCATGGACATGTTTTCGTAATGGTGGCACTGACTTTCGTTCGCGATATCTTGGTCACATGACCAAGATGGCCGCCATGCCCATTACGGTAAAAACCCTTCGAAATCTTCTTCTCAAGAACCGGTGGGCCGATTTCCTCGAAACTTGGTATGTAGCACCGGGAACTCCAGCCCATCGAAATTTGCTCAAATAGTGACACTGGGATGATCTTGACCCATTTAACGGCATGGTCAGTTTGGAAAGACAGGCTTATAGATGGGAAAAGGAGAAAGCAATGCAATTTTAGGAAACTATTGCAGCCTGAGGCTTGAAATGTGCTAGATGCAGACACCTAATGGAGCCAATGAAGCTTTATGATCAATTTAGGTCAAGATCATTTTTGGACCTTGACCCAAGGTCAATGAAATATCAAAATTAAGATTATGGTTTTCTCAAATTTATGACTGGGCCTATGAAAGTGAAATTTTATGCGGAGTTTCCATGCTAAAGGGGGGGGGGACAAAGTTTTATCTTGGTCGAATGCCCAACGTGGCTGCCATACTCACAGATGCTCAAAAATCTTCTTCTCAGTCCAGAACCGGTTGACCGATTTTCACGAAACTTGGTATGTAGTATCTGGGACTCCAGCCCATCGTAGTTGCTTTAAATGATATCCCTAGGATGACATTGACCAAGCTTACGGCAAGGTCAGTTTCGGAAACATAGGCGTGTTCATGGGAAAAAGTGAAAACAATGAATATTTTGGAAAGTATTGCAGTCTGAAAGTTGGCAGAAGCAGACAACTAATAAAGGTATGCGATAAATTAAGATCAAGTCTTTTCTTGACCTGGACCCAAGGTCATTGAAATATCGAAATTAAAGACTTGTTTTTCACAGTAGCTTCTCAGCCTATGAAAGACTTCATGCAGAGGGAAAATGAAAGTGTGTTCATGAAATCGGGGTAACATGCTCAACATGTCCGCCATGCTCACAAATGCTTATAAATCTTCTTCTGCAGAACCCGTGTGCCAAGATTCCTGAAACTTGGTTTGTAGCATCTGGGACCTTAGCCCATCATAGTTTGTTCAAATGATGGCCCATGGATGGCCTTAACCTATTTTACGCTAAGGCAACTTTGGAAACTGGCTTTTACATGAAAAAAGTGAAAACAACGGATTTTTTAACTATTGCAGCCTGGGACCGGCAGATGCAGACAACTAATGAAGTCAATAAAGGTGTGTGAGTATTCAAGGTCAAGGTCTAATGATGGCTAAATGCTCCAAGATCAAACTTCAGGTGAGCGTTCTCAGGACCAATGGTCCCTTGTTTAGTGTGATAGAGCCACCTCGTCTTTGATATTTTAATCAGTACTATTGGGAGCTATTTATAAGTGTGCAGGCGGAAACAGCCGATTCGAACGCCCCTCATCTCGATCCGGTTTCAATGCACCACTAGGTCACCGCGATCCCCTTTCAATGATTTTTTTTATCATATGGTGCTGTTTCTTGTTGCTTTTAGTGGCAAAGCGTTTCCCACAGATCTCACAACTATACGGTTTCTCTCCAGTATGATTTATCTCATGTTCGGCTTTTCCTGGTGGCTTGTTACATAAGCGACAGAAATATTTCATTATACTGAGAAGAAATGTTGTGTCTGAAAGGAATCTAAGAACAACTTTGAGTGACTAGTAAAACCAAAGGTCCAGGGACGATAATGCTATCCAAGCATCGGGGCCGGGTCCCGAGGTTATAAAAATCTTGCTCAACTCAGCATATCATGAATTTTGAATTTTAAACTGCTCATAAATACTTAAATAGCCCAAATAAATTGAAATTTCAAGTCTAGATCACCAAAGCTTGTAAAAATCCTTTATACTTTATACTGCTCTGTTCCAACAACTTTAAGCATTTTAACATTGAAGAGCTGGATAAATTCTAGTTTCAGGTGAGCTGAAAATGTTTCATTACGAAAACACGCCCATGCAATATACAGAAAGGTATAAGTAGGTAATGATCACGAAATGGCGCAATCAGAAAGAAATTCCCACTCCACAAACCGAGGAGTGGGAAAATACTAAAATGACACTTCGATACTGATACCAAGAGCCGAGTGAGCAGCTATTCCGCAATAGGCTGCCACTCAGTTACCCGAACTGAACTAAAATATAAACACGAACAAATGGCTCAAACAGCACAAAAATTCGGCTCCAAAACACAAAACAATTAGAACTGCAACAGAAGTATCGCCTTGAAACGATCAGTAATATAAAACAACTGGGGGGGGGGGGGGCTTAAACCGGTTTGACAGACGCCTACCCCTCACCTTCATCTTCTGCAGTGGATCGCAACATTTAGTTACATGTAGTTGTTCGGTCCTCATAGTGAATCTCTAACTAGTCAATGAATCTTTATGCTCAAACGAATAAATCATGATAGAGACTTTTAAGCTGTAAAAATTGAACATTTCATCTGACAAATTTCGATATTTTTAACATCTTTGCTCAAAACATTGATTGTGGGTACACGTTAGAACCGCATCGACCGAGGCGGATCTAACGAGTACACACAATCTTTGTTTTGAATCAAAAATAAGGAAAATAGGTATACCCTTGTGAACCCCAGTTTTACTATATAAAAGTGGGGTTTAAGGGGGTAAAGTTTTCATGGACATGTTTTCCTGATGTATAACCTCAGGTCATGGAGAAATAGGAATTTCATTCGAATATGAACAAAACACAAGCGTTCAGTGACAGGATTGCTAGCTCGGTGTAATCAATTTCCAGACATCTTGGAATGAAGAATCTATTCAAGACGTTACATGTAAAACTAAAACTTCACACTGAAATGTTTATAGATTCTTCAATGAAAAATCAAACTGAAAATGCATTCAATGAAAGAGTTATGAACACCATAAACCAATGCATAATATTTCTATAGATACAGTGTAGTTTTACAATTTTGCTCAAAACATAGATTGTGGATACACGTACCCACAATCTATCTTTTGTGTCAAAACAAAGAAAAAGAAACTAGGTATATCCCGTACACCCCAGTTTTACTATATTAATGTGGGGTTTAAGGGCTATACATTTCACGGACATGTTTTCTTAATGAGTTGTCTTGCCAAAGCCAAAGGGCACTACAGTTTCGAACTAAGGACTTCTCGCTCCGGAGTGCTACACCATACCCAATAGACCACCGCGCTTCCCTTCTTTTAAAAGGAATACTTCATTATTCATATTCCGTATGTACAGTCCCAATGATCTGAGATGTAAGACGCCTCTGAATAATTTATAAATCATTTCTTAAACAACTCTTGACTCCAGTTACGCATTGTTATCCTAGAAAAAATAGTAAAAGTATGCAACGATCAGGAAATGGTACAATCAGAAAGAAATTCCCACTCCAAAAACCCAGGTGGGGAAACAACTAAATTAACAATCAGGTACTTATACTAAGAAAACATATTGTAAGCCGAGTGGGCAGCTATTTTACCAATAGGTGGCCACTCGGCCTCCCAAACTTAACTAAAAATTTGAAAACGCACATAAGGCGCTAACAGCACGAAAATTCAACACCAAGACAAACAAAGAGAGAGAGAGAGAGAGAGAGAGAGAGAGAGAGAGAGAGAACCACCACAGAAGTATCGCCTCGGAACGAACAGTAATATAAAATTATTGGCGGGCTTAAATCGAATTTACATAGCCATAACCTCACCCTCAGCTTCTGCAGTGGTTCATAACATTTAGTTATTTCATCGGTCCTCGTGGTGAATCTCTAACTAGTCAATGAATCATCAAGGACAAACAAATGAATCATGATAAACATCCTGATGAATCAAAAACGAGCATTCAACAGATTCAGTAAGCTGCTCGACGATGGAGATCCCTGGGCGCCGAATAACTTACTGAAACCCGGTTAGTCGTCTAGCTAGCCCCCCCCCCCAGGGGGAATTTTTTTTTACACTATGGTTTTCTAAAAGTACATTGAAAAAGCTATCAAATCCTGTTTTCTGCCATCTTGAAGTGGAAGCGTTTGCGTTTAATGCTTTGTTTCATTACATTACCATAAATATTCATTTTTTGCGTTTTAATAAGGGGGTACACATAGAAAATTGAAGATGTCTCAGTTGTTTCTTATCCTAGACCATTGAACTTGGTCTCATTTCAATGCTTAGACATAGTCCTTTTATTCTATGGTAAGAAATGTAAAACATGCGATTTGCATATTCATGAATTTTCATTAAAACTTTTAAATAAAAAAGAAACAATTAAAAGTCAATTATCCCCATAAAAACTAATCATCATTGTGGCTCATTGTTATTGTACCAATAATAGTATTTGACAAATTTGTTGACGCCATAGACCTAATTGAAATTATTTCATTTGCATTTTCATGAATATAATGAAAATGGCAAAAATCAAGATTAACTCTATTGCCATTTGAAGGGTTTGCGTGGGTTATAGGATGTACCTTTCACCCTTAGAACAAATGCTCATGGGTGCCAGTTTGGCCAGAGGATCACTTAAATGCCGATTTGGGTAATGTAAAATCACAGAATGTTCACCTCCACCCCTAATAAGTAAATATTTTGGTACACCTCTGTTACCACATGTATCTTGGCTACTGATAGACATAGAGACCTGAAATAGGTATCAAATGATTGTTTTGGCAATGTTCTCTAACCATGTAATAAGATATATAAACAAGCTGGCTATCTTCATGTTAAAATATACTTAAGGAATTAAAATACGCAACACACTAAATTTCAACGTTTACGTATGTATTTGACATTTTGATGAAATCCCTTTTATGAAATGACCTACTGACTGCTTTTTGCACGTGATGAAATGAGAAAATGTCATTTTATTGGCAAAATTAACGACAAAACGTCAAATACTATGAAAAACGCAAATTGTGACGTAAACGTCGGGGCGAAGGGGAAGATGACAAATTCTTTGTATGTGGGTTACGTGACGTCGACTTGATAATGTACAATAAAGACTACGATCATTGTATACTTAGGTGCCGTCCCATGTTGCGTTAAATCTTGTTAACGGAATGCTGAAGTTTACAATAACGTTTACAATAACGAAAAATGAGTTATTAACGTCATTTAAATTATTCGATTTTGCCTATTTGTACCTAAACGGTATATATCGAACCAACATACGACACGAAGTGCTTCTAATCAACAGTGACGTCCCAGGTACCGTAGAAATGGATCATCAAAGCGTTTGTTTTGACGTTTGTTAAACAGAATATCACGTTATGTAAAGGAGCGAAACGGATTTTATGCTTTGAGTCAACACTAGATTTACGCACTGTAATCAAACGTTTGGCAATTGATCATTTTTTAAATCAGAAAAATTGAAAAAACATAATGCGAGTCTTTAAAATGCAAGATGTTTGATTTTGACGTTATAATGGACGTTTAAGTGACGTCTAAAGTACAAATGTCATAATGTTTACGTAAATAACCATTTTATTGAATATAACGCATGCCGAAGGAAATTTTACTGGCTTTTGACTATTTTTTTCGATTGACGTTGGTGACGTTAAACGTCCCATAACATACCCAAATGTTACCAACTGATCAATGATTACATCTGCAATTACTTTTAGGGGTTTTGGAAACAAAATATTGGTTTTTTATTTCAAATTTGACATTTACTGATCATGGTTACAGGGTGTGCTACTGTAGGTCAGTGTGGTTACGCGTACGCCATTAAGCATACGTAACCGACATTGTAGCTCAACCTGTTGCAATTTGACGTTTAGATATTGTGTTCATATAAGAAGCTCAGTTATACCACAGACTTGCATTACAAAGCATGTTTTTAGTAACCCAAAGTATTTGTTGCGTTTCTTTATTCCTATTAAGTATATTAAGTATATTAAAAATAAGTTCAGATATTAGAAAAGTAACAGATTAAAGGAAGGGCGTATACCAACAAAATTGCTGAAATCTCAGAAACCAAAAACTCTAAGAGAGATAAAATGTGTATCAAATGATTGTTATGATAATGTTCTATAATCATATGATAAGATACAGAAAGAATCCGACTTTCTTGGTGTTCAAATATTGATGAGAACTTACAATAGTAGAGGAAAATCACAGAACAATGAAGGGGGTATACCTACAGATACATTTATAGCTCAGCAACCAAAAACCATAGAGAGCTGAAATTGATAACAAATGATTGCTATGATAACATTTTAATACCCTGAAATAAGATACATATATAAGCAGACTTTTCTGCTATTCGAATATTGATAAGATCTTAAAATATTAGAGAAAAATTACAGTAAATGAAGGGGGTGTACCTATAGATACGTTTATATCTCAGCAACCAAAAGCCATAGAGAGCAGAAATCGGTGTCAAATGATTGCTATGACAGTATTTTATAACCTTGTAATAAGATATATAAACACGCTGACTTTTTTGTTGCTCAAATATTTAAGACACTTAAGATATAAGAGAAAAATGACTGGCAAAGGAAGGGGGTATACTAATATAACTGCTAATATCTCAGTGACTAAAAGCTCGAGAGAGACGAGAGAGACGAAATTGGTATCAAATGATTGCTATGACAATATTCTATAATTATGAACAAGCTGACTTTTTTGTTGCTCAATGATAGAAAATATAAGATATTGGAGAAAAATCACTGCCAAAGGAAGGAGGTATACCAATTAAATTGTCAATATCTCAGTGACCAATAGCTCTAGAGAGCTTAAATTGGTATAAAAATTGATATGATAATGTTCTATAATCATGTGATAAGATATATAGAGGATATTTGCTATTTTGAGGTGACTACCTAATATATTTCATCGAGTGAGTTGAAAACATCAGAATTTTCACGAGTGCGCAGCACGAGTGAAAATTTTTTATGTTTTCAACCCACGAGATAAAATATATTTGGTATTCACCGAAAAAAAAGCAAATTTTCTTTTTATTTTATACAATAAATGGGCATTTTCCAATTCACACGACAGGCGGTGAAAATGAAATGACAATGAAAATATTCGCGCTTAACGTTTTTGGATAAAGTTTTCAGAAGTCTGTATCTCAGGGGAAATGGGATGTATCTAGTTGATACTATGCCTGCTGTTAGATATTGGTCTGAAGTGTTACGCTTTGCCATACCGACCCACTTCGGTGACCTTGAGGTCAAGGTCACAGACTTAGAAACTTTATGTTAATATTTTTTATTAAAGTTTCTAGAGGTTGATATCTTTTGAACATGGCTGGATCTATTTGACACTATACCTCTGTTATCCTGTAACAGACAGACCCAACTCAGTGACCTTGAGATCAAGGTCATAGACTTTGAAGTTTTACTTTATGATGTTGTCCTTTCTTTTCTGAAATTAGATTTTAATAGTTTTAGAGGCAAAACACAACTCAGGCAAGCTACGCTGTCTTGGGACAGTACATATTGCATATGTTACAAAACTTTTTTTTTCATGATGCAGCGCATTTGGTACTGTGAAATAATCAGATCACATTTGATTCAGTTGAACAATCATTAGTGCCCATTGAGATGGATGTACTTGGTTATGTTTAATGATTACATTTGTTTGATTTTAATTGATTGAACATATTTTTCCATGTGTATTATTATTATTATTATTATTATTATTATTATTATTATTATTATTATCATCATATCCATGAAGTTCATATACTGAAGGGAAAGTGACAGTCTGGTTACGGAATGAAGTTTCCACTATCATATACTTAAGGAATTAAAATACGCAACGCATAATATTTCAGCCAACACGTATGTATTTGACGTTGTAATAAAATCTCTATTAGTTTTGTCTAGCAGACTACTTGTGACATGTCATGAAATGTGAAAACGTCATTTAAGAAATGAATTTCATTTTTCTGGTGTTCATGGAGCTATGAACCGCAGTGGGTCGCGTGCAAAGTGAATGAACCCCGAAGTTTCATGTAAGCTTTGCTAGCGACCCACTGCGGTTCATAGCTCCATGAACAACAGAAAAATTAAACTCATTGCTTATATTTACATTCATTTCTCGCTATCGCTTGTTGAAAAATCACCAAGGCGGTCACATTTACCAGCAAACAGAGAATCTACACACAGTGTGTGTTCAAACAGCGGAACGGCGTCGACGTTTACAACGTCCAATCAGATTGGCGAGATTCATGTTTTTGACGTCGAGTTTGGATTACGTCACGTCGCGTGACACAATGTTGTTCATGGAAGTATGAACGCAGATGAACATCTAATGGTTCATCTAAGGAGGTTTTAGAAAAATGTAAATATTTTATTGACAAAATTGACGTCAAAACGTCAAAAACGATGAAAAATACAAATTATAACGTAAACGTTGGGGAGAAGGTGAATATGCCAAATATTGTACATGTTTGGTAATCTGACGTCGACTTGATCATCTGCAATAAAGATTGGCGTCATTGCTTACTTGAATGCCATCCCATGTTGCTTTAAAGTTGGCACATGGAATGCAAAAATGCACAATAATGAATAATGAGCAATTAACGTCATTTGGATTATTTAATGTGGGTATTTTGTGCTTATACAGTATTTATCGAACCGAGAGATGACACGGCATGCTTTTCAAGCAACAGTGACGTCACATGTACTGTAGAATTGGAACTCCTAGCGTTTGTTTTGTAATTGACGTTGGTGACGTTAAACGTCCCAAACATAATCATAATGCTACCAACGGGTCAATGAATACATCTGCAGTCACTTTTAAAAGTTTTGGAATCAACAAAATTGTGTTTGGTTCAAAGTTGACTTTAACTCATCATTTTTCTAGCGTGTGCCACGGTGGGTCAGTGTTGTTATGCGCACGCCATCAAGCATACGTAACGCAAATAGTGACAAAATCTGCTGTATTTTGACGTTTAGATACTGCTTTCATGTAATAAGGTCGAATACACGACAAGCTTGCCTTACAAAGCCAGTCTACAATAACCCACAGTGTTTGTTGCGTTTCTTTATTCCTTAAGTGTATGTACAAATATGTTTACAGTGAATTTTAGAGACTTTTAAACCTTGATTGTATGCTGTTTTAACCCTCTGTAAAATTTATGTGCTTACGAAGATCTTAAAGGAATCAACATTTCTACCGGCGTCCCAACCTTGGGAGTTACTACTAAGACAAGAAGAAGAGTTCAAGCTATCCAATAGCACTCACTGAATGGAATAAAAACAGTAGACAAGTTTTAATTTTACAAGACAACCAGTGTGGTATATTTGCATGGTTCTGTCCATTTGAGCCCTATTGCCAGAATACCTGTCTTTGATGCTTTCAGCAAAGAAAGTACCGCCATCTTGGGCTTTTACAGCGGACAAGTTTCTCAGTCCATGAAACCATGAACCATGAAACTCCTTTTGACATGTTTTATCTGATAGGTCCCTTTGATTAAGACAGAAACAAAAATACAGAGGCAACACAGTCTCCGTATTATCTCCGCTTTGAAAATGTGGGGCTATACTGGATTCGCGCTCTGTTATTCCGTTATTCCGTTATTCTGTTATTCCGTCATTCCGTAATTCCATAACCACTAAAACTTGAGAACCAATTGCTAGACTTAATTCGAATTTTGCATATGCATCAATATTGACAATATCTACTTATGTGCCAATGCATGTCATTTTCCCCAAAATTGTAGCAGTTCTTGCCCTTGGATGGCCCTTCATTTATGCCAGAAATTCGTTTCCGCTCAATATCTGTAGAATGAATAGATAGAATATGGCAGGTACTTCATACTCTGGGTCCCGAAATGTGTCCAGGCATGTGCACATACTGTTTTACTTTGAAGTTTTACTTCGTTCTACACATCAGCTACTATTTGTTATATTAAATGCAACTATAACGACTTATCCTTCTCAACTTACATCTTTGATCATCCCGTATGGTATAAGTATCTTCAATATATAAGGAAAATAACGGTCCACAGAATACATACGGTAAGCTGTAAGCTGAGCTAGATGAGTTAAGCTAAGCTGAGAATTCGTTGCGTTTTCGCCTCAAGAAAGACCCGAACTATCAGCCAAAATATGCATACTTTTTGTCCCTATTTGCTGAGCATGATGAGCTGAGTAAGTTGAGCTGAGTTGAGATGTGACACTGTACCTTTCCATTGTAAAGATATTCGGGACCGGGAGTATGAAGTATAAGCCTAGAATTTGACAAAGTTTTGTATGCACATTAAAATTGACAATATCAAGCTTGGGATTGTTACACGTCATTTGTTTGCAAATATGTGACGAAGTTATGGCCCTTGATGCGTGTCCGAATTTCGTTTGCGCTCAATATCTTGGGAATGAATTGATGGCATTTGACCAAATTCTGTATGCACATTAACATTGACAAGACCTAGGCATTGTTACACATCTTTTTTTGCAAATTTGTAACAGAGTTATGGCCCTTGATGCGCGTCAGAATTTCGTTTCCGCTCAATATCTTTAGAATGAATTGACAGAATTTGACCAAATTTTGAATGCACATTAATATTGACACAATTTAGCTTAAACTTGTCAAACATCATTTTCCGCAAATTGGTAACAGAGTTATGATGCGCGTCAGAATTTTGTTTCCGCTCAATATCTTCGGAATGAATTGACTGAATTTAACCATTTTTGTACATGTATGGACATTAAGATTGACAAGATCTAGCTTGGGATTGTTAGATGTTTTTTTTTTTCGCGAAATTGTAACGAAGTTATGGCCCTTGATGCGCATCAGAATTTCGTTTCCACTCAGTATATTGACAATGAGTTGACCTCAACATCAACATTGACAAGATCTAGCTTGAGATTGTTACCATTTTTCGCAAATTTGTGAGTAATAACCTTTTGACTGATCTTCTTATTGTACATCTTTCAGTTTCCGCATTTGGGCTTTCGCATGACATGAAAAGGGCTATAGTCAGATTCTCTGACAATTCTAGTTTTCACTAGATGAGAAGCAACAACAGAAAGCCTATGAAAAAAAAGTACAAGTAGGCAAAGATCAGGAAAAGAAGCAATCAGAAAAAGACTCCCACTCCAAAAACCAAGGTGGGAAAAAACCAAACTAACAATCAGGTACTTATACCATGAAAACATTTCGTAAGCCGAATGAGCAGCTATTTTCCCAATAGGTGGCCACTCAGTTACCTTAACTAAAATATGCAAACATACATAAGGCGCCAACAGCACAAAAATATTTTAAACACCAAGACATAAAACAAAAAGAACCACCACAGAAGTATTGACTTGGAACGATCAGTAACACAAAGTTACTGGCGGGTTTAAATCGATTTTACACGGCCGTAATTCTGCAGTGGTTCATAACGTTTAGTTAGTTCTTCGGTCCTCGTGGTGAATCTCTAACTAGTAAATGAATCATCAAGAACAAACAAATAAATCATGATAAACATCCTGATGAATCAAAAACCAGGACTCACAGATTCAGTAAGCTGCCCGACGATGGAGATCCCTGGGCGCCAAATAACTTACTAACTCCGGAGCTAAAGAAAATCATCAGTTGGACCTCGGTGGGCCAAGCAACAGACAAGAAGCTCCGGCCCCAACCAACTAAAATGAATAGCTTTAAGTCGGGGCCATCATAGAGACTGACGCCCGACCCACCGAATAGACACATCACAAACCAGACGCCATGTGGGAAAGAATGGACAAAACAAGACAGATACAAGATTGAATATTATATACATATGAAGAGCGTATGACTAGCTCTTTCCCAGGAAGGAAGCCACCCGGCTAGCTTCAACTAAAATAAAAATGAGCATATACAACAGAAGTAGAGTGACTTAACAGGCGACTTTTAAAAATAACACAACAGAGCTGCCTTTGAATGGACAGTGATTTACCCAAGGGCGGAAATCTATTTTACAGGACCCAAAACTCGCTCTAACCAAAGGCTTCACTGCCATTTTGTTTTTGCTGCCTTATTACATAAATCTAACTTAAAGGAATAGGATCACAAACTTACAAATGCACCTTATATGAAATCCTGAAGGTAGCTGAACATTTTGAAAAAAAAAAAAAAACTTATAAGAAAATTATATGGTTTTAAACATTTGGTGGTTTGAGTCCAAAACGAGGCTGAGAGGGTATGACACCACACCCTCACATTCATAAAATTGAAGATATCACATTTTCATGCAAATATAACTGAATAAATTAGCAAAAGACTTTCCTCTCCTTCATTGAAACAATCTTGTTCATTTTTTAGTTTATAAAGCGAGTCAAAAGCTTTACATACATGTACATATTTTTCAACTTTGGTCACGTGATTTCCTTAAAAAAATGGCGACCGCCTTAGACGCCATTATCAAATTTTAAAATAGCTAAAACTACAAAACCATGAAAGGTCAATATTTTACCAGAAAATAAGTACTTTCTGTTTTACAGACCAAAAATTATCTCTAAAAACTGAGAAACAGATGCACTAAATCTTTTGACAGCTATGTTTAAACAGGAAACAATCCAAAGACTGTACGTTACAAAACTTTTAATGCAGCACACTGTTCGAATTCTTAATGGCTGTATCACTAAGTACATCAGTCTTACCCTGTCCACAAAGTGGTTTATACCATCCCTATTAGGTATCCTTAAATAATGTACAAACTAATTTGAGCTAAGATCTTTGAACCACAAAAGCACAACCATAAACACACTGGTGTTGGTTGCGTTCTCATCCTTTTTATTTAATTTGTCACATTTTATTTGCTTCTCAAAATGGATTGTTAACTGGTTCAAAATTCTGCCGAGGTGCTTTTCTGTCAAACTCACCCATGTACCTTTAAATGCACAGTAGCAAACATTAAAGTAGAATTAGCATCTCATTCTGGAGATGAAGATACAGCTGTAAAACTTCTGAAAAGGTACAAGTAGGCAAAGATCAGGAAAAGGCGCAATCAGAAAAAGATTCCCACTCCAAAAACCGAGGTGGGAAAAAACCAAACTAACAATCAGGTACTTATACCATGAAACATATCGTAAGCCGAATGAGCAGCTATTTTCCCAATAGGTGGCCACTCAGTTACCTTAACTTAACTAAAAATATGCAAACATACATAAAAGCTTTTTAGTGGATCCATTTTATCTCTACCCATTATGCTTACACACACCCCATAAACATTCTCACCACAGGGAACTACAGAACGAAACAGTGCTCCTTGAGAACACGAATCAATATCTGAATCTTGAACAGAATGTAACTGATCTCAAGTTGTGTTTGCCACAGCTCTGGTGCATAAAACATAACATCTGGACGACCGAACGGCACACTGTTATTCCCGGATGGTCTAATATCATGCCTGTTCCAGGTCTCTGCAGTTTCGTCTAGCTCGAACTGAAAACAAGAACCAAAATTAGATATATGCAACATGTAATTATGCAAGATCAAATGCAACAAGAGGACCAATGGTCCTGTAAACGCTCACCTGATATAAGGTCCTGATACAATTTGACCAATTTAGCTTGCATTAAAGGCCTAGGACGGGGGGGGAGACAACCCCGAGGGCCAAACAGTTTTCGTAAACAAATTATCTGTCAATTTGCCCATTTCCAGCAAGTTCTGTCATTAAATGACATTTTCACACTTTTCCCCATTCAAATGCACAGGCGACCTTGTTGTAAAATAGGTAAAAGTCATCCCATGGTCATGATTTATGTATTTTTATAGAGCTCCATGGCCAAGTTTCAAAATCACAGGCCTTCTGGTTCTGGAGGAGAAGAAGATCTTTAAAAGATTTTTGTTATTTATAGCCGTGGTGGCCATCTTGGCCATGTGACCTGAATCATTTATATAAACTTTCATCCCCTCTTCATACGGATGCTCCATGTGAAGTTTGGCTTTGATTGGCCAAGCGTTTTCAGAGAATAAGAATTTTGAATATAATGGTCATTTACTTGAATATAGCCCCAGAGCAGGGGCAGACAACCCCCTGGGGCAAAATTGTTTTCAAAAACATAAATCTTCTGTACATTTCCGTATTCCTAGTAAGTTTTCTGCTATTAAATGACATTTTTCAACAGATCTTCATTCAAATCCATAGGCGACCTAGGTTGACCTTTCCGTTAAATAGGTCAAGATTATCTCAGGGTCATGATTTATATCAATTTTGTATAGCTCCATAGCCTGGTACTTCATGTCAAGTTTCAAAATCATAAGCCTTCAGGTTCTTGAGAAGAAGATTTTAAAGGTTTTTACTATTTATAGCCATGGCTATCAAGTCTTGGTCTTGTGACCTGGATCATTTATATAAACTTTGTCCCCCCTTCCTAAGGATGATCCATATGAAGTTTGGCTTTGATTGTCCAAGCGGTTTCTGAGGAAAAGATGTTTTAATACTATGGTCATTATGTATATACCCATTCCCACTGAAGCTGCATTTGAGGTTTGGCTTCAATTTGCCATGTGGGTTCAGAGAAGAAGATCTATGAAAATGGTGGACGGACGGACGCCGATCGGACGCCGGACCATTGGTATACTATAAGTTTACTCCTGAGCCCTTTGCTCAGGTGAGCTAATAAAACCTCGAGAATGAATTGAACGTATAAGCAGAGCAGAACAGATAATTTATTACACTCAGATCAAAACATGACATATGCGGGTTTGAAAATTTTGAATAGTGAAAATAATCTGTGGTGTACCCCCATTTTGATACTCAAAATCAAAAAGTTTAAAAGATGTTTTTCAGGTATTGACAAATGACTGCAATTTTTATCGCCATAAAGTAACTTATCCAACATGATTTTGTTTATATTTGTAGGTAATTGTTCAAATTAAAGTTAATATACTAGTGTCATTTATGATGTCAGAAGCATTATAACCAAGCTAACAGGAAACCATTTTTAGTATGAAACGAATTTTTTCAATACCCTTTAGATATCAGAAAGAAAAGCTATGGAAAGCAATGATCAGGAATTGGTGCAATCAGAACCAAACAGTGGTCACTCAGTTATCTGAACTGTTCTTCCCAATATTTATTTACGTGTCAAGTTTGACTTGGTTTCGTGTTCCTTTAACTCAACAGATAGACGACATATAAACATTGTGGATTTGAGCCCGGGGGGGGGGGATGCGGTACTCGGAAATTTTCCCTATACATAGGCTGGGAGTATTTTTGGGGTCAAAGTTTCGTGTTGAATATTTTTTTTGTGTTTGATGTCGGAAAAATGGTTATTTTAAGTGTTTTTCAGCAATTGCAGATATTTGTGGGGGGTAATGCTAAAAATTCCTGATATTTTTTGGGGGTAGTCCGTTAGACCCGATATTTTTGGGGGGTACAGAGTAGATGCTTGGGCCCAGCCCATGCCGGTATAGGAAAAATCTCAGAGTTCCCCCACCCCCTGGGGATATAAGACGCATATTAAGTAAGAAAAGAGGGACCAGGAATCGATGCAATTAAATTTAAAGTCCCAACATAGACAGCGAGTGGGAAAGAAAATACATAAAACACAACAAAACATTTTCCGACAACACACTCGAAGAGCAGAATGACTATCTCTTTCCCAACAAGGTAGCCATCCGGCTAGGTTTCAACAGGAACGAAAGGGAACGAGTACAACAGAGAGGTACATGTAGGCACAATAAACAGTAGTATAATGAAGATATACCACTTTTCCTGGGACACCTATTATTCCTATACTAAAAACTGCGAGCAACACAAAAATAGACACTTAAACATAAAACAAAGAGAACCACAACATAAGTACAGCATCAGAACGGTCATTAATATGAATTAATATGAAATACTTGGAGTGGGGCTTAAACATGTTTTGTGGCGCCAAACCTTGTCGTCAGCTTCTGTAAAAAGACTTTTTAATTTATAGTTATCTTAACTATTTACTAAAACATACGCAAAAACAAGAACTTTGGTCATGCAACTGTTTGAAAACAGCCTTACCTGTATTAAAGCTGTAAAACAGAACAAAACAAGGTTTTTGTCAAGGAAACTCCCGCGGAAATGATCCTCTTCTTCCAGACTCTTAAATAACCTTATCCAAGAATGAGGGCACTGTCGGCGGAGAGTACCCCACCACCCTTCAATACGTTGGTTTCAAGTGCTGCTTCCGTCCATGTAAGATGGTAATGAAGAATTTTGGAGCTGTATTGTTCCAAAACAAATTCTGAAAGTCACGTACAAGTCCATTTTCTGTACCATAATCCCCTCGGACAACACAAGGACATCCGCCAAATTCTTTTACAGACTCTAGAAAATAACCTCCTATAATTCTGGGATTATTGTTCGTGTTGTACACATTCAGCCAAATGATTTTTCTGGAAAATCCGGCTATGCAGCCACTTATGCAAAGTCCAAAAGGCTTCAGCTTATCATAGCCGTCTATGTGCCAAATGAAATTTGGTCCAGGAACAGTGTAAGTACGTCTCTTAAGGCGCCTTGAAAGTCTGGCAGCCACCCCGTTTGGATCAAGCTCTCTCAAGATGAGTCTGTGACCGCTAAACAGTGGCCTACACATTTTGAATACATCATAGCCGACCTGATCCTTGCAGTTCGGTTTGTATAAACGCGATGACCCTGTCAATGTTACTGTATCGCCTTCGTGCGAGGTTTAACCATTTTAATATTCGCTTCAAGTGTCTTTCACTTGTTTGAACATCGTGCTTTAACGCTTATAAAGATAACGATCGCCCTATACTACAGT
This sequence comes from Rugalucina vietnamica, assembly GCA_964017185.1. Lineage (NCBI taxonomy): Eukaryota > Metazoa > Mollusca > Bivalvia > Lucinida > Lucinidae > Rugalucina > Rugalucina vietnamica. The sequence goes on along the minus strand of OZ024884.1, from coordinate 1,552,764 downwards.
CATATGAGAAAATACAGCTCCGCCAAACACTCTGTGAAGCAAGTGTAGCCATGTTTTGGGGCGAATATCCAGCCAATCAGAGTCCAGGATTATGTCGTTTAGACGACATATTATCTTGTTATAACAAGATAATTATCTTGTTATAACAACTTAATAAGTCGTTTGGACGACATATTATCTTGTTATAACGACATATTAAGTTGTTTTAACAAGATAATTATCTTGTACAAACAAGATAATTAAGTTGTTTAAACAACATGATAAGCTGTTTAAACAATATAAAAAAGAAAAATAAAATGTCCCTTCCCGGGTTCCGTATAAAATCGTCCCATGAAATTTTCAATTTTTACAGCTAAAAACATGTTATATTGCATGGGCAAGTTTTCGTAATGTTACATATTGTAAGCATGAAAGAACTTAAGTGGCTCAGTGCATTTCTGATTGTGTTTTCTTGTTATACTTGTATTACTGTGATCCGTGAAGCTATATAAGCCATATGATGAGAAACAGCATTTACTTACACGAAAACAAAGACTCGTGACAGCTGTACACTACTGGCTGATCGCCATCGTGCTTTACACAACAAAATAAGTTCACTTCATCTCTTTCCTAATTCCAATAATTATTATTATGTTAAGATAATATTCATATTCTAGGGTACATGTTGTTCGACCAAGGTCGGAAACTCAAAAAGCCGTTTTTTGTCGTGTTGGGACTCATGTTATCGGTGTGTTCCATTAATCTTCTCAGAAAAGCCTATAAAATCGAAGTCCTTTGACAACTGTCATATTTTCCGCACTGAAATTACGAAAACATAGCCATGCAACATATATTGTCCTTACAGCTGTAAAATTTGAGATTTTTCAGTTTCAGTTTAAAAATGGTATTTTTTCATCTTTTAGCTCAAAACGAGAATCCACAATCTATGTTTCAAGCAAACCTAAGCAAAAGATACATGTACCATACCGTAACAGAACATTTTCTATATTGAAAGAACAGATAACACATAAGTTATTTATATACATACACTTGGCAAAAATGCCAACGCACTACTTTTAAAATTGGAATAACTTCACTCTCGTCAAAGATTTGACTGTGAAATTTGGCACACGCTTGTCTGTTAAGCATTTACACACACCTACCAGGGTATTTCACACAAATTTTGTCTCGGAATCGCGCAATAAGGAAATCATGAAAAACATGTTTTCTGCACGTGCTCCTTGTGGTATGTAGCTTTTCTAATTCTGAAACTTGTATTGGAAGCCTGGTTATGTATCATATCGAAGTCAATAAAAATGGTTCGTCTATCTGTTGAACAAATGGCTGGAGCGATCGGTTTAGTTGAGAGGTTACGTCTTTTACGCATGTACGTTTAGAGTCAATGCAAAAAGGAAGTCTTAATTTCGCCGTTTTTTTTTCTTGCTTAAACACAACCATTAAGTATTATTCGAGTTCAAGTTTGAAAGGCAACCATTTTGTCACAAAGTGAAGTTCGCTTTCACTTTCAGCCATTCCGTCCGTCCGTCTGTCCGTTCATTCGTACAAAGACTCAGTTATAGCCCATAAAAGTGTTTTGTAATTCCTGCAAATCCTCAAACCCGTCGCCAGTTCAAGCAAGTTTTGGTTGCTGAGTGGGCTTACATTCCACAAAATGTAAAAAAGAAATCACATCCTATCCACGCGACAGCGCTGTTTAGCGGTGGTACGAGCTAATGGGGGACACACTAGATATTAATTTGCTTAGATGAATGAAACTGATAGATTCGAAGTTCTGTTTAATTGCCATTTTGGAAAACTTACTTTAGCAGTAAATTTCAATCTTTGTAAGTGAATTATTGATGTAATTCTCACTACCATACAATAAAATTGTTCTGCAAATCATTTTTATAACGTTATGTACGCTTTCCCCTTACCTTACACTACTGTTGTTTTCAATACGTTTTTCCTGACTTTTCGAATCATGGGTGTGCTAACCAAAAGCTCAATAAATTTCGATAGAAATCACCGATCGCAATAATATTTCACCTCATTATTTCAAAATGATGTATCGTATCATGTTTTAAATTTGAACATTTTTGGTCGATTCGCTTTTGAAATATTGGCAAAAATCTTACTAGGTGCGTTGGGAATTTGGTTAAGTATATATATGAGCAATTGTACCATTGTACACCCCATATTTGCTTCGTATAAGTGGTGGGTGAGTGGGTTTACCTTACATGGATATGTTATCCTGATGGAATTGTCATAAAGCGGAAACATGGCGGTCAATAGCCCGTATAGGATATCGTCTGCTATTCAAACTGGTCGTCTGCTGAATCATCAACGGAAATTTTATCGCGCGAAATCTCGCGTGCTTAATCTTGGTTATCGTCGGCATCTATTCGAACGTTAGTTTAAGTTCCAGAACAGGTCTGAATTTACCTGGAAATAGAACCTAGTACATTATACATGTATAGGTAAGAAAGCAATTTCTTTAACACTGCTTATTCGTGAATTTATTTACACTTTTTTAACTCTTAATTCATTTTTCCTCGATTGCTAACTGTTGGATATTTATTCATGTATTAAGTTCGTTTTCGATTTTATTCACACGAATCTCTCTCTCTCTCTCTCTCGCTCTCTCTCTCTCTCTCTCTCTCTCTCTCTCTGATTCGAGGTTATGTTAATTTCTAAAAGTGACAATTTAGAAAACTATCATTTAAGATATTTTTTGGATTTAAAATTCAAAATAATGTCCTAAGTAAGTAACAAAGTGGCATATGTGTGAAAAACTACATATGTAACATGCGGCGTGTTTTAATAAAATTTAAATTCCCGAGTTCTGATGAGGAAAATATTTCCAATGGCAGGTATATGCTTGTAAAGCTCTAAAGTTCGCCATTTTTTTTTTTTTTTTTTTTTTTTTTTTTTCTTTTTTTTTTTTTTTCATTCAAATTGCTAACTTTGCTATAGTAACGCTCCGAAAAATATAGAAATAACACTTTTTTTTTGCAATTGAGGTCCATTTCAGTATTACAAATTAAAACGGCACAAATACAAAATACTCACGTACGCCAACTTTGCTCTTTCTGTTCACATATGGACAGATTTTCTTATATGCAAAATTTGCATATACACAAAATGAGATTTGCACCTGGTCTAGACCATGTGCAAATTTTGTATATATGCAAAAATTGAATATATTGCGTCCACATGAACAGATTACGTGAGTGAAATTTGCATATGCGCAAAATTTGCATATGTAAGTGAACGAGGCTTTAGATATTTGGTCTAAATTACATAGAATTTGCCGCAATGCTGATCAGTTAGCGTTGATTTAGTTATTTCTGTTGCTTAATTTGGGATAAAGTCCTATTAATAGCCATATGCCCTTGGTAAAAAAAAAATATCATTCGAATGACTTGATAAGTGCGAGTTTGACAATAATTACGCCCGGTATGCACTTATATATGCTTTGATGTGTCTTGTCATATATGCATTGTTACAAACATGTTTCATGCTCTCAAAGCAGACATTCATCAATATTGTATTGGTATGTTGCGAAACGATGTGCGTGTTTCAAGCTCGTTTGCTGCAACAAACCAACTCGGAACAATAAAATAACGGGTTGTTGTATACGCATTCTTTATTGCAATTTACAACACGTTTAAGGACGCTTGATTGATTGGTTTCTTTCATCAAAAGATGCTGATGGTTTATGTTGACAGCTCACTTTAACCAGAAGCAGGCTTATTAGTTTTGCTAGAGTCTGCAATCATGTTACAGACTAACGCTCGAAATAAATGTTTAACGGCAAAACTTCTCCAACAGGGCCATCGGTATCATTAACTTTGAAAAACATTTTCTAAATTTTATCGTAGACACTATGAATTGATTTCCAAATATAATGTTGGGTTAAAGACGCTTTTAAGTGAGGGCCTTTCGGAACCTGAATTTTATGGTGACTTGGTTTACAAATTTAAGAAACTTAAAGGAATTAATGATTTTTCTTTTCAGTTCAGAAAAATCATAACACGTTACAGACGTATAGGTTATAACTTGAATGTTATGCGACAGTCTGCATGCTTAGTTTTTAACCCAATCATGGTTGATAACTATGCTGCCTTCTTTAATTGCACGCCGGTGGGTCGGGCGTCAGACTCTATGATGGCCCCGACATAAAGCTATTCATTTTGGTTGGTTAGGGCCGGAGCTTCTTGTCTGTTGCTTGGCCCACCGGGGTCCAACTGGTGTTTTTCTTTTGCTCCGGAGTTAGTAGGTTATTCGGCGCCCAGGGATCTCCATCGTCCGGCAGCTTACTCAGTCTGTGAGTCCTGGTTTTTGATTCATCAGGATGTTTATCATGATTTATTTGTTTGTTCTTGATGATTCATTGACTAGTTAGAGATTCACCACGAGGACCGAATAACTAACTAAATGTTATGAACCACTGCAGAGGCTGAGGGTGAGGTTATGGCCATGTAAAACCGGTTTAAGCCCGCCAGTAACTTTGTGTTACTGATCGTTCCAAGTCGATACTTCTGTGGTGGTTCTTTTTGTTTTATGTCTTGGTGTATAAAAATTTTTTGTGCTGTTGGCGCCTTATGTGTGTTTTCATATTTTTAGTTAAGTTAAGGTAACTGAGTGGCCACCTATTGGGAAAATAGCTGCTCATTCGGCTTACGATATGTTTCATGGTATAAGTACCTGATTGTTAGTTCGGTTTTTTTCCCACCTCGGTTTTTGGAGTGGGAATGCCTTTTCCTGATCTTTGCCTACTTGTACCTTATTAGCGGACGAAATCTCTGCTTCAGGAAAACATGTCCATGAAAAGTATACCCTCCCAAATTCATTTTTTTTACAGAAACTGGGTTTTGCAGGGTTAACTTATTGTTCTTATTTTTGATCCAAACCATAGATTTTGGGTACTCGTTAGAACCGGTTCTAACGTGTACCAACAATAAATGTTCTGAGCAAAATAAGAAAAAGTCAAATTTTTTCCGATGAAATTTTCAAATTTTGCTTCTGAGAACAAAAAAATCTATATACATTGTTTATTGAATGTGCAAGTTTTCGTAATGTATCCGTAAACATTTAACGTCACCACTGAAATCGTGATTTGAAAACGAGGGGAATTTCGGTTCCCATTGACCAACAAAGCAAAACATCGGATTATTGCTATGCCATTATAATTGAGCGCAGATCTGACAAAAGGGGTCTTCGGATATTCAAGTACAGTATATGCTATTAAAATGGAAAAATTATCTAAATTTGAAATATTTGACATGCTCTGATATTTCTTATAAAGTGTTGTAATTATTGTAAAACAATCAAAGACACATATAATTTGTCTTATGAAACAAAGTTATTTGTATTATGTATGTTGCCATGGCAACTGTTACACCATATAAGGACTACCCAATCTTCTTTTTAAAATCCAGGTACCCCCTTTGTTGTGCATGTTTTATCAAACGGTGTGTGAATTTTTGCATACTGAATAGTCCGTACACTGTTATAGATGTTAACTTTAATAAACACATATACGTATACTCATCAAAAGATGTTTTGCACCAGTTAATATTTTTTTTTCATTTTAAAATAATGTTTAGTATAAATCTTTTTTTTTTTTTTTTTTTTTTTTTTGTTTTTTCAAATAAACTTTTGAAACTTAATACCATCTTAAAGGGCTTGACTTTGCGAATATCAAAGCAATTATTTGTCTTGAAAAGATTAAGTAAAATGTGCAAAAATGCATGTTTTTGAAAGCACCAAAATTTGGGATGCAGCAAAAAGCCCACATCTTTATTTCTGGGCTCCCATGCCTGAATTCGTTTCACATCCTCACTCGTGATACTGAAAGCAATCATTTAAAGCAAAAAACAAAATAATACCCCAGTTTTGCTATATAAAATTGGGGTTCAAGGGGGTATACATTACACGGACATGTTTTCCTGATGTAACTTTTTGGCTCTGTGTTAGAGAGACAGAGTGGGAAAATTTTTGTTTATACCCTCGTCTGGGACAGGCAACAGTCGTACATTAAACGGTAGAAGGGATAATGGGGTACTTTTTATATAAATATATAGGAATATAGAAAATTGAAGAGATCCTTGAAGGATGCTTAGGGATACTTCGATACGAATTTGTTAATATTTGCCGAATGTCTAGGAGATAAAAAGTTACAAGTAGGCAACGATCAGGAAAAAGCGCAATCAAAAATAAAGTTTTCCACTCCAAAAACCGAGGCGGGAAAAAAAACTAACAATAAGGCACTTATACCATAAAAACATTTCGCAAGCCGAATGAGCAGCTATTTTCCCAATAGGTGGCCACCCAGTTACCTAAACTAAACTAAATATATGATAGCATACATGTACATAAGGCACCAACAGCACAAAAAAATTAAACACCAAGACAGAAACCAATAAGAACCACCACAGAAGTATCGCCTTGGAACAATCAGTAATATAAAATTACTGGCGGGCTTCAACCGGTTTTACAGGATCCTAACCTTACCCTCAGCTTCTGCAGTGGTTCATAACATTTAGTTACATGTTCGGTCCTCGTAGTGAATCTCTAACAAGTCAATGAATCATCACGGGCAAACGAATAAATCATGATAAATTCCATGATGCATCAAAAACGAGGATTCATAGATTGAGTAAGCTGCCCGACGATGGAGATCCCTTGGCGCCCAATAACTAACTAGCTCCGGAGCAAAAGAAAAACACCAGTTGAACCCCGGTGGGCCAAGCAACAAACAAGAAGCTCCGGCCCCAACCAACTAAAATGAATAGCTTTAAGAAGGGGTCATCATAGAGTATGACGCCCGACCCACCGGCGTGCAATTAAAGAAGGCAGCATAGTTATCAACCGTGATTGGGTTAAAAACTAAGCATGCAGACTGTCGCATTAAATTTAAGTTATATTCTGTAAGTCTGTAACGCGTAATGATTTTTCTGAATTGAATAGAAAAATCATTCCTGCCTATAAGTTTCTTAAATTTGTAAACCAAGTAACCATAAAATTCTGGACCCAGTTGTTCAAAGCATCGTTAGCTTAACGATATCGTTAAGACATAAATTTGTTAAGCAAATATCAGCTAAAGTAACAAATACACTGTTATTTTTGCAGTGCAAAGGATTCTCACATTTTTTAACAAAAAATAACAGTGTATTTGTAATATTTATGTTTGAAATTTTAACGAAACGTTAACTAACGACGTCGTTAGTTTTGAACAACTGGGCCCAGGACCCAGTTGTTCAAAGCATCGTTAGCTTAACGATATCGTTAAGACATAAATTTGTTAAGCAAATATCAGCTAAAGTAACAAATACACTCTAGCAAACCTAATAAGTTGTGAAATGTAAAGTTCCGCAAATTTAAGGGGGTACAGAATACTGGGACCATCAGGAAGCAGTCAATAATAGAAACGGAATGTGAACCTTCTGGCTTAATAGCAGTCTGTGGTTTCAGAACACCGGCCTAAAATATTGTTTTGCACGACTTGCAGTCGGTTAATGGTTCTACCAAATCCATCATTTTTCATTTATTAACAGCAGGCCTTTCACAGCTCGCATTTCAACTTATTGTATTTCACATCATTATTTATGCGATCTATTGTTTTCTATGTTAGAATCTACCGGAAGTTCTTTCCGGTGAAACTGCTATTCTTACGCTTGATTGGTCAATAACAAATACGTTAATGACAGAAACTTAAACAAGTTTTTAAGTTACAACGGAAAAATAATTGAAAATCAATTTTTACGAGCACAAAACAATAGCTATTCCATTAACTGAGTGACAATTCATTATAAACTAAGCTTTGATACACAAATGGATCCTAACCTTTAATTATTAAAACAATATTTTCATGACAGTGTTTAATAGCCTCTGTAAATTGTCTGTATAGAATTAACTCTAAAACAATTACATGGCGTGCAGCGTTTATGAATTTTGTAGTCATTAGCTTCGTTGATGATTTGAGGCCTGTCGATAGTAATAAATAAGACAACTGTAATGAGCTCAAAAAGCTAGAGTTATCGTTATTTGGTTCTTGTAAAATTTGTATGATTTAATATACGTAATTTTAGATTTTCACTCTAATCCACTTAAAATCGCATGAAAATAACATTAACAACGCCAAAACTCACCGAAAACCGCGTCGGCCATTTTGTTTCTACAAAACACATGACGTCACGTCGCATTGACCAATGACGTCTGCCAAAATCCATGTTCAAACGGCACGTGAATTTCATGATTTGAACATGGGTTTTTGCTGTTTGAACACGGCTTTCGACCAATCGAAAACGGCTTCAAACAGCTATGCGCATAGATATCTATGCAAGAATTATTTATCAACAAAAATTGGTATCGAGCCACCTTAAATATTTTTATTGTAGGCATATTGCAAGGATACTGAGGAATTGTACTCATTTTGGATTTGCAAAGATACACATCCCTGTTCAATTATTGACTTTTGGTAATGCGTCAGAATCATCTGTTCATGCAGCACTAAATATAAACCGTGAAAATATGTCTTAAGCTACTTGACAACAACAAATGAAAATGAAAATACAGTGTATATCAAAATGTCAACTATACACCTTCAGGGTAAACAGTATTTCATCTATCGGCCATTCAACCATTTCAACCAAATTTGACAATATCTTTTCCATGAATGTTTTCACTGCTCTAATAGGATGATTCTTATTTTCAATTTAGTTCCACTAATACATTACGAGATCGTTACTAAACTGTTAAATACCAACTTATTGATTTACTGATATTGATATTTGTCCATTTTTCAATTATTTGCAGATTATTCAACAGCTTTGCCAGAAATGGAACAGTTAAGTTAGATGGTATTGGATTTTATGACGGGACAACAACCAGATGTATTGTTATGAATCTATTGATAATGTACAACAATGTCACATTTTAAAAGGCCTAACAAAATTGTGTTTACTAATTTCTACTGAAAGTCAATGCTCTTATTATTTTCATTTTGACGTTTGTTATGCTACAAAAAGACATAATATAGTGTAATTAACAGTTAGATACGGACATTACCCCTCGCTGTATAATTTGACGAAAGTGAATAAAATTTTAATCCTTAGTCTAGAGCTACAAAATGAAATGTTACGATACCCGATGTATAAATAATACAGTAATATTTCATAATTGTTATTTTATTAGTGTGTGAATGTTATTTGGATTGCAATAACGTTTTAATGGGACAATAAAGCCCTGGCTACGAGTCTGCTATTGTTTACTCTTTCTACAAATATAGGAGTGTTACAGGCCACCGACATATGGGTAGCTTGCAGCGTGGACAAGGAATTAAGTGTGGAGAGTACCGTACTAATCTTGAATACAATCATCGCTAAGTGCTGCATAAGTCAATAGAATTTTCAGTGTCTGGAAGCAAAAACATCGATCACAAGATTGTGTGTAGTTTTGAAAGCCAAAGGTGAATATAGAGTGAGATATTTTACAACAGAAATTTTACAATTTAATTGTGCACGTGACATGCATGTTATATCACCAAATTTGGATAAAGAGTTAACTATATTATAACAGATTTTTTGTACAATCTAATTCACGTGACGTGTATGTGCTATCACCGAACTTTTGTGTAGTATGAACAATACTAAAATAGAAATCTGCATGTACCAAAATTTGATATAGAGTAAAATACACTGAAACAGAAATCTTACGATTTAATTCTGCCCGTGACGTGCATGTATCATCAGTCACTGAGAAATACCAGAAAAAAAAATAAATAGAATAACAGCATTGCACCGGATAATTGCCAAAACACGCATCGCAATGAATAACCTGAAGAGAAAGAGTGTTGACTTGCAACAACGAAACCAGAAAAACGACAAAGACGTACAGTTCAGGTGGGCGGCCGAGTTTTTGGCTGGCCCGGGCGGTTACTTGGAGAAAGCGGAAGTAGTTAGCAAATGGTTCCAAACATTAGATGAAGCCAAAGAGCATGCGCAGAAGAATTCAGCACAGGAAGTGAACGAATATCCATTTTCAAGGGGAACAATTCTGAAATTAATTGTAGAAGACAATGCTGGCAAAGTGATAGAATTATCGAACGCTAAATCAACACGTGAACGATATATGTAACTTTATTGTAAACGATATATGATCCGTGGGAAAACCAACAATGTGGTTTCCTAACAGGTCCGACACAAATCAGATTGTATAGTCACAGAAGCAGGCTAGATGCTTGAAATTTCGGATTAAAGAAGAAGTGTACTATACGTGTAGCGAAAACAAAGGCGCTGATCAGCTTTGCGGTTACCTCATATGCAGATCGTTGGTTTTCCGATGGGGTGGCTCATATATAGCTTTACTTTGGACGATACATGTCTTTGTTTTGTGATTGTGTACTGTAACAGTTTTAAAATAAATTACCGAAAAACGCATTATGGCTGACTAACGATTGCTCTTAAAGGATCTCAGTTCTATTTTTATTCAAAGTGTATGAGATTGTATTACGTTCTCTATCTACCTTACCACTTCGATACTACATTTTACCTTTCTATTGATAGTTTATAAAATTATTTTCATAGTCACATTCATCGATTGCATTCGATGTCTCATTTCCTTTTTGTTTCATTCAGTGGGATACCTGATTGCTTCGTATATATCAACCTACAATTTCGAGCCATTTTGATCCATCTGAAACCCACAAATAACTGTTTTAAGAGTAACGACGATGTGTTTGGCTGTACGAGTGTATTCATATGCGTATTCACCGTACCATACGCGTATTTATGCATTTATTAGAACAATGAATAATAAATGAGATTTTTACGCGTACTTGCGCGTATATTATGAAGACATGAAAATATACGCTTAATACGCGTATGATACATGTGAATGGTGAAAATTACGCGCGCGGTAGTGTTGTTATCGTCGTGTGTAAAATGTCCTTTCCTCTATTTCTTGCAAATTGTTGAGTGTAAATTGTCGTTTCTATTATTTAGGCTAATGACCATGAAGTGTTTATTGCAGTAGTATCTACTTGCAACATCCTTGCCGAGTACGTCGTTGCTGGGTACGGTTTAATATCATTGCCCAGTACGGTAAAAGCTATTTTAAGCTAATTATAAATAGAATCGTTAAAACGCTATTTATAAATAAAATCGTTTAGATATATTGACAGTGTAACTTACATAATGAGTACCTTTGATGGTCCAATTTTACATGTATATAGATTTTTTTATTTTTGTTTTCATTTAATTACGTTCAAGTTTAAAATTCATTGTCAAGAAGATTAAATATAATTGTATTCTGCAGACCCTTAAACCCACTTGTATAAAGTAAAACTTAAAATTGAAGGATATATATATTTTATTTTATTTTTTCTGGCCGACAAAGAGATAGTCTGGCAGATATGCATTTTCATACAGTCGTGACAGTGAGTTTGGCGTTTTTTGTGGATTGACGCCCCAGTCAACGATGTTTCAGTCACTGTCATGTCTAGCAAGAGCTCAAGTTTTTAACAGTGTTAAAGACTCAATGTGTTTTGTGAAAGGCCTCATACCTGCTATCCATTTGGGTTCTCACCCAAAGACCTTTTCGTTCTGAGTCCGATTATCGACCGATAGGCGACCGCGCTACCCTGAACGAACAATTTAAATAAAATGTTTTTCAAACATGCAAAATTTAATGATTAAAGATTTGGGTGCCCATTAAGTGTTTTGTTTGTTTGTTTGTTTGTTTGTTTGTTTGTTTGTTTGTTTGTTTGTATCAAGGGTTAACGAGGGAGTCAACAAATTTTCAGTCATGTCGGCAAAGCGGCAATGTTTCATGGGTATAAGACAGTTATGGGCCAATGTGTCTTGCTCAATGACACAACACGGCAGCCCAAGTGGGGATCGAACACAGGCCCTCTCGATTTGGAGTTAGTTGGTCTACCGCTAGGCCGTGCTTGGGATTGCCGTTTATCCTGAGTGACGTGGAGTCTATTTCTAAAGCCATGTTCATGTGCAACATTTGAACTCGGGTGTATTTTTGCACACTGGATGTAAATTTGAACCCCGGGTGTATGGTATGCCATGAAAACTACACCCTGCAAAACTACACTCTGGTACAAATTTTCTTCTACTTTCCAGGTGGAGCAAATTGAATTGCAGCCTGGTGTATTTTTGCACCCGTTTGTATTGTGTGTATATGAACGCAAAACGCTTAATCGTTACACATTTTTGTTTGTTTGAATTAATACTTTACGTCCCAGACAACAGCTTAGGTCATGTCTGGAGATTGTATCCACTTTATGGGCCTTTCACTCAAAGTTAGGATGTCATGGCATCCAAAAATGCTAAAGGTATAACCACACAGCTAAGCCAATAAGGCTTATAGGTATGACCAGTTTGACTTGAAACCATTTTTCTTGGGCAGTCTCAAGCCGCAGCGGTTTACCAGTAGTCAGATTACCAGTCAGTAGCGAACATGCTTTGCCTGAGGCACAAACAGCCCATCTACATCAAATGACCTCTGCTAATAAGGAGCATTTTAGTCAAAATTTAATGACAAAACCAGGGGAATATGAACATGATCTCGCTGCATATGGCCGCTACACAAGCGGATGAAAAATTACACCCGGTTGCAAATACAGCATATGAACACGGCTTTAGATTGTAATTTAGTAATGCAGATCTATTGAACAGCGAAAGACAACGTTTTTGTCCTAAACACCGCGATTTTCATTGTTGGCATATAGTATACCATATAGGCTATCTGAAGAGCCTAAAGTAGCCTAAACACCCATTTTCACTGCTCTTAAAGGATCTAAGTTTTATATTTATATTCTACAATGGAGAACTATCAGTGGTTTAAGGATGATGTCGTAACAATGTCCCCAGTAGAGATATACAGTGTCATTCTCTTCAGCATCGTCCCCAGTAGGGATCTACAACACCATCCCCTTCCATTCCGTCCCCAGTAGAGATCTATCACCCCATTCCCTACCACAACGTCCCCAGTAGAGATCTACAGCGACATACCCTACCACACCGTCCCCAGTAAAGATCCACAGCGCCATAACCTACCACACCATCCCCAGTAGAGATCCACAGCACCATATTCTACTGGACCGTCCCCAGTAGAGATCTACAGTACGGCATTCTACCACACCGTCTCCAGTAGAGATATACAGCGCCATACCCTACCACACCGTCCCCAGTAGAGATCTACAGCGCCATATTCTACTGGACCGTCCCCAGTAGAGATCTACAGTACGGTATTCTACCACACCGTCTCCAGTAGAGATATACAACGCCATATCCTACCACACCGTCCCCAGTAGAGATATAATGTGTCAGTCTCTTCAGCATCGTCCCCAGTAGGGATCAACAACACCACGCCCTACCATTCCGTCCCCAGTAGAGATCTATCGCCCCATTTCCTACTACAACGTCCCCAGTAGAGATCTAAAGCGACATACCCTACCACACCGTCCTCAGTAGAGATCAAAAGCACCATATTCTACTGGACCGTCCCCAGTAGATATCTACAGTCGGGTATTCTACCACACCGTCCTCAGTAAAGATATACAGCGCCATATCCTACCACACCGTCCCCAGTTGAGATATGCAGTGTCATTGTCTTCAGCATCGTCCCCAGTAGGGATCTACAACACCATACCCCACCATTGCGTCCCCAGTAGAGATCTATTGCCCCATTCCCTACCACAACGTCCCCAGTAGAGATCTACATTGGGGTAGTCTACCACACCGTCTCCAGTAGAGACATACAGCGCCAAACCCTACCACAACGTCCCCAGTAGGGATATACAGTGTCATTCTCTTCATCATCGTCCTCCGTAGGGATCAACAACACCATACCCTTCTATTCCGTCCCCAGTAGAGATCTATCGCTCCATTTCCTACCACAACGTCCCCAGTAGAGATCTACAGCACCATACTCTACTGGACCGTCCCCAGTAGAGATCTACAATGCGGTAGTGTAACACACCGACTCCATGGTGACTTGGTTTACAAATTAAAGAAACTTAAAGGAATAACTGATTTTTCTCTTCAGTTCGGAAAAATCATATCACGTTACAGACGTATAGGTTATAACTTGAATGTTATGCGACAGTCTGCATGCTTAGTTTTTAACCCAATCATGGTTGATAACTATGCTGCCTTCTTTAATTGCACGCCGGTGGGACGGGCGTCAGACTCTATGATGGCCCCGACTTAAAGCTATTCATTTTAGTTGGTTGGGGCCGGAGCTTCTTGTCTGTTGCTTGGCCCACCGGGGTCCAACTGGTGTTTTTCTTTTGCTCCGGAGTTAGTAGGTTATTCGGCGCCCAGGGATCTCCATCGTCGGGCAGCTTACTCAATCTGTGAGTCCTGGTTTTTGATTCATCAGGATGTTTATCATGATTTATTTGTTTGTTCTTGATGATTCATTGACTAGTTAGAGATTCACCACGAGGACCGAAGAACTAACTAAATGTTGTGAACCACTGCAGAAGCTGAGGGTGAGGTTAGGTACCTGTAAAACCGGTTTAAGCCCGCCAGTAACTTTGTGTTACTGATCGTTCCAAGTCGATACTTCTGTAGTGGTTCTTTTTGTTTTATGTCTTGGTGTTTAAAATTTTTGTGCTGTTGGCGCCTTATGTATGTTTTCATATTTTTAGTTAAGTTAAGGTAACTGAGTGGCCACCTATTGGGAAAATAGCTGCTCATTCGGCTTACGATATGTTTCATGGTATAAGTACCTGATTGTTAGTTTGGTTTTTTCCCACCTCGGTTTTTGGAGTGGGAATCTTTTTCTGATTGCGCCTTTTCCTGATCTTTGCCTACTTGTACCTTTTTCCAGTAAAGATATACAGCGCCATACCCTACCACTCCGTCCCCAGTAGAGATATACAGTGTCATTCTCTTTAGCATCGTCCCCAGTAGGGATCTACAACACCATACCCTACCCTTCCGTCCCCATTCCCTACCATTCCGTCCCCAGTAGAGATCTTCAGCGACATACCCTACCACACTGTCCCCAGTAAAGATCCACAGCGCCATAACCTACCACACCATCCCCAGTAGAGATCTACAGCACCATATTCTACTTGACCGTCCCCAGTAGAGATCTACTGTACGGTTTACTACCACACCGTCTCCAGTAGAGATATACAACGCCATATCCTACCACACGGTCCCCAGTAGAGATTTACTGTGTCATTCTCTTCAGCATCGTCCCCAGTAGGGATCAACAACACCATACCCTACCATTCCGTCCCCAGTAGAGATCCATCGCCCCATTTCCTACCACAATGTCCGCAGTAGAGATCTAAAGCGACATGCCCTACCATACCGTCCCCAGTAGAGATCTACAGCACCACATTCTACTGGACCGTCCCCAGTAGAGATCTACAGTACGTTATTCTACCACACCGTCTCCAGTAGAGATATACAGCGCCATATCCTACTACTCCGTCCCCAGTAGAGATATGCAGTGGCATTCTCTTCAGCATCGTCCCCAGTAGGGATCTACAACACCATACCCCACCATTGCGTCCCAACGTAGAGATCTATTGTCCCATTCCCTACCACAACGTCCCCAGTAGAGATCTACATTGCGGTAGTCTACCACACCGTCTCCAGTACAGACATACAGCGCCATACCCTACCACACCGTCCCCAGTAGAGATAAACAGTGTCATCCTCTTCATCATCGTCTACAGTAGGGATCAACAACACCATACCCTTCCATTCCGTCCCCAGTAGAGATCTATCGCCCCATTTCCTACCACAACGTCCCCAGTAGAGATATACAGTGACATACCCTACCACACCGTCCCCAGTAGAGATCTACAGCACCATATTCTACTGGACCGTCCCCAGATGAGATATACAATGCGGTACTGTACCACACCGTCTCCAGTAGAGATATACAGCGCCATACCCTACCACTCCGTCCCCAGTAGAGATACACAGTGTTATTCTCTTCAGCATCGTCCCCAGTAGGGATCTACAACACCATACCCTACCATTCCGTCCCCAGTAGAGATCTATCGCCCCATTCCCTACCACAACGTCCCCAGTAGAGATCTACAGCGACATACCCTACCAAACCATCCCCAGTAAAGATCCACAGCGCCATAACCTACCACACCATCCCCAGTAAAGATCCACAGCGCCATAACCTACCACACCGTCCCCAGTAGAGATCTACAGCACCATATTCTACTGGACCGTCCCCAGTAGAGATCTACAGTACGGTTTACTACCACACCGTCTCCAGTAGAGATATACAACGCCACATCCTACCACACCGTCCCCAATAGAGATATACTGTGTCATTCTCTTCAGCATCGTCCCCAGTAGGGATCAACAACACCATACCCTACCATTCCGTCCCCAGTAGAGATCTATCGCCCCATTTCCTATCACAACGTCCCCAGTAGAGATCTAAAACGACATACCCTACCACACCGTCCCCAGTAGAGATCTACAGCACCATATTCTACTGGACCGTTCCCAGTAGAGATCTACAGTACGGTATTCTACCACACCGTCTCCAGTAGAGATATACAGTGCCATATCCTACCACACCGTCCCCAGTAGAGATATGCAGTGATATTCTCTTCAGCATCGTCCCCAGTAGGGATCTACAACACCATACCCCACCATTGCGTCCTCAGTAGAGATCTATTGCCCCATTCCCAAGCACAACGTCCCCAGTAGAGATATACATTGCGGTAGTCTACCACACCATCTCCAGTAGAGACATACAGCGCCATACCCTACCACACCGTCCCGAGTAAAGATTAACAGTGTCATTCTCTTCATCAGCGTCCCCAGTAGGGATCAACAACACCATATTTTTCAATTCCGTCCCCAGTAGATATCTATCGCCCCATTTCCTACCACAACGTCCCCAGGAGAGATCTACAGCGACATACCCTACCACACCGTCCTCAGTAGATATCTACAGCACCATATTCTACTGGACCGTCCCCAGTAGAGATCTACAATGCGGTAGTGTACCACACCGTCTCAAGAGATATTCAGCGCCATACCCTACCAATCCGTCCCCAGTAGAGATATACAGTGCCATTCTCTTTAGCATCGTCCCCAGTAGGGATCTACAACACAGTACCCTACCATTTCGTCCCCAGTAGAGATCTATCTCCCCATTCCCTACCACAACGTCCCCAGTAGAGATCTACAGCGACATACCCTACCACACCGTCCCCAGTAAAGAGTAACAGCGCCATAATCTACCAAACCGCCCCCAGTAGAGATCTACAGCACCGTATTTTACTGGACCGTCCCCAGTAGAGACCTACAGTACGGTTTACTACCACACCGTCTCAAGTAGAGATATACTACGCCATATCCTACCACACCGTCCCCAGTAGGGATATACTGTGTCATTCTCTTCAGCATCGTCCCCATTAGGGAATAATAACACCATACCCTACCACAACGTCCCCAGTAGAGATCTGTCGCCCCATTTCCTACCACAACGGCCCCAGATCTAAGGCGACATACCCTACCACACCGTCCCCAGTATAATCTACAGCACCAGATTCTACTGGACCGTCCCAAGTAGAGATCTACAGTACGGTATTCTACCACACCGTCTCCAGTAGAGATATACAGCGTCATATCCTACCACACCGTCCCCAGTAGAGATATGCAGTGTCATTCTCTTCAGCATCGTCCCCAGTAGGGATCAACAACACCATACCCCACAATTGCGTCCCCAGTAGAGATCTATTGCCCCATTCCCTACCACAACGTCCCCAGTAATGATCTACATTGCGGTAGTCTACCACCTCGTCTCCAGTAGAGAAATACAGCGCCATACCTTACCACACCGTCCCAGTAGAGATTAACAGTGTCATTCTCTTCATCGTCGTCCCCAGTAGGGATCGACAACACCATACCCTTCCATTCCGTCCCCAGTAGAGATCTATCGCCCCACTTCCTACCACACCGTCCCCAGGAGAGATCTACAGCGACATACCCTACCACACCGTCCCCAGTAGAGATCTACAGCACCATATTCTACTGGACCGTCCCCAGTAGAGATCTACAATGCGGTAGTGTACCACACCGTCTCCAGTAGAGATATACAGCGCCATACCCTACCACTCCGTCCCCAGAAGAGATATACGGTACAGTGTCATTCTCTTCAGCCGCGTCCCCAGTAGGGATCTACAACACCATACCCCTACAACACCATACCCTACCATTTCGTCCCCAGTAGAGATCTTTCGCCCCATTCCCTACCACAACGTCTCCAGTAGAGATCTACAGCGACATACCCTACCACACCGTCCCCAGTAAAGATCAACAGCGCCATAACCTACCACACCGTCCCCAGTAGATATCTACAGCATCATATTTTACTGGACCGTCCCCAGTAGAGATCTACAGTGCGGTTTCTACTACACCGTATCCAGTAGAGATATACAACGCCATATCCTTCAACACCGCTCCAGTAGAGATATACTGTGTCATTCTCTTCAGCATCGTCCCCAGTAGGGATCAACAGCACCATGCCCTACCATTCCGTCCCTAGTAGAGATCGCCCAATTTCCTACCACAACGTCCCCAGTAGAGATCTAAAGCGACATACCCGACCATTCCGTTCCCAGTAGAGATCAACAGCACCATATTCTATTGGACCGTCCACAGTAGAGATCTACAGTTCGGTATTCTACCACACCGTCTCCAGTAGAGATATACAGCGCCAAACCCTACCACAGCGTCCCCAGTAGAGATATGCAGTGTCATTCTCTTCAGCATCGTCTCTAGTAAAGTTCTACAACACCATACCCCACCATTGCGTCCGCAGAGATCTATTGTCCCATTCCCAACCACAACGTCCCCAGTTGAGATCTGCATTGCGGTAGTCTACCACACCGTCTCCAGTGATACATACAGCGCCATAACCTACCATTCCGTCCCCAGTAGAGATATACAGTGTCATTCTCATCAGCATCGTCCCCAGTAGGGATCTACAACACCATACCCTACCATTCCGTCCCCAGGAGAGATATATCGCCCTATTCTCTACCACAACGTCCCCAGTAGAGATCTACAGCGACATACCCTACCACACCGTCCCCAGTAGAGAAATACAAAGCCATAACCTACCGCACCGTCCCCAGTAGAGATCTACATCACCATATTCTACTGGACCTTCCTCAGTAGAGATCTACAGTGCGTTAGTCTACCACACCGTCTCCAGTAGGGATATACAGCGCCATACGCTACCACTCCGTCCCTTGTAGAGATATACAGTGTCATTCTCTCCGTCATCGTCCCAAGTAGGGATCTACAGCACCATATCCTACCATTCCGTCCCCAGTAGAGATCTATCGTCCCATTCCTTACCACAACGTCCCCAGTAGAGATCTACAGCTACATACCCTATCACACCGTCCCCAGTAAAGATTTACAGCGCCATACCGTACCACACCGTCCCCAGAAGAGATCTACAGCACCATAATCTACCACACCGTCCCTAGTAAATATCTATCGACCCATTCCCTACCACAACGTCCCCAGTACAGATCTACAGCGACATACCCTACCACACCGTCCCAAGTAGAAATCTTTCGCCCCATTCCCTACCACAACGTCCCAAGTAGAGATCTACAGCTAAATACCCTATCACACAGTCCTAAGTAGACATTTAAAGCGAACTACTCTACCAATACGTCCCCAATAGAGATCTTCAGCGACATACCCTACCACACCGTCCTCAGTAGAGATGTACAACACTATACTCTACTGGATACTCTACTCTATACCCAGTAGAGATATACAGTGCGGTAGTCTACCGCACCGTCTCCAGTAGAGATTTACAGCGCCATACCCTACCACTCCGTCCCCAGTAGGGATATACAGTGTCATTCTCTTCAGCATCGTCTCCCAGTAGGGATCTACAACACCATACCCCACCATTCCCACTCCAGTAGAGACCTATCGCCCCTTTCCCTACCACAACGTCCCCAGTAGAGATCTACAGCATCTTAATCTACCACACCGTCCCCAGTAGCGATAAATGGACCCATTTCTACCATAACGTCCCCAGTAGAGATCTTCAGCGACATACCTTACCACACCGTCCCCAGTAAAGATCTACAGCGCCATAACCTACCACAGCGTACCAAGTAGAGATTTACAGCACCATAATCGACCACACCGTCCCCAGTAGAGATATATCGACCCATACCCTACCACAACGTCCCAAGAAGAGATCTACAGAGACATACCCTACCACACCGTCCCCAGTAAAAAATAATATCGTTCAATTTTCTACCACAACGTCCCCATTGAAGATCTACAGCTACATTCCCTATCACACCGTCCCAAGTAAACATCTTAAGCGAACTACTCCACCAATACGTCCCCAGTAGAGATATACAGCGATATACCCTAACACACCGTCCCCAGTAAAATTCTACAGCGCCATAACCAACCACAGCGTCCCCAGTAGAGATTTACAGCACCATAATCTACCACACCGTCCCAAGTAGATATATATCAACCCATTCCCTACCACAACGTCCCAAGTAGAGATCTACATAGACATACCCTACCACACCGTCCCCAGTAAAGATCTAGCGTTCAATTCCCTACCGCAACGTCCCTAGTGGAGATCTACAGCTACATTCCCTATCACACCGCCCCCAGTAAACATCTTAAGCGAACTACTCCACCAATACGTCCCCAGTAGAGATCTACAGCGACGTACCATACCACACCGTCCCCAGTAGAGATATACAGCACCATACTCTACTGGGGCGTCCCCAGTAGAGATCTACAGTGCGGTAGTCTACCACACCGTCTCCAGTAGAGATATATAGCGCCATACCCTACCACTCCGTCCCAAGTAGAGATATACAGTGTCATTCTCTTTAGCATCGTCCCCAGTAGGGATCTACAACACCATACCCTATCTTTCCGTCTCAAGTAGAGATCTACAGCACATTAATCTACCACATAGTCCCCAGTAGAGATATATCGACCCATTTCCTACCACAACTTCCCCAGTAGAGATCTACAGCTACATACCCTATCACACAGTCCCAAGTAGACATCTAAAACGAACTACTCTACCAATACGTCCCCAGTAGAGATCTCCAGCGACATACCCTACCACACCGTCCCCAGTAGAGATGTATATAACCATTATCTACTGGACCATACCCAGTAGAGATCTACAATGCGGTAGTCTACCAAACCGTCACCAGTAGAGATATACAGCGCCATAAACTACCACCCCGTCCCCAGTAGAGATATTCAGTGTCATTTTCTTCAGCATCATCCCCAGTAGGGATCTACAACACCATACCCGACCATTCCGTCCCCAGTAGAGATCAATCGCCCAATTCCGTGCCACAACGTCCCCAGTAGAGATCTACAGCGCCATACCTATCACTCCGTCCACGGTAGAGATCTATCGACATTTTCCCTACCATAACGTCCCCGGTAGAGATCTACAGTGACATACCCTACCACACCGTCCCAGTAGAGATCTATCGCCCCATTTCCTACCTTAACGTCCCCAGTGAGATCCACCTCTACATACCCTATCAAACTGTCCCGAGTAGATATCTAAAGCGAACTACTCTACCAATACGTCTCCAGTAGAGATCTACTGCACCATATTCTACCGGACCGTCCCCAGTAGAGATCTACATAGCGGTATTCTACCACACCGTCTCCAGTAGAGATATACAGCGTCATACCCTAAAACACCGTCCCCAGTAGAGATATACAGTATCATTCTCTTCAGTATCGTTCACAGTAGGTATCTACAACACCATACCCTACCATTCCGTACCCAGTAGAGATATATTGCTCCATTCCCTACCACACCGTCTCCAGTAGAGACATAAAGAGTCATACAGCGCCATACCCTACCACCCCGTCCCTAGAAGAGATATACTGTGTCATTTTCTTTAGCATTGTCCCCAGTAGGGATTTACAACACCGTCCCCAGTAGAGATCCATCGCTCCATTTCCTACCACATCGTCCCCAGTAGAGATCTTCAGCGACATACCCTACCACACGGTCCCCAGTAGAAGTATACAACACCATAGTCTACCACACCGTCTCCAGTAGAGATATTTCGCCCATTCCTTACCACAACGTCCCCAGTACAGATCTACAGCTACAAACCTTATCACACCGTCCCCAGTAGAGATCTAAAGCGAACTACTTTACCAATGCGTTCCCAGTAGAGATTTACAGCTACATACCCTAACACACCGTTCCCAGTAGAGATCTACAGCACCAAACTCTACTGGATCGTACCCAATAGAGATCTACAGTGAGTTAGTCTACCACACCGTCTTAAGTAGAGATATACAGCGCCATACCCTACCATTCCGTCCCCAGTAGAGATATACAGTGTCATTCTCTTTAGCATCGTCCCCAGTAGGGATCTAAACCACCATTCCCTACCATTCCGTCCCCAGTAAAGATCTATCGCCCCATTCCCTACCACAACGTCCCCAGTAGAGATCTACAGCGACATATCTTACGATACCGTCCCCAGTAAAGATCTACAGCGCCACATCCTACGACGTCGTCCCCAGTAGAGATCTACAGCACCATAATCTACCACACCGTCCCCAGTAGAGATCTATCACCCTATTCCCTACCACAATGTCCCCAGTAGAGATCTACAGCGACATACCCTACCACACCGTCCCCAGTAAATATCTATCGTCCAATTCCCTACCATTACGTCCCCAGTGGAGATCTACAGCTACATATTTCAACGTTCCGAGTAGACATACAAAACAAAACTACTCTACAAATACGTCCCCAGTAGAGATCTACAGCGACATACCCTTCCACTCCGTCCCAAGTAGAGATATATAGTCATTCTAATCAGCATCGTCCCCAGTAGCGATATACAACACCATACCCTACCATTCCGTCCCCTGGAGAGGTCTATCTCCCCATTCCCTACCACAACGTCCCCGGTAGAGATCTACAGCGACATATCCTACCATACCGTCCCCAGTAAAGATCTACAGCGCCATATCCTACAACACCGTCCCCAGTAGAGATCTACAGCACCATAATCTACCACACCGTCCCCAGTAGAGATCTATCACCCCATTCCCTACCCAACGTCCCCATTAGAGATCTACAGCACCTTACTCTACTGGACCATCTCCAGTAGAGATATACAGTGCGGAAGTCTACCACACCGTCTTCATTAAAGATAAACAGCGCCATATTCTACCACTCCGTCCCCAGTAGAGATATACAATGTCATTCTCTTCAGCATCTTCCCCAGTAGGGATCTACAACACCATACCCTACCATTCTGTCCCCAGTAGAGATCTGTCGCCCCATTCCCTACCCAAACGTCCCCAGTAGAGATCTACAGCGACATTCCCTACCACACCGTCCCCAGAATAATCTACAGCGCCATATCCTACCACACCGTCCCCAGTAGAGGTCTACAGCACCATACTCTACCACACCGTCCCCTTAGTCCGGCAGAAAACAAATTTGACCTGGAATTGTGTTCTAAAGTTTTTTTCTTTACTGAATTATGTTCAGTTGGCATTGCCTTACAAGAATCTGAGTGATGCCACTTTGGCATCATTGAGTAATTTTGTATTTTCAAGATGGCGTTTAAGATGGCGCCCAGAATATATAATAATATTTAACAGGGGTCTCTGATTGTTTTTATCTGGCAAATCTGTGGTTATTTCAGTACAAAATGATGAATAGGTATCAGTTTTGTATAAGTATTTACATTCTATCATAGTTTCTTTTCAAGACAGGATAAAAACACTGTATAGATGAAATAAGTCAAGGTTTTTCGTAATTTTGGTTTAACTTTTTTATTCATACAATAAGCACGTTAACTTTCAGAACCATTACTCAAGCTAGATTGCCTTATCAAGATGCAGTGATTATCGTATTCAAGATGTCATTCAAGAAGGCAGCCATGATTTCTTGCGCAAAACGAATTTAACTTAGAATTGAGGTTATGGAAACGTTGCGGTAGAGTATGGCACCGTAGATTCCTTTGGGGGGGTTGTGGTAGAATATGACACTGAAGATCCCTATTTGGGACGTTGTGGTAGAGCTTGACACTGTAGATACGTATTGGGGAAGTTGTGGCACTTTATAATCCTACCGGGGACGTTGCGGCAGAGTATGTCGCTGTAGATCCCAACTTGGTACGTTGTGGTAGAGTATGGAATAAAGATACATACTGGGGACCTTGCGGTAGATTATGGCGATGTTGATCTCTTCTTGGTAGGTTGCGATAGAGTATGGCGCTTTATATCCCTACTGGTGACTTTGTAGCAGATTATGGCGCTGTAGACCTCCACTGGGTACATTGTTGTAGATTAAAGGTTTAATTTGGAAACAATGTGGAAGAGTATGTCACTGAAAATCCACTACGGACCTTGTGGAAATAATTGAGCTGTTTATATCACTTGGTAGATTGTTGTAGAGAATAGTGTCGTATATCCCTACTGGGGACGTTGTGGTGGATTATGGCAGTGTAGATCCCTACCGGGGACATTGCAATATAGTATGGCACTGTTGATCCAAACTGCGGACGTTGCGGTAGAGTATGGCACTGAAGATCTCTACTGGGGATCTTGTGGAAGAGTATGTCACGCTAGATCATTACTGGATACTTTGCGGTAGAGTATGTGGCTGTATATCCCTACAGAATCCGTTGTGATACATTATGGCGCAGCTCTATATCCTTACTGGGTACGTTGTGGTAGAGTGTGGCACTGTAGTTCCTTACTGGAGACGTTGCGATAGAGTATGGTACTGTAGATCCCTACTGGGGACGTTCCGGTTCAGCATGTGGCTGTAGATTCCTACTGGGGACGTTATGGTAGAATATGGCGCTGTAGAGATCGCTTCTGCGGACGTTGGGATACAGTAAGGCGCTGTAGATATCTACTGGGGACGTTGCGGTAGAATATATGGCTGTTTATCTCTACTGGGGACGGGTGAGTAGAGTATGACGCTACAGAGATCGCTACGCTACTGGGGACGTTGCGATAGAGTTTGGTGCTGTAGATATCTACTGGGGACGTTGCGGTAGAATATGTGACAGCTTATCTCTACTGAGGACGTTGCGGTAGAGTATGGCACTGTAGATTCCTTCTTGGGACGTTGCGCTAGAGTATGGCGCTGTTTGTCTCTACTTGATGTAGAGTATGGCGCTGTAGATTCGTACTGGGGTCTTTGCGGTAGAGTATGGCACTGTTGATCCCTTCTGGGGACGTTGCGGTAGGGTAGGGTAGTCGTTGCAGTATAGTAATGCAATCAAAGTTGCCAAGGCTGAAAAAATGAAAAATTAAAAAAACAAAAAAGAAAAAAAAAGATCAGACTGGAACCCAGGCTACACTACATGTACTGGGGACATAGCTGTTTAGTATGTGGTTAGGGGCGTTGGGTAGATTTTGGCGCTGTAGATCCATATTGGGGATGTTGTATTAGAATATGGCACTGTAGATCCCTATTGGACCATTGCGGTAGAGCCTGGCAGACCTGTTATCGATTACTTTCAAAGTTAATCACTAACGATTACAATTACAGTGCTTTCAACGATTAACGATTACGATTAAAAGTATTTTTCCTGGCTTTATTCGATTACAATTACAATTGATTTGCAAAAGTAATCGAATAATCAGAACAGAACAGAACATACACTTTATTCACTCAGGTGTTTACAACACATATGAGGATAAGACATAAGAAATAAGCATAGGACATGGAAAAGCAAATACTATACAATGACAAATGCTAGGCCCAAGATCAGAAACGTACACTATTAAATGTAGTAGCCAATAAATTGCGGTGGGGAGGGGTGGGGGTTTTAGAATTTTCAATCGATTAGTTTTGCTACTGTCTACTGTCTACGTTGTGGTACAGTATGACACTGTAGAACCATACTTGGTCGTTGCTGTAGGGTATGGCTCTGTAGATCCCTAACAGACACGTTTTGTAGAATTTGGCACTGTACATCCCTACTGAGGACGTTGTGGTGGAATACGGCATTGTAGATCCCTATTGGGGACATTGCGATAGAGTATGGCGCTGTAGATACCTACTGGAGACGTTGTGGTAGAGTATGGCTCTGTAGATACTTACTGGGGTCGATGTGGTAGAGTATGGCACTGTAGATCCCTACTGGGGAGATTGCGGTAGAGAAAGGCGTTATAGATGCTGTAGACGTAGCAGTAGAGTATGGCGCTGAATATTCATAACAGGGAGTTTGCGATAGATTTTGGCATTGAATATCCACAAGGGGACGTTGTGCTAGAATATGGCACTGTTTATCACTATGGGGGACATTGCGGTAGAGAATTGTGCGGTATATCCCTACTGGGTATGTTGTGGTAGAATTCGGTACTTACATTCTTACTGAAGACGTTGCACTAGAGTATGGCGCTGTTGATATCTACTGGGGACGTTGCGCTACAGAATGGCACTGTAGATACCTAGTTGGGGCGTTGAGGTAGTGTTTATGTCTGTAGATTTCTACTGGGGACGTTGCAGTAGATAATAAAAATAAAACTGAGATCCTTTAAGAGCCCTGAGCATATTTTCCAGAAAGGTGATGGGCCTTACCACGATTTCGGCTATTCAAGCCTCGTCAGTGACCCTTTAGATTTGGCAACATGGAGCGAAAGAGAGTTACAGTAATTTTTCGACTTTCAGCAGGCTAGTCGATACAAAGACTAGTATAATCAAATTGTGGCCAAATATATTGAACGTTGGTTAGAATATGAATCTAAACCGATGATAATTTTCTGATTTCTCAAAATATCCTCTCTGATCTCAAAGGACCAAAAGGAAAATATAGTCTGCACTATGGATGATGTACGGGGAGACTTTTTAGGGCCGCCACACGGCACAACACCAGCTGCAGTAATAGCAAATAAAAATAAAACTGAGATCCTTTAAGAGCCCTGAGCATATTTTCCAGAAAGGTGATGGGTCATACCGCGGTTTCGGCTATTCAAGCCTCGTCAGTGACCCTTTAGATTTGGCAACATGGAGCCAAAGAGAGTTACAGTAATTTTTCAACTTTCAGCAGGCTAGTCGATACAAAGACTAGTATAATCAAATTGTGGCCAAATATATTGAACGTTGGTTAGAATATGAATCTAAACCGATGATAATTTTCTGATTTCTCAAAATATCCTCTCTGATCTCAAAGGACCAAAAGGAAAATATAATCTGCACTATGGATGATGTACGGGGAGACTTTTTTAGGGCCGCCACACGGCACAACACCAGCTGCAGTAATGGCAAATAAAAATAAAACTGAGATCCGTCAAGAGCAGTGAGCATATTTTTCAGAAAGGTGATGGGCCATACCGCGGTTTCGGCTATTCAAGCCTCGTCAGTGAGTATGTCGTTGTAGATACCTATTGGAAACGTCGCAGTAGAGTATGGTGCTGTAGATCTCTACTGGGTACGTTGCAGATGAGTGTGGCGCTATATGTCTGTACTTGGAACAATATGGTACAGCATGGCGCTGAAGATCCCTACTGGTTTCGTTGTGGTAGAAAATAGCGCTGTATATCACAACCTGGGACGTTGCGGTAGAGAATTGCACAGTAGATACCTACTGGGGACGTGACGGTAGACTATGGACATGTTGATCCCTACTGGGAAATTTGCGGTATAGTAGGGCACTGTTGATCCATAATGGGACATTGTAGAGTATGTGGCTGAAGATCCAAACAGCAGATGTTGTGGTTGAAAGTAGATATCTACTGGGGACGTTTCTGTAGAGTATTTGGCTATAGATCTCAACTAGGGACTGCGTGATAGAGTATGGCGCTATTGGTCTCTACTGGGAACGTTGCGGTATAGATAAGAACTGTAAATCCTTAATTGGACCTTGTGGTAAAACATTGCTCTGTATTTCTCTACTCGGTACTTTTAGGCAGAGTATGACACTGCAGATACCAAACTGGATAGGATGCGGTAGACTATGGCACGGTAGTTGCGAACTGGAGATGTTGTGGTAAAGTATTGCACTATAGATGCCTACAAGGTACGTTGTTGTAGAGTATTGCACTGTATTTCCATACTGAAGACGTTGCATAACAGTTTGGTGCTGTATATCTTTACTGGGGACGCTGAAGATCCATACTGTAGACGTTATGGTAGGGTATGGCTCTGAAGATACCTACTTGGGACGTTTTCGTAAACTAAGGCGCTGTATATCTCTACTGGGTACGTTGTGACAGAGTATGGAGCTGTAGGGGAGGTTGCGGTAGAATATGACACTGTAGAACCCTACTTGGAACGCAGCGGTAGACTATGACGATGTAGATACCTACTAGGGACGTTGCGGTAGATCCCCAATGGGTACGTTGTGGTAGAGTATAGCGTTGCGGTAAAATATATGGCTGTATATCTCTACTGAGGACGTTGCAGTAGAGTATGGCACTGTAGATTCCTACTGGGGACCTTGTGGTAAACTGTGGCGCTATATATCTTTACTGAGTACGTTATGGTAGAGTATCTAACCGTAGATTGTTACTGGGGACGTTGCAGTAGAATATGATACTGTAGATCGATACTGGGGACGTTGCGGTAAACAATGGTGCTGTAAATCCTAATGTGTACGTTGTGGTAGAGTACGATACTGTATATCCCTACTGGGGAGGTTGCGGTTGAGTATGGTATTGTAGAATGCTACTGGGGACGTTGCGGTAGCGCATGGCACTGTAGCTCTTTATTAGGGAGGTTACGGTAGAATACAGCGCTCTAGAGCTCAACTTGGAACGTTGTGGTAGAGTATGGCGCTGTAGATCTCTACTTGGAACGTTCCGGTATCACATATTTGGTATGATGCCGTACAGTTTTCAAAATAACCCATTTTCGCTTCTACGCTGCAGACACGCATTGTATATATGGGTCATTATAAAAAAAATGGAGCAATCCTTGTCCCTGATGATTTTCTCGCAAGCGCGATGTCCGAGGTTTGCTTCCTCCTTCTATAATATTATTATCCACCGTGCTTTACAAGAACCACACGCGATTTCACGTTTACGAGTATGTTATTTAAAAGAAAAAAATGCAAGATTTTTATCGTGTCCCCGGGTCTGGGTAAGTAGTTTTATTTGTTTCCATTGCAAAAGAAGCTTGACAGAAATAACATTTTCTGTAACCCTCTATTGCATATAATGTTATTGAAGTCAAATTCAAAAATCATATGGTATATTAAGTGCAATTTAAGAGCGGCGGCACATTATAGTGCTGTCCCTGGAAAACGTATCAGTGCTGTCACAGTTTTAAAACATCTATTTTGACCAGAGTTATGAATCATTTTCTCAGATCAAAACAATCGCATTTTTGAAGACGACAGCAAGCTGATGAAGTCATGGTAAACAACTTTTTGAGAAAATCGCATTACTCCGTTCATATTCCATAAAGACATGTCAAAATCGGTGTGGGAAATTTTTAGCCATCAGTACTATCACGCGCATTTTGCCGCTTCTTGCAAATATCACGTACATTTTAAGGCCATGACTGAATTTCAGCTTAGGGCCGTTTTGAATAGATATGCAAAGTTTTCAGCCTGCATTCTGCTGTTAGTCATAATAATTAAATTTATGTGTAAAACTCAGTACTATCACGGTCAGTGCTGTCACGGTCGTGACAATACTGATGTGTGACATCAATGAGTTGACTTCTGTCAGCAGGTGTGGATTCAGGCAATTTCCTACACTGAAAAGAGTTAGGTCGCCTTTCACGAGAGGGTCTCAGCTACTAACACCAGTAGCAGTCAAAAGTGGTCAAACCATTTGAGGTGTGTGTGTGTGTGTGTGTGGGGGGGGGTGATAAAAAACTGCAAATTCAAAATTCTTCGTCGGCCAGGGTATACCCAATGAGGCTGGTTAATACGAAGAAAAAAAGTGGTAGTTTCGTCCCGACATTACTGAAAGTTATTGACTCGGGTACATAAAAAATAAATATCAGACGCGTCATGAGAAGACATGATTTTGCAAAAGTGCAGCTCAGCTGCAGTGTAACCTTCCAAGGGGGTATTAGCTCCAAGCTCACTAAAAGACTCCCTAATTTTTTTACTTGCTCCCAGCTTCCTAAAACTAAAAATGTTCTCTTCTAGTAATCCCCAACTCCCTTCAAATGTTTTCCCGTTCTCCCAAGCTCCTTGATAACGAATTACCGATTCCGATAGCGTAATGGTGAGAGCGTCCGCTTCGGGAGCGGGAGGTCGTGGGTTCGATCCCGGGCCGGGTCATGCCAAAGACTTTAAAAATGGTACCAGTGACTACCTTGCTTGGCGCTCAGCATTATTAGGCAAGCACTGGCTTCTCTTCTCCCAAAACAAAATATAGCATCACTAACATCGCATGTCTAATATGAAAATGTCCGAATAATAACAAAAGAGGTCCGAAAATAATCAATGTCTGTATTCACTAGAGGACCGTATGGAAGGCTGGCCGTTGTGCTAAATACGTTATCCTCTATAAATATAGAGATTATTATTATTATTATATATTATTAATGGCCCTTCTACACAGAAAACCCGTGATAGGGTCCCAAATTAATTGCACTCTTTTGTCGTGAACAATCCTGGTTGTTTCAGACCTGGTCGAAAGCCCCAAAAAACATTTTCTCATGCTGCAGCTGCTTAAAGTTTTAAGCTTAATAGCGCTAATTGCGCTAGTCGTGTTACATCGCGTTTGGTTTGCGTGTACCGAACGTGTTGTGTTATCTACCCAAAGGTGTCCCTGGTTCGAGCATTAGCCGAGGCTTCGTTGGTTGCGACCCTAAGGCAGTCACTGTCCCTAAGCTCATCGGTCAATTGTCAGAAATTAATCAATTAATCAACTCCGCACACATTGGAATAAAAAAAATGCGAGATCGGATAATTAACAGTGCTGTCACGACAGCATCAGTGCTGTCACGATATCAGTGCTGTCACGGTCATAATTATTTAAAATACTCAAAACGCATCATATAAAAGTAGTTGCTAATGATACTATACTAAAATAGTAAACGTTTTGCAGAACTTAATTTTGGTTGAATCCTACAAGATTATGTCTACAGAAAAAAGCGCTTCAGAAACAGAACAAATATAATATGTGCATTTTCATTGAAGCTCTCTCCCTCGTTAATTCATTGAAAGTATTTAAGGTTTGTGACAAGTTATATATACCCCCACTTACAGATTTGGAAAGTCTTATCAAATAAGCGTTGTACGCAAGAAAATTTGTTCGTGACAGCACTGATATTTTTTCAAGGGTACCATACAATTGATTAATGCTGGTGCACAATTTGTTCAGTTAAACTCGGCATATTTTATTTCTATATTCTAAATGGTATTGTTAATAAAACTATCTCATTAAAAAAGAAAAACTGGACAACGATTTTTTTTTTTTTTTTGGTTTTGCCTTACAGTTTTCTGGATTGCTCCATTTTTTGATAATGACCCATATAAACTTTGTATGGATGATTGACTTTGACCACTTTCCCTGGGCAGTCTCAGACATGATCAGACGGTCAGTCGGTAGCGTAGAAGCTTTGCCTGGAGGCACAAGCAGTCCTTCTATTTATTTAGGCCACAAATGGGCGAGGACCATACAAAGACGTCGAAAGCGTTCAAAGCGTATTTAACGCATGTAGAACTTATTCGTTATGCGTAAGACCGTCCGAGATACGCAGAGCTTCTGACATAAAGGTATCTGAAAACCCCTAAAACAAGGAAATCTTAGATTTTTCCTCCAGTGGTGTTCGGTTTGTTGCTATGGCAACCATGCATATTAAATTGCAAAGCGTTTTATTGTTGAAACTTGTAATATAATACATGTGTACGTGTTTTATAATAATTAAACATTTATTTATCTGAACCTAGCCCGAGATCCAAAATCCAGGAGATGTCAAAATTTTGGTTTACCCTACACGATCTTGGCCTTAAGGTTTGATGGCTTTTTTTGAAAGATATATGATAGAAGTCTATGAAACAGGTCCGTGTATAAAAATTTAGGCCGGCGAAAGTCTTCAAAATGGCCGCCATCCAAGATGGCCGCCAAAATTAGGAATTGTACAGGTTTGTGTAATAAACTTTTTCATTTTAGATTTTGTTACATTTAACTGCATTCAGTGTTGGTTTTCTATAAACTCAACATATGTTGAAGCATATTAAGTTTATTTAACACAGTTTGTATGTTCTCATGTGTTACATACATTACTTTTTAACGCTATCTGCCATTAAATGATAGATTGGCTGTTATTGTTTGTTTGAGTGGTATCATTTAAAGGTTTAAGTGTGTTTCTGTATTCAGTGCAGTGAAAGACATAAGGAACATCTATGTAAAGCAATTTTAGATACATAATCTTAACACTTAAGTCAACAATGGGTCTTTGAACGCATAAATCCGGGTTCACACTTGATCACTAAAATATCATAAATTCACATATTTTGGGTTTGAATACATTAATTGAACAGCTACTTATGTTTTATCAATAAAACATAAAATAGAATTTTGCATTTTTAAATTAATTTGATTTAGGACGATTTTGATGTTCTCACATGTTACATACGTTACACCATTAATGTTACATGCTACACAATCATAATATCCATTGTTACTGTATATTTTAGTGTTATTGTTTAAAGTTTTTGTGTATTTTTGCATTAATATTTTTACAAAACACGGGGGGTGTTTTGCTATAGCCATTTTTTGGTGTTTTTTTCCTGCTTTTGTTGGTCAACAGCATGTTTTTTGAAGGCATAAATAAAGGTTCAACTCGATCACTGAATACTGATACATTTGGGTTCTTAGCACACAAAATTTCAACAGCTGCTGATTTTTTATGAATTATAATACAAATGTCGTAGCACATTTACCTCCAATTATATTTGAATGTTCTCTATGTTCTCAAGATGTTGACAACTGTTACATATGTTACTTGTCATAGGATATCCCATAATCCCATATAAAATCATTATTTGCATAATCTTGTTTGTTTAATGGTCCCAATTTCTGTTAATGAAAGCCTGTCTTGTATTTTCTTTATAAAAGATTGTGACAATTTTAAACAAGGTAAATTTGTGTTGTTTTGAAGACCATGTTGGTGTAGTATTATAGCAACACACTCCTAAACGAGTGCTCCTTGTTTTGAACCATGCTGGCACGGAGTTACATTTCCATAACCCATATTTGACGAATGCATTTTCCCGTCTTTATCATTCTGGTGAGTATTCAGTTCTTAGGGGCATCAGGTGTAATTCTTAAATTCTATTCAACTTTCGATGAAAATTCTTTAAGCAAACAGAATAGTCCCAGATGGGATGCCGCGTTCTGCAACGTCACATCTTGGGCTATTCTGTTTGCCTATGTCCCATAAAAGGGACGCCAGGCTTATATGTGTTAAGCTAGTTAATGTTAACCTACAACACAAATAAAACATTTGGGTGATCAAACTGGTTTTGTTTTCATTAACTTTTGTTTAAAAACAAACATTCCCCTTTACTTGAGGCTACTAGTTGTATTAAACACATATAATCTTTGGTCTTAACTATTTACATTACATGTACATATTGTTGTTTTATATATATTTACATGTATATATATAATGTTACGTGTTAGAATATTTTTCTTTATTAACACAGTGTAGATGTTCTTAACTGTTACATATGTTACTCTTATCGGTATATCCCCATAAAATCAAGAGTTTGACCATTTTTGTTCATTTTTAAACTGTTTATAGTAATTTTATGATTTATTTTTTTATGATTGAACTTGTACACATGTATTAATTTTGCAAAAGATTTATAACATTATCGGATTATTAACTTTTAAGTTAAACGTTAAATGTCTCTCAGCTAGTTCGCTATGTTAGAGCCTGTTGTAGCTACGAAGACTTTGTTGATAGGGGGAAGTTACTCACCACCAAATTGTTGTCACGGGGATATCGCAGGACCAAGCTTGTGTCAACTCTTAAAAAGTTCTATGGGAGACACCATGACCTTGTTGATCCCTACAGCGTGGCTGCGTCTAAACTTGTGACTGACCTTATGCCAATTGGCAACAATTAATAAGGCTTTCAATTACTGGACATTCGTTTCTTACCAGATATTAATTTTCTCGGCTTTGTAAGCAGTCATAAGGACATGGCGGGTGCAGGTGGGGCAGGTGATACTCACCCTTCGCAAACACCTGATCACACCTCCTGTTATTGGGGGACCCATGCCTGTATGGCTACATATCTCGTATTTGTCAATGTTATTATGGATTTTTACGAGCTAGGATTACGATTTCGGTACCTTGACCCCTTTACTTTATATTCTTTGGAAGTGGCATAAACAATTAAAAGGAGAAGTGTGGGTACATTATACAATTTCTGGCAATGAATAAAATATTGGAAACAGTGAACACCCTCAAAGGGGTGAAGTAATGGGCCATACTGCGCAATTTCAGGTAATGAACCCTCATTAGTGACCCTTTATAAATTGTATACGATAGCAAGATAAATACACTGCAAGTTCAAAAATTTACACAAAGGAAGTCTAAATTTAAGACACATGCCTAAATTGGGTCAGATAATTAAAACAATGTTTAGAATATGGCTCTCAATGTACATACTATGGATGATGTCATATTTAGACATTTTATCTTTTTATTCATCATCATCTGCTGTTTGGATATACATTTCGGACAATACCACTCAAAAAAGAAAGTGACATGGTGGGTTAAGCATATCAAAATTTAAATGATTGAATCAGATAGGTAACAAAAAGACACTCATGGGAGACAAACCCCTTTCCCCGTAAAATCTGATCCAATAAGTCATATATGTATAAATGAATTGTTCCCTTTTTAGGACTTTCCCAGTCTAAAGTTCTATACACAGTCCTCTTCAACTAAAAATAAAATTAAGATCCTTTAAGAGCAGTTAACATATTATTGAGAAAGGGGATGCTTGGCTACTTAAGCCTCCTCAGTGACCCTATGGAGCTTTTGTATAGAATATTATAGAAAAGTAACGTATGTAACAGTTGAGTACACGTAGAGAACATTGAAATTATGTACTTGTATATTAAGTTTAAGATTCTTATAAATATATTTATGTGTTCCGACCCAAACTATTTGAGTTTACAATATGTAAGTGATCTAGTTTACCACGGATTTATATGTTTAAAGACCCATTGCTGACGTTCAAAGCAAATATCGCATCCAAAATGTCTTTATCAAAATGTCTCCCACGTCTTTTAATGCAATCAATATAAAACCAATTCAAAAACCTAAGAGCATATAAACGCCATTTACAACAGTTGTCAATATTATATTGATTCTGTAGGATATATCATTTAAGAAAAGTGATGAATGTAACAGTTGTCAACATCTTCAGAACATGGAAATAATGTTAATCGTGTTAAAGGCTCCTTAGAAAAGTAACGTATGTAGCAGCTGGGTACATCTTGACTTTAAAACATTTGAGTTAAAATTCTATTACATATGTTCAATCTATAAAACCCCATCAGCTGTTTTATCAATGTGTTTGACCCTAAATATGTGAGTGTATGATATTTTAGGGGTCAAGTTTAAACCTGGATTTATGTGTTTAAAGACCCATCGCTGATGGATGGAGCAAATAAAGCACACAAACTAACTTAATAAAGATATTTTTCATGTCTTTTAATGCATTAAATACAAAAAAAATCAAAAACTTAGATAATAACATTAAAATAAACAAGAATAGTCAATATATTCATTTTATAGGAAATATTATAAAAAAGGTAACATATGTAACAGTTAGGAACGTCTTGAGGGTATCAAAATTATATAAATGGAGTTAGCTGTTCTAATCCATATAATTTATTAACAAATCATCAACAGCTGTTGATTGTATGTATGATCAGACCCAAAATATGTTAGTTTACCCAAAATATGTGAGTTTACAATATTAAGTGATCAAGAGTGAACCTTGATTTATGTGATAAAAGACCCGAGGCTGACCACCAAATGCAGATAAACGACCCAAAGAAGCTTTATCAAGACGCTACTCAAGTCTTTTAAGGAACACTTTGCAAAAACACTTCAAAAACTTTGAAGAATGGCACTAAGATAAACACTAATAGTCAATATTTTCATTTCTCGCAAGTAACATTAATATAGTAACGTATGTAACGCATGAGAACATCAAAACTGGGTTAATTCAACTTAATATGCTAAAGCATAATGTTGAGTTTATAGAAAATCTCCACTGAAAGCACTTAAATGTAACAAAATCTAAAATGAAAACGCTTTTTACTCAAGCCTGTATAAATCCTAATTTCGGCGGCCATCTTGGATGGCGGCCATTTTGAAGACTTTCGCCGGCCTAAATTTTTATACACGGACCTGTTTCATAGACTACTATCATATATCTTTCAAAAAAAGCCATCAAACCTTAAGGCCAAGATCGTGTAGGGTTAACCAAAAATTTGGACCTTGGATCTTGGACTAACCAGCACTTAAATGCTATAGCCGCATGTTTTCGTACCTTGTGTATTTCCGCGATGTATTGGTTCACATCCGCATTTGGAAACATTTCCGCGCTTGTGATACCTGGATTGAGAAATAATCTTTCTTTTTTTTTTTTTTTTTTTTTTTTTAATGTATATAAATCAGACACACTCCATAAACGAATATATCTTAAAAAATCTTTCATAAACATGCCTGTTTCTTGGTTGTTTATGAGAATTTTATGGAGCACGATAGCCTTGTGGTAGAGCACCGGCCTCCGAATCGAGAGGTATTGGGTTTGATTCCCACTAGGGGTTTCCGGGCCGTGTCCTTGAGCAAGACAACATTAACTCACAACAGTAATGGTTAATAGACATTTTTCACTTTTGAACGTAAATGCTGCTGGTGCGTGCGGCTATGACTTTCTGTGTGATGGGGGACGACTCGTGAGGGCATATGTGAGACTAAGACGAGGGGCAATATGAAGAATTTCACAGTCAAAACTACCAACAGCCCAACAGAGACGAATTAAATAAGACATGCAATAAATCCTATAGCGTAGAACGTCTATCTTTGTAGCTCAGTAGCTAGCGTGCTAGGATTCAAAGCAAAGGGTTCTGGGTTCGAGTCCTGGTCGGACCGTTTTTTTTTCTGTATTTGTCTCCCCTGTGACAATAAAGCTAAGGAAATAAAAAAAATGTATTATCATCTGATTATATTTATTGGCGAATGCAAGAATCAGGAAATGCCCTTGTGTATAAAATACTTAAATCGTAAAGGAATGAAAGTGCGAGACGGCACCTCACATTGCTGTTTCTCTCTTGTTGACTTTTAACCTATTGAAATCGACAGCTCGATCGTATTTTTTGGTAGAAGAGCTGACCTTCGAGCGATCCTCACGTCAATATTTCTTTCTTGGGGACATAAATATGTTCATATTCTGAAGGCTTGTACAGGAATAATGTGGCTAGGATAAGTTAGCCACCCTGAATGACTTTAAATGTTTTCCGCGGACGTAAGGCACTAACTCATATAGTATAGTGTACCTGTACAGACATATGTTATAAGGTGTAAAAACTACAGTTTCACGTGCTGTCTCGTGAGCGAACATAATTCATTTGGCATGTTTATACATGTATTTCAAACAGATACTCGAAAGCTTGGTGGGGTTTATTTGGTTGATGTTTCGTTTTGATCCCATTCAACAGCCATCTGCATGTCATAAGTGCGATATCCTAACTACATTATCCATAGCCATACTAATAATTTGAGGTTTTGTAGACCTTCAACCAGTATTTCAGCCATATCGAGAGCGATAATTACGAATTTTAGATGATTTTTGCAAGCCACAGGCTTTCTGTATGATCCTCATTTATTCTCTTGTAGTATGCGTGCTGTTTGTCTGGTTGACTTCAAATAAATATAATTAATCTTCAAACTAACACAATGTTATTTTCAAGTAAATAAATGATTATAAAACTGAGAAACATCTAGTCTTTTTTTTAGCTCACCTGAGCCGAAAGCTCACAAGGAGAGCTTATAGGATGCAATGATCCGTCGTCCGTCGTCCGTCGTCCGTCTTCGTCGTCGTCCACAATTTCAAAGATCTTCTTCTCTGAAATCACTTGGCCAATCAGGTTGAAATTTTATGTGGGGCCTCCTTGTGTAGCGGCATTTCAAGTTTGATCGCAAAATCTATGTCACATGACCAAGATGGCCGCCACGTCCATATATGGTAAAAGCCACACAAAAATCTTCTTCTCCAGAACCGGCGGGCCGATTTCCACGAAACTTGGTATTTACCATCAATGACTCCAGTCCATCAACTGGGATGACCTTGACCTATTTTACGGCAAGGTCAATTTTGGAAACATAGGCTTTTACATGGGAAAAAGTGAAAACTATGGATTTTTTGAAAATGATTGCAACCAGAGACATGAAAAGATGTAGATGCAGACAACTAATGGAGTAGGTGAAGGCATGTGATTAAATTAGGTCAAGGTCATCTCTTGACCTTGGCCAGTCTGTTTTCCATACACACTTTTCAAACATCTTCATCTCTGAAACCGCTTGGTAAATCAACTTGAAATTTTATGTGGAGCATCCATGGGTAGGGGGAGCGAAAGTTTGATCATGAAATCCGAGTCACATGACAAAGATGGCCGCCATGCCCATATATGGTAAAAACCACTCAAAACATTTTCTTCTCCAGAACCGGCAGGCCGATTTCAACGAAACTTGGTATGTAAGCATCAGTGACTCCAGCTCATTATAGTTTGATAAAATGATGAACCTGGGATGACCTTGACCTGTTTTACGGCAAAGTCAATTTTGGAAACAGGCTGTTACATGGGAAATAGTGAAAACTATGGATTTTTCGAAAACGATTGGAGCCTGAGACCTGAAAAAAGGCAGATGCAGACAACTAATGGAGTAGATGTAAGTATGTAATTAATTTAGGTCAAGGTCATCTCTTGACCTTGGCCAGTCTGTTGTTCATACATACTTTTCAAACATCTTCATGGCGGCCCCCGTGGTCGAGAGGTTGAGAGCGCTGTTTCTTAATCACTCGATCATCTCACCGATGTGTCTGGTGTAGGATCGCGCCAAGCACTGGCCACATGTGAGACAAGCCAAGTTCTGCTTGCGGGTGTGCCAGGTGGTTTTCTCGGGGTTCTCTCGTTTTCGCCCCACCTACTGATTGGCCCGTTTCATATGAGCTGAAATAATCTTGAAAGGGACGTTAAACTGAATATAAAAAAATCTTCATCTCTGAAACCGCTTGGCCAATCAAAGTGAAATTTTATGTGGAGCATCTATGGGTAGGGGGAACGAAAGTTTGTTTGTGAAATCTGGGTTACATGACCAAGGTGGCCGCCAAGCCCATATATGGCTAAAACCACTCAAAAATCTTCTTCACCAGAGCCGGAAGGCCGATTTTCACGAAAATCGGTATGTAGCATCGATGACGCCAGCCCATCATAATTTGATAAAATGATGACCCTTGGATGATTTTTATGCGCGAATCCAGACATTTTTACGAGAGGGGGTCCAACCAAAATGGTAAAATATTGTCGCAGACGAGGGGAGGGGGGTCCAACCCCCAAAAAATCCCAAAATTACATTTTTAGGTAAAATTTTCAGATTCAAGGGGGGGGGGGGGTCCGGACCCCCGGTTCCCCCCTCTGGATCCGCGCATGACCTTGACCCATTTAACGGCAAGGTCAATTTTGGAAACAGAGGCTTTTACATTGGGAAAAATGAAAACTATGGATTTTTTTTTAAAAATGATTGCAGCCTGAGACCTGAAAAGTGGTGGAGTAGATGAAGGAATGTAATTAATTTAGGTCAAGGCCATCTCTTGACCTTTGTCAGTCTGTTGTTGATAGCATCTTCATCTCTGAAACCGCTGGGCCAATCACAGAGAAATTTTCATGTGGAGCATCCATGGGTAGGGGGAACGAAAATTCCGTATATGGTAAAAACCACTCAAAAATCTTCTCCTCCAGAACCGGCTGGCTGATTTTCACGAAACTTGGTATGTAGCATCGATGACTTCAGCCCATCATAGTTTGATAAAATGATGACCCTGGGATGACCTTGACCTATTTAGCGGCAAGATCAATTTTGGAAACTTAGGCTTTTACATGGGGAAAAGTGACAACTAGGTCTCCGGTGAGCGTTAACAGGACCATTGGTCCTCTGGTTTTCAGTACGTGCTGCTAGACGGAATGTTTCCATCGGTATTCTGTTAGACCTCTCCATACACAGAAAAGGAGCGAGGTCACGAAGTGTATCGGAATGCAGGTCAGCCAGCTGACCAAACGTGCTGCGAACCTTGCTTAACCCTAAAACAGGACAACAATATTCTGAATTTTAAGCGCGCATTACACACTCTAACTCACAAACACACACTCACGCAAACACGTTCCGTAGAGGACTTTGTCTCGCAGTGGCTCAGTCAGTCGCCTCTTGAAATCACATGGCGAGAATAAATATATACGTAGTTGGTATAAGACAGGTACAAAATGAGTTTAATAAGAACATTCGACTCGTTTCGCAGGTTGAGCGCGAGACCGAATGCCTAAAAATAAAAATCGTTGTCTTTCCGTTAAACTATCTAATTCTGATGGAACAAGGAACCAGAAGTGACCTTTGACATGAAATATTTTCTAAAATCGCATCATATATATATATCACTTATCATGTTTGCCGTTAAAGATGCGTTACTCGTTCAATGCGAGTCGGTTTTACAAATGCTTGGCGCGAATAAAATGCCTCCATTTTAACAGCTTCCAAAGCAGAATTCGATTATTTTAGACACTCGTGTGTATAACTAGGCGTCGCTCGTTCGATAAACCGAGGTCCCGTCTTCATATGACCATAACTGTTGGTGGGAAAAACCAATATCAACTATTTGTTATCGCCATGTGACATTTTACACTCAGGCTTATGTATATACGTACATTGGTTCTGCTAAGCTATATTTTCACGTGTTTTTCGTGAACGCACAGAAAACTTTATACATGTATACATGGCATGATTTACGATTTGAAACATAAGTTGATCTTAATTTTATGTGCAGTTTTTTTATTCTACGCCTTACAACGTTTTGACATATTTCAAGTCATCTCGAGCATGGTCGGTTATCCAGGGTTATCAGGATAACATGTCCGTGAATACCCCATGAACCACACTTTTGTACAGCAAATCTTTGGTATGCATGGGTATACCTATTTTAAGCTCACGTGTGCCCTTCGGTTTAAAAAGCGAGCTTAGGATGACCATGCCCCGTCGTCCGTCCGACGTCGTCCGTCAACAATTTCCATGATATTCTCCTCTGAAACCAAATGGCAAACCAAAGTTAAACTGCTTGCTGAGCATTCTTAGGAAGGAGGAACGAAAGTTTGCATAAATGACTCAGGTCACATGACTAAGATGGCCGCCATAGCTATAAATAGCAAAAACCTTCTAAACAATTTCTTCCCAGAACCAGAAGTCCTATGATTTTGAAACTAAGTTTGAAGCATCAGGCATTAAAGTTCTTCAAAGTTGGTATACATCATAATGCTGGGATGACCTTGACCTATTTTATGGCAAGGTCAACTTAGGTCGCGCATGCATTTAAATGGGGAAAATAAGTTAAATGTAATTAAATGGGTGGAAACTCGCGATGAGCATGCAAAGGTACTGAAGATTTATGTTCATGAAAATATTTAGTCCCCAGGGGTTTGTCTGCTCCTGCCCGGGGGCTATATACATGCATATGACCAAAATATTCAAACATCTCTGCAACCGCATGGCCGATCAAAGCCACACTTCATGGAAAGGGAGCGAAAGATTGTTAAAATGGCCACCATGGCTATAAACTGCAAAAACCTTTAAAATGTTCTTCAGAACCAGTAGGCCTATGATTTTGAAACTTGGCATTAAGCATTTACAAAGTTCATACATGGCCTAAATCATGACCCAGGGATGATATGGACCTATTTTACGGCAAGGTCAACTTGGGATGCCCATGCTTCTAAAAACCTAGATTGTGAGTACTCGTTACAACTGCCTCTGCGAGTCAGTTTTAGCGTATACCAACAATCTATGTTTTGAGCAAATAAAAAGATAAAAATGTTGAACTGAAAATATTCATTTTTTACAACTTTAAGAACATTGTATATTGCTTGTTAAGGTTTTGTTATGCTAGCGTCAAGATACACGGCACCATTTTAGTGCACATGTATTACACATGCTGACGACAGAGCTACATGTACAACACCTTGATCATTCTTAACCTTACTCATATGGGCATTTTTGCGTCCGGAACCGGGCGAGCATAAATGCACATAAGCTTCTTACTCAATCAGAATTTACGTAAATAATAAATTTAATTGGTTTGTTGATTTAAGGTTTAACGTTAATACAACAGCAAAGGTCATATGGAAACGAGACATCAGTTTATAGTATCATCCGACAGACTTAAGGATCCCGGTATCAAACCCGCGGTCCCTGGTTTAAAAGGACAAACACATGCCGTTAACACTAACTGATTTCGGCTTGTCAAGCAGCAATTTGGTTTGATAACTGATCCTGCTTGATAAAATCTTTTGCAAAATATTAGGTTCACGGATGTCGTTTCGTTTGTAAAAAGCCGGTAAATTGAGCACGTAAAATGTCTGCGTGATATACTGTACATGAATATGTATATTCAGGAATTGTCTATCAGTGTCAGCACCATCGTAAATGCCTGCGATACAACAGAAGTCCTTACAGCAAAGATTGATGCAACATCACACAACATGTGATAAAATGGAGTAATTGAAAAAAGCAATATCGCAATGGCAACAACCATCACCAAGACAATGAACACTTCGTCGTAGGTTGCTGTCCAATTGATCAGTCTTACAATCACGGGTGACACAAACCAAATTCTGCTTGTGGGTGTGCCAAGTCGTTTTCTCAGGGTTCTCCTCCCCCCCCCCCCCCCCCGTGTTACTGATTTATCCGTCTCATATGAACTAAGATAATTTTGAACGGGGCGAAAATTGTATAAAAACGAATATGACCAGAAATTAGCACAATCAGACCCTTATCTGTAATCAAGTAACAATAGAAGGACCTGGAATCGATGCAATTAAATTTCACATCCTCACTAAGGTGGGCGTAGTGTAATTCTGGGCCCTGATTAGATTGTACATGTAACAGATAGCAAAACTTCTCCGATGTTACTCGCGCCGATAAGAAAAAAAAATGCATTTATATTCCATCATGCATGCATGCTTAATGTATACCATATAACGAGGAATATTCGGGGTCTCGCGTGCAAATAACAACTATTTACATACTGGACCTTGGTCTCGCCCGAAAGACGGAGTTACGCGTTGGATTGAACGCGCGGCCCGTTTTACAAGGCGACTGACTGAACCACTACGACATGGGGTCCTTTATGGATACACTTTTGCAACTTATAAAAATAATATTGTGTTAGTTTGATTTTAATCATATTTATTTGAATTCAACCAGGTAAACAACACGCATACAATATCACACAGAATAAATATGGATCAAAAAGAAAACTTATGTCTTGCCAAATTAATTTACTACATTGTAACCAGCACACTGGATATGGCTGAATTAGTGTTGAAGGTCTACACTAAACAAAATTAGTTGTGTGGCTTGGCGTAATGTAGCTATATGTAGGATGTTGCCTCCATCGCACTTCGTATGGCATGCAGATGACTGTCGAATGAACGAAACTTCGACATCAAGCTGATAATCTGTTTGAAATATAAACAGAATGAAGAGACAGCACGTGAAACTGTAGTTTTACATCTAATAAACACAGATATACATGTATCTGAACATGTACACTATACTATTTGATTTATTGTCTTGCGCATTTTAGTTCAGTTTTACGTCCCTTTCAAGATTATTTCAGCTCACCAATCAGTAGGTGGGGTGAAAACGTGAGTACCCTAAGAAAATCCACCTGGCACTCCCGCAAGTTGAACTTGGCTTGTATCATATGTGGCCAGTGTGGGGCTCGAACACACATAAGATACAAGATACGAGTGATTAAGAATGTTCAGCGCTCTTAACCGCTCAGCCATTAGAGGCGGTCAACTTATCATAGCCGCATTATCTGTACCAGCCTTCAGAAAATAAATGTTGCGGTGAGGATCGGTCGCGGGTCCGCTCTTCTGTCGATAATTACGACCGGCTTAAATCGGTGAAAAAAAAAAAACAACAAGAAAAACCTATACGTGCGGACTGCCTTCTCACTACACACTTTAATCCACAAATTTACGATTTTAGTATTAAATGCAGCAGTGCATTTTGTGATTCTTGCATTTTTTTTCTTTTCTTTTCTTTTTCATTTTCTAAGCTATATTGTCACAGGGGCGAAAAAAGGAAGCAGTTAAGAATAGAAAAATAATTTTTGTCCTAGCCGGACTCGAACCCAGGACCTTTTGGTTTTAATCCATACGTGCTACCTACTGAGCTACAGAGTAAGACGTCGTGGACTATTTCTTTTTTG
Source organism: Rugalucina vietnamica (assembly GCA_964017185.1). Lineage (NCBI taxonomy): Eukaryota > Metazoa > Mollusca > Bivalvia > Lucinida > Lucinidae > Rugalucina > Rugalucina vietnamica. Next base: position 1,508,253 of record OZ024884.1, on the reverse strand, counting down.
CCTGTCTTGTTTAATTGGTCTCAGTTAGGCTATTGGTAGTTTTGACCAAGTAATTCTTCAAATCGCCCCTCGTCATCGTCTCAAATATGCCCTCACGAGTCGTCCCCCATCACACCGAAAATCGCAAACGCACGCGCCAGCAACAGTTACGTTCAAAAGTGAAAAATGTCTAATACTCAAAAAGCGCTGGCTTTGTCCAGACATAGCTGAAAACCTGTACTAGAGAACCAATGGTCCTGTAAACGCTCACCTGAGATCAGGGATATATACCAATAAACCTGTTTGACTAGTATAGTCATGGACGAACTATATTGACCTTGTCGTAAAATAGGTCAAGGTCATCACAGGGTCATAATTTTATGCACGCATATACATGTAGTACTCTAGTCTACAATGCTACATGCCTAGTTTTGTTGAAATTGGTCCACCCGTTCCATAGAAAAAGATTTTAGAATGGTTTTTAAAACATATATGGACATGGCGGCCATCTTGGTCATGTGACCTGGATTATTTATGTACATATTGGTTTCTCCTTCTTACATGTGCTTCATATCAAATTTGCCGGGCTTTGATTGGCCAAGTGATTTCAGAGAAGAAGATCTTTGAATATTATGGTGATATTCATTTATCCCATTGGGTCCATTTTTAAAGAATCATATATCTTCAGTCCATTTGCCCATTTCCTTAATGTTTTTTCTCTTCAAATGACTTTTTGACAAATTTCCCCTTCAAATGCATGGGCCACCTATGTTGACCTTGCCGTAAAATATGTCAAGGTCATTCCTGGGTCATGATTTATATAAACTTTGTAGAGCTCCTTTCCCTGATGCTTCATGCCAAGTTTCAAAATCATAGACCTTATGGTTCTGGAGAAAGATTTTTTTCTATTTATAGCCATGGCGGCCATCTTGGTCATGTGATCTGGACCATTTATATAAACTTTTGTTCCAACTTCCTTAGGATGCTCCACATGAAGTTTGGCTTTGATTGACCAAGTAGTTTTAGAGAAGAAGATCTTTGAATATTATGGTAATATACATGTATATTGCCCCGGAGTGGGGGTAGACCAGCCCCTGGGGTGCATTTTTTTTTTTTCAGAATCATAAATGTTTAGTCCATTTGCCCTTTCCCTTCAAGTTTTTCCCTTCAAATGACATTTTGACAATTTTCCCCATTCAAATACATGGGCGACCTATGTTGACCTTGCTGTAAAATAGGTCAAGGTCATCCCAAGGTCATGATTTATATGAACTTTGTAGAGCTCCTCTCCTTGATGCTTCATGCCAGGTTTCAAAATCATAGGCCTTCTGGTTCTGGAGAAGAATATTTTTAAGGTTTTTGCGATTTATAGCCATGGCGGCAATCTTGGTCATGTGACCTGGACAATTTATATAAACATTGGTTCCCCCTTCCTATAGGGATGCTTCACATGAAGTTTGGTTTTGATTGGCTAAGCGGTTTGAGAGGAGAAGATCTGTGAAAATCCCTTTCACGTCCCTGGCACACCCGCAAGCAGAACTTGGCTTGTCTCACATGTAGCCAGATCGGGACTCGAACCCACACCAGTCACAGCGGTGAGATGATCGAATGATTAAGAAACAGCGCTCTTAACCGCTCGGCCACGGGGCCCGCCCTAGTGTGGGTTCGAGCTCCGCTCTGGCCACATGTGAGACAAGCCAAGTTCTGCTTGCGGGTGTGCCAGGTGGGTTTTCTAGGGGTTCTCCCGTTTTCGCCCCACCTTCTGATTGGCCGTTCTCATATCAGCTGAAATAATATTGAAAAGGACGTAAAACTGATTCAAAAAAGTGTGTGTGTGTGGGGGGGGGGGGGGTAAATCCAAAACGTCGATTGAACTTTTATGATCATAACAACACTTATATCCATCATAAGTGTTAGTTTTGCATTCGTAAAGGCATTTTAATTAAATTGTTGTTCAGGGATCATGTTTCTGGAATCATGATAATAGAGAGGTTATAAAAAAATGATGCAATTCGGTAGGAAATGGGTCGCATGTACGTGCCCTTTCATGCCCAAATCTAACAACTAGATTAGCTTTTGCCCGCCAGGACAATGACTGAAACATCGTTTACTGGGACGTAAATAAACAAAAACTATCTGACTGTTATATATGTAAATTAATCTGCCGGACTAATGTAAAATCGCTTTTGAAAATTTGCAACACGTAATATATATACCCTTCAATTTCAAATTTTATTATATTCAGGTGGGTTTAAAGTCGAAGACTACATGTAGATTTAATATTATATATAGACCGTGAATGTTACACATGAACGTCATCAAATAAAATTAAGCTATAAAAATATTCTTTTTATGAATTACTCTTATTATGAATTAGACCACAAAAAGGACTAATTGACATAATATGTTAAAAACATATATTAGTCTATTTATATTTAGCTTAAAATAGCTTTTTTAAGAAATAACGATAACTCTTATAACGTACTGGGCAGAGATATAAAAACGTACTGGGTACGGACGTACTCAGCAGTGATGTTGCAAGTAGACCCTTCTCGTTTATTGACGTCCATACTATGTCGGCCAGTACGTTGAACGTTAATTGAAAGTTCTACTATATTTTGCAGTAATCATTAAGTGTACGAGACATACCCGTTTCTACTAATTGTGCTAATGATAATTTAGTGAAAAATTGTGTACTCGTAAAGTACCGTTTCTACTACATAATATATACTTTCTATATAATTTCTACTATATAATAATTTCAGTCATCATTGAGTGTACGTTGTCGATTCTACTATTTTTCCTAGTGATCACTAAGAGTAAATTGTTATTCCTGCTTTCTGGACTATATTCGCAAAGCATAATATATTATTTTCTGTGAAGTTTGTTTGCTGTTTTTACATGCATTTCGGGTTTTATATAATTGTATACTTTTCCTTTTCATAGAAATTTGTTTCTGATTATACCGACGATACCAATTATCTTTGAAATTCCTGTTTCACATAAGAGGCTTTATAAAAGGTACAAGTAATCCCTGATCAGGAAAAGGCGCAAGCAGAAAGAAGTTCCAAAAACCGAGGTTGGAAAAAACCAAATTGACAATTATGTACTTATACTTAGAGAACATATCGTAAGCCGAGTAAACAGCTATTTCCCAAAAGGCGGTCACACAGTTACCCGAACTTTACTAAACTATGAAAACGTTCATAAGGTTAAAACAACACAAAACTTCGACTCCAAAACATAAAAGAAATAAAACCACAACAGAAGTATCGCCTTGGAACGATCAGTAATATATTAAACTACTGGGGGGGGGGGGGGCTTAAACCGGTATAACATGCCTCATCCGTATCTTCTGCAGTGGTTCATTACATTAAGTTAGTTCTGTCCTCGTGATGAATCTATAACTAATAAATGTATCATCATGGACAAACAAATAAATCATGATAACCGCCATGATGAATCAAAAACAAAGACATATCATATCATTTTCATCATCTTTTAGTAAATTGCCGATCGACATCCCGGTTTCCATGGAGAGTAACGATTCCTTTGATATTCTAATGTGTTTGGAAGCACTAGGGTGGCCACCAAGACTTTCTTTAAAAATTACCAGGCAACCACAGTTAGCTTCAGTATAAGCAACAGAATCCAGTCAGAGGGTCTTTGTGGTTTCCGTGGTGTTTCTCAGACGTTGAAACTTGGCGCCAAGAAACGATTGCTACATAGAAGATTTCACTTTGTCCTGATCTTGCTAATGGTAACACAAGCGTACGATTGCATTGCATATGGTAACTCATGTTTAAGTATAATCCTTTGATTGCAACGGAGTAATGAGGCCTACAAAAATATTCATTTTATGCAACACCATCTCAGAAAATTCACTACACCAGATAATAATATAAAATTCACCATAACATGTATCCGGATTTTGCGGAATGCTTGTTTTCTCATATGGTTCGTTTGTCTAATAATGCTTGATGGGGACGTTCATCCCAATCCTGGACCCGAGTCTGTAAGCTCTGACGTTCGAAGCAGTCTCTCAAGTGTAAACTCTGAAGATATTTTAAATAATCATCTCAGTATCTTTCACTTAAATGTGCAGAGCCTCTTGCCAAAAATACATGTAGATATAATTAGAGCAGAATCCGAGCTATACGATATAGCGGTCTTTAGTGAAACTTGGCTCAAACCGAATACTACCGACGCCGACATTGCTCTACTAAACTTTTTACCACCATTCCGAACAGATAGGCGCGACCGACCTGGTGGTGGAGTAGCGATATACGTGCGCGATACGCTCCTGTGTAAGCGACGCAAAGATTTCGAAATTAACGGCCTTTAATCCGTCTGGGTGGAAGTTACAATAAGGTTTAAGAAAATCATTATAGGCGGAATTTACAGACCCCCAGATAGCAACTCCGATTACTTCAATCTAATTCTAGAAAGTATAGATCGCGCATGTAGCACAAATATTCATGATATTATTATCACAGGTGATTTCAACTTTGATATGCTTTTAGACCGCAACAACAAAATGAAAGATCTCCTTTTAGAGTTCAATCTGACGCAACTAATAACAGAACCGACGCATTTCACCGAAAAGCCATCCATCTCGCTTATAGACTTAATAATTGCTCGCAACAGAAACAATATCTTAGCAAGCGGTGTCGCAGATCCTATATTTCCAAACTTTAGAAGATATCACTGTCCAATATTTGTTCTTTTAAAGTTCATCCGACCGAAAACCACAACATACAAACGTAAAATATGGAACTATCAAAGAGCTGACTTTGTTAAATTTAGACATATTTTCAGCGAACATGACCTACCAGAACAGATAAGGGGAAAAGAACTCGACACCAGCGTACAAATCGTTGTTGATGCTATATTCAATGCAGCTGAAAAGTCAATACCGAACAAAATAGTAAATATAAGACCAAATGATTACCCCTGGATAACTTGCCACATAAAGTCGTTGATTCGGAAACGTCGTCGAGTTTACAACAAATTCAAGAGAACAAATAACTTGCATTTTTGGAATCAATTTAAAGTAATACGCAATAACGTTATTGACTTAATTCGTAAATCTAAACGAAACTATTTTGATAGACTTGAAAACGTATTCAGTAACGAAAACCTGAGCTCTAAATTATTTTGGAAAACATCTAAACAGCTCTTAGGACTTGAAAAAACAAACAAAAACATACCCACGCTTTCTTTAAACGATGAATATGCTGAAACTGATTACCAAAAGGCAAACATGCTAAATGAATATTTTTCTTCACAGGCATAGATGACCAAAACAAATATTTACCCCCTCCTAAACTTGTAGAACATGACCTTCTAGACATTCTCGAAATTTCTCCTCAGTCAGTTAAGGAAGTTCTAGATGCGCTTGATGTCAACGAATCCTGTGGTCCCGACCTCATGAGCCCTCGTCTTCTCAAGGAAGGCTCCCAAATACTTGCCGAACCTTATTCAACAATTTTTACATCTTCACTCCGACTAGGACGATTCCCAACACAATGGAAAGATGGCAATATTACCGCCTTACATAAAAAAGAAGATCGATCACTCCCGTCAAATTATATAGACCTATATCACTCCTATGCCAAGCAGGTAAATCTCTGGAACGTTGCGTACACAAACTATTATATAATTACATTAATGAACATAGACTATTAACTCCATTTCAGTCAGGCTTTGTCCCAGGAGACTCCACGAAATTCCAGCTACTCCATACGTACCATATGTTCTGCGAAGCTGTCGACAGTGGCAAGGAGGTTCGTGTAGTCTTCTGTGACATAAGCAAGGCCTTCGACAGGGTATGGCATAGGGGTTTACTTCACAAGCTTCGAGATATAGGGTGCTCAAAAATCTTTTAAAATGGTTCTCAAGCTATCTAACTAAAAGGAGACAGCGCGTCGTACTAAATGGCAAGGCATCCGAGTGGACCTATGTCTAAGCAGGCGTACCACAAGGATCTATACTTGGGCCCTTATTATTTCTAATCTATATAAATGACATAGTTAATGAACTTCGTGCATCCGTCAGATTGTTTGCGGACGATACAAGTCTATATATTATAGTTGAAAATCCCAATACTGCTGCAATAACCTTAAACAATGACTTAGACTATATCACTTCTTGGGCGTGCGACTGGCTAGTTAATTTCAATGCTGCCAAAACATTCTCACTGCTCTTAACGTTGAAAAGGATTTTACCTTTTCATCCGCCTCTCTTTATGAATGGATCAGTTATTTCTGAAACTACATCGCATAAGCACTTAGGTATTACCTTCTCAAGAAATTGTAGTTGGAATTAACATATAAGTAACATAACTACCACCGCCTGGTCCAGACTAAATCTTTTACGAGCTCTAAAATTCAAGATAAACCGACTTGCTCTTGAAAAAAATATACAACTCCTTTATACGCCCACTACTTGAATATAGCGATGCTGTCTGGGATAACGCTACATCAGAGTGTAAAGAGAAATTAGAAGCTGTCCACAATGAAGCAGCCAGAATAATCACAGGTGCAACGAAACTCTGTAGCATTTCGAAACTTCATGTGGATCTTGGGTGGGAGACATTGCAGGCAAGGCGGTCGAAGCACAAACTTACAATACTTTATAAAATTCTAAATGGCATTGCGCCCGAATACCTCCAATCTTTGGTCCCACCGCGTGTCCAAGATGCTACATCCCGTAATCTGAGAAATGCTAACGATTTCCGCAACTTTAGAACCAATACAAACCTATTCTATGAGTCGTTTTTCCCACCCACCATCCGAGCATGGAACGAACTTCCTGATGAAATAAAAACTTCTCCTTCAGTCGCTTCCTTTAAATTCAGAGAACTACGTAAGCCACCTAAATACTTCAACACTGGCACACGCCAGGGGCAAATTCTACACGCTAGGATACGGATGGAATGTAGCTCTCTAAATGCACATCTTCACAAGAAGAATATTGTACCTAGTTCGTCATGTTCGTGTGGTAGCTACGAAAGTACATATCATTTCTTTTTTAAATGTCCTAACTCCTCACAAATTAGGAACCGATACCTCCCGAACAACCTTAATGATCTTAATACAAACGACTTACTACATGGTAAATCAAACTTATCAGAAACAGAAAATAAAACCCTTTTTTCAAAAGTTCAAGATTTTATACTGAATTCAGGAAGGTTCGCCTGTGTCACTACACTCTAGTTGCAGAATCTCATGTTAATTCCAAAAAATCATGTTAGGCACCGAAACGTTTTCTCTGCAGTTAATCTAACCTCCTCTCTAACTGGGTATTGTCGATCGGTGATGGGCTTTTCATGTTTTTTCACACACTTTTTCGTGTATCATCATCATCATCATCATCATCATCATCATCATCATCATCATCATTTTCTTTTTCTTCTTCTTCTTTTCTTCTTCTTCATTTTATTCTTCTTCCTCTTCTTCTTCTTCTCATTATTATTATTATTATTATGTGCCTCTTTTTATTTCACATTTCTTTGCAAACAGACCTTTTTTCACTTATCATCTGCATACATCACAGGCATTATTGTATGCGGGAGATGATGTTTATAAGCATTTGCTTTTTATCAAATCCTGTACCATATAATAATATGATTGCATGTATGACTTGATTGAAATAAATATTGTTTAAACCAAAAACAAAGACTTTCATATGCAGTAAGCTGCCCGACGATGGTGATCCCTGGGCGCAAAATAACTTACTGAAATCCAGAGCGAAAGAAAAACACCAGTTGAAGCCCTGTGGGCCAAGCAACAGACAAGTACCTCTGGTCCCAAGCAACTAAATGAAATAGCTTTAACAGGGCTATCGGTATCATAAACTTCGAAAAACATTTTCTAAATTTTATCGTAGACACTATGAATTGATTTCCAAATACAATGTTGGGTTAAAGACGCTTTTAAGTGAGGGCCTTTCGGAACCAGAATTTTATGGTGACTTGGTTTACAAATTTAAGAAACTTAAAGGAATTAATGATTTTTCTTTTCAGTTCAGAAAAATCATAACACGTTACAGACGTATAGGTTATAACTTGAATGTTATGCGACAGTCTGCATGCTTAGTTTTTAACCCAATCATGGTTGATAACTATGCTGCCTTCTTCAATTGCACGCCGGTGGGTCGGGCGTCAGACTCTACGATGGCCCCGACATAAAGCTATTCATTTTAGTTGGTTGGGGCCGGAGCTTATTGTCTGTTGCTTGGCCCACCGGGGTCCAACTGGTGTTTTTCTTTTGCTCCGGAGTTAGTAGGTTATTCGGCGCCCAGGGATCTCCATCGTCGGGCAGCTTACTCAGTCTGTGAGTCCTGGTTTTTGATTCATCAGGATGTTTATCATGATTTATTTGTTTGTTCTTGATGATTCATTGACTAGTTAGAGATTCACCACGAGGGCCGAATAACTAACTAAATGTTATGAACCACTGCAGAAGCTGAGGGTGAGGTTATGGCCATGTAAAACCGGTTTAAGCCCGCCAGTAACTTTGTGTGTTACTGATCGTTCCAAGTCGATACTTCTGTGGTGGTTCTTTTTGTTTTGTGTCTTGGTGTTTGGGAAATTTTTTGTGCTGTTGGCGCCTTATGTGTGTTTTCATGTTTTTAGTTAAGTTAAGGTAACTGAGTGGCCACCTATTGGGAAAATAGCTGCTCATTCGGCTTACGTTATGTTTCATGGTATAAGTACCTGACTGTTAGTTTGGTTTTTTTTCCCACCTCGGTTTTTGGAGTGGGAATCTTTTTCTGATTGCGCCTTTTCCTGATCTTTGCCTGCTTGTGCCTTTTTAAGTCAAGGCTATCATAGAGTCTGATGCCCGATCCACAGCCGTGCAGTAAAGAAGGCAGCTTAGTATCAACCGTGATTGGGTAGTTATCGCCTATAAAGGTGAGCTATGATAACTTCTTTTTTAAGAAGCGTAGTAGCACAGTCGGTATAGGCGATGGTCCTGTACAGCTAGGCTCAGAACCGTAGTCTGCGGGTTCGAAACCTGCCAACACCAATTTAGTACACCTTTATTTCTCTACTTTATTATTTTTTTCCGATGCATCAGAAATGATCTTTGCAGAAATACCTATATTATGAAATTTGTATATCTTTAACACAGCTGAGAAACATGTGGTACGAAATGGGTGACGCACAATGAAATTCTGTCCGAAGTTGAGATGACTAATTCCAGTTTTTCTCCTATAGCGCTAACTCTATTGCCTGATAGATAGGTGCAGTCAATGCAGAAATTGAACGTTTATTGAATGAAAGTAACATAAGGAATCTAGGTTATTTCGTTTTATCGCAAACACCTCCGCCCCATGAACTTATAGTACTTCCATCATAATAACATTGAAGTGTTTGCGAAAACGAAACCAGAGGACCATTGGTCCTGAGAACGCTCACCTGAAGCCTGATCTTGGAGTATTAAGTCATCATGAAATGACCTTGACCTTGAATACTCACACACCTTTATTGACTTCACAAGTTGTCTGCATCTGCAAAGTTTCAGGTCTCAGGCTGCAACAGTTTCCAAACCCAGTGATTTCTGAGAAAACCATAATTTTAATTTTGATATTTAAATGATCTTGGGGCAAGGTCAACAAATGACCTTGGCCTTCATTAATTACTTACCTTCATTGACTCCATTAGTTGTCTGCATCTAGCATTTTTCAGGTCTCAGGCTGCAACAGTTTCCAAAATATCCATTGTTTTCGCCTTTTCCCATGTAAAAGCCTATGTTTCCAAAACTGACCTTGCCGTAAAATAGGTCAAGGTCATCCTAGGGTCATCATTTCAACAAACTATGATGAGCTGGAGTCCCAAATGCTACATACCAAGTTTCGCGTAAATCGGCCAAACGGTTCTGGAGAAAATTTTTGAGTGGTTTTTACCATAGTTGGGCATAACAGCCATCTTGGTCATGTGACCTAAATTTCGCGATCACACTTTCGTTCCCCCTACCCATGGACGCTCCACATGAAATTTCACTTTGATTGGCCGAGCAGTTTCAGAGAAGAAGATCTTTGAAAAGTGTGTATGGACGACAGCCGGTTCTGGAGAAGATTTTTGAGTGGTTTTTACCATAGTTGGGCATGGCAGCCATCTTGGTCATGTGACCCAAATTTCGCGATCACACTTTCGTTCCCCCTACCCATGGACGCTCCACATGAAATATCACTTTGATTGGCCGAGCCGTTTCAGAGAAGATCTTTGAAAAGTGTGTATGGACGACAGACTAGCCAAGGTCAAGAGATGACCTTGACCTAAATTAATCACATACCTTCATCTACTCCATTAGTTGTTTGCTGGTCTCAGGCTGCAACAGTTTTCAAAAAATCCATAGTTTTCACTTTTCCCATGTAAAAGCCTATGTTTCCAAAATTGAAATTGCCGTAAAATAGGTCAAGGTCATCCTAGGGTCATCATTTGATCAAACTATGATGGGCTGGAGTCTCAAATGCTACATACCAAGTTTCATGAAAATCGGCCTGCCGGTTCTGGAGAAGAAGATTTTTGAGTGGTTTTTACCAAACATGGGCGTGGAAGCCATCTTGGTCATGTGATCTGGATTTCGCAATCAAACTTTCGTCTCCCCTACCCATGGATGCTCCACAAAAAATTTCACTTTGATTGGCCAAGCAGTTTCAGAGAAGAAGATCTTTGAAAAGTGTGTATGGACGACAGACTGGCCAAGGTCAAGAGATGACCTTGACCTAAATTAATCACATAGCTTCATATAAACCGTTAGTTGTTTGCATCTACCACTTTTCAGGCCTCAGGCTGCAATAGTCTTCAAAAAAATCCATAGTTTTCACTTTTTCCCATGTAAAAGCCTATGTTTCCAAATTTGACCTTGCCGTAAAATAGGTCAAGGTCATCCAAGGGTCATCATTTTATCAAACTATGATGGGCTGAAGTCTCCAATGCTACATACCAAGTTTCGTGGAAATCGGCCTACCGGTTCTGGAGAAGAATATTTTTTGAAGGGTTTTTACCATATATGGGCGTGGCGGCTATCTTGGCCATGTGGCCTAAATTTTGCGACCAAACTTGAAATGCCACTACCCAAGGAGGCTCCACATAACATTTCAACTAGATCGGCCAAGCGGTTTCAGAGAAGAAGATCTTTGAAATTGTGGACGGACGACGGACGGACGGACGCCGGATCATGGCCATCCTATAAGCTCACATTGTGAGCCTTCGGCTCAGATGAGCTAATAACCGGGATTTCTGACGTTGCTTTCGTTCAATAAATGTTCAATTTCTGCATTGACTACACCTATCTATCAGTCAGTAGAAAACTCAAAAATCTACCCTCGACTTCGGACAGAATTTCATTGTGTGTCACCGATCATTTATCGGTTTGTTTGTATACAATACAACGTGATTCTCAGTAGTGTTTAAGCGTATATTGAACATGTTTAGAATGTTCCATTCCGAACGGTAGTAGTATATCGACTGCCGTTTAATTAATAAGAATCTACACATAAAAAGCAATTTTCAATGTCAGCACACTTAAAATATCATTTATAAGCGAACGTGTCAATTAAAACATCGTTACTAGAATGTACTTCCGGTGTTTCATTTTCTTTGTAATACTATCAATATCTGACAAATATTTAATCCAGAATTCGATACCGAGATGAATATTTTTATTGTGCTAAGCATTTCATTGTCAGTGTTTGAGGTTCTATAACTGAACCACTACAGAAGCTGAGGGCGAGATAAGGTACATGTAAAATAGATAAAAGCCCGCCAGTAATTTTATATTACTGACCGTTCCAAGTCGATACTTCTGTGGTGGTTCTTTTTGTTTTATGTCTTGGTGTTAAAACTTTTTGTGCTATTTGCGTCTTATGTATATTTTCATATCCTTAGTTAAGTTTAGGTAACTGAGTGGCTACCTATTGGGAAATAGCTGCTCATTCGGCTTAAGATATGTTTTCGTGGTATAAGTGCCTAATTGTTTAATTTAGTTTTCAGGAGGGAAGTGTTTAACCGTAGTATTGACCTCTCCATATGTTTTCAGTATTATGTCAATCATTTGACGTAATAAGGCTCCTTATGGGTTTATTATGAAGGTGCAATTTTCATAACTGTTTCAATGCACGATATTGAATTCCCTCTCTTGGGCCCCATGCACTACGAGGCTAGACTAGGCTAGATTTTTTTTTCGGCCATTTTTGTCACTTTTCATCACTTCGATAAATAAATCTATTTTCTTCACGCTTACGAGATCAGTAAATACGGTGCTTATGATAGAATTAAACTGGAGATGTATTGTTTAATGATATTAAGTAGTGTTACTTAGTTTCAAATGTTTTTAAGTTATAAGATTTGGACGAACTCTCTCGATCGTTGACCTATTTATCGTTTTTTTATCGGAAAACGATCCATATGAAATTATGTTGTTTCCAATACAGTGTTCTCGTTCACGTCCGCTGCCATAGATGATTGACATGCGGTATCACAATCTACCGGACTGGACCGAAACTGTCCGAAACGAACCGATATTGTTCGAAATGGACATAGATTGTGATAACAAGAAAATTATAACATGTTACTCAAAATTATAGCATGTTTCACCTTATCCTTCCATTATTGCTTGATTCTGTGGTAGTATTATTCTGATTGGCTATAGCAAAATCAAACTTTCATCATGTATTTGAAATCTTTGTTTGGAGACTCAGAGAATCTAATAAAGTTAGGCACAAGCACGCTATACAACTTTGGGTCACTCAGATAGCAATAATATATGTTTGGAATTATAAAGAAAATCTTCTTTTGCTGGTGGAATTTTACATATAGAGGATCTTACACGAGTCGTCATTTCATATGAAATTTATTAAACGAGCCTTCGGCGAGTTTAATAAATTTCATATGAAATGACCACGAGTGTAAGATTCGTTTTATCATATAACTTTTAAAATAGGATTTCATCGCCCTCAAAGTGTACATATTTTCAATGAAAATTAACATTGTTGTTACGGACGTTGTCAATGACGTTACGTATTCCCGCAAAAGTGTTATTACACGTGTGGTCATATGATTTTTATGACATGACGTTATCCACTGGAAAACAGCGACGTCATATAACTGCCAAGTTATTCAAAGGTACAAGTAGGCAAAGATCAGGAAAAGGCGCAATCAGAAAAAGATTCCCACTCCAAAAACCGAGGTGGGAAAAAACCAAACTAACAATCAGGTACTTATACCATGAAACATATCGTAAGCCGAATGAGCAGCTATTTTCCCAATAGGTGGCCACTCAGTTACCTTAACTTAACTAAAATATGAAAACATACATAAGGTGCCAACAGCACAAAAAAAAATTTATACACCAAGACATAAAACAAAAAGAACCACCACAGAAGTATCGACTTGGAACGATCAGTAGCACAAAGTTACTGGCGGGCTTAAACCGGTTTTACATGGCCATAACCTCACCCTCAGCTTCTGCAGTGGTTCATAACATTTAGTTAGTTATTCGGTCCTCGTGGTGAATCTCTAACTAGTCAATGAATCATCAAGAACAAACAAATAAATCATGATAAACATCCTGATGAATCAAAAACCAGGACTCACAGACTGAGTAAGCTGCCCGACGATGGAGATCCCTGGGCGCCGAATAACCTACTAACTCCGGAGCAAAAGAAAAACACCAGTTGGACCCCGGTGGGCCAAGCAACAGACAATACTATTCTTACAAATCGCCTTGATGTTTGTTTTTTTTTTTTTAAGATTTTTATGACATGACGTTATCCACTGGAAAACAGCGACGTCATATAACTGCCAAGTTATTCAATACTATTCTTACAAATCGCCTTGATGTTTTTTTAAAAGACAACGCCTTGATAAATCCGGTTCAGGTAGGCTTTACAAAGAAAGCTCGAACCGCTGATCACATGTTTGTATTAAGAACTCTTTGTCGTGACGCACGAGTTATTAGTAGGGGTCCGTCGGATCCCTAGAAATAACTCATAGACATCGGCTTAGAGGAGCCGATGTAGCATATAAATAACAAAAAATTATTTTTGTAAGAAAAAGGAAAAAAAATGTCAGATTAATATGGTTCAGAATGGTTTAATTGTGTGTTAATAAAAACGGAATATTATAATGTCTGGTATGTACTTTGTTCTTTGTTGTTCTCTCTAAGACAAATTAAAGCGAACTGGGAATAAAATAGATTGTTGGCTAGACAGGTCAAAAAGCTTAGCCACAATTATTGGTGCCGGAACCCGGGACTTGTAAAGTCTAAGAAAAACAAACAAATAAGTAAATAAAATGGCTACTAAGTATTTGAAGTCAGTGCGTACCAGATACAGAAATACTCTGACAAGAGAAAACGAAAACGCTAGTCGTTTGATTTATGAAATCAGGTTAACCTTAGATGAAGAGTCTGAAATTGACAAAGACTCATGCATTGAAAAATTAGAAAGGTGCATGGAAAAAATTCAGCAATATCGTGAAAAGTTAGACAATCAGTCGGAAAAATTAGCAACAGCCCTCAGTGAAAAGGAACCTGATGTGTCTGACGAAGTGGTAGCGGAAGATAGTGATTTGTGTGAACAGTCGATGGATAGATATCTCGACATGAAAAGTATCAGATCAAAATTAATGAAAGAAATTAAAACTGAACCAAGTAGTGAAATCACTCTTAGCCATCATTTGACAACAATGCAGAAAGAAATGCAGTTATTCATGATAGATACAATAAAACAACAAAGGGAATTTATTGACAAGCAAGAAAAGAAAGAAGCTAAATTGTCATCTGTGAAATTGCCAAAATTAGAACTCTTGCCATTTAATGGTAACAAATTAAAGTGGAAAGAATTTTGGGACTCATTTGAGTGTACGGTTCACAAGAACACCAAGTTAACAGATATTGAAAAGCTTAGTTATCTCCAAAGCAAAATAGTTGGTGAAGCAAGGGGTGCTATTGCTGGCTTAGCATTATCTAATGAAAACTATAGGCTTGCAGTTAATCTTCTGAAAGAGGGATATGGCAATAGTCAGGAAATTGTGGACTTACATTACAGCAAACTGATAAATATTCCCCCACCGAAGAACAAGACCAATGAACTAAGACATTTTTTGGACACAATAGAGAAACATCTCAGGAGTCTTGAAGTATTAGGGCAGAATATTGAACAAGATGTGTTTATTTCTATGATAAAATCAAAACTGCCAAAAGATATTCTTCTTCAAATGGAGCTTAAAAAGGATCCTGACACTGAATGGACGGTGGAGTCATTACGAAAGTCTTTGCGGTTATATACTGTGGCTCGGGAGCGAGCGGAGCAAGATTCGAAACAGGAAGTGTGTAGTGCAAATTCTTTCAGTGGTAGTAGTCGGAATCAACAAGGAAGAAGGTATGACAAAACAGAAGCGACAGCTTCTTCAAATTTCGGTTCTGTTCATTCAGCGGAAGCGCTTGTTGTCACTTCAAAAGGCAAAGGATATTACTCTGATAAGTGTAGATACTGTCAAAATCACCATTGGAGTGATGAGTGTACGAAATTTAAGACAGTGGAAGAAAGAAAGAAACAACTTAAGGATTCCTGCTACAAATGTTTAAAGGTAGGACATAAATCAAGAGACTGCAAGAGCAGCAAAGTGTGTGTTCACTGTGGAACCAGTAATGACCATCATCGGAGTCTTTGTCCCAAAAAATTTCCTAAACGAATTCAGTCTGAACATGTTCAATTAGCAGAAGAAGCTATTATTAACAATTCACTAGCTTATGATCAAACAGAGGAAAAGGTGCTGATTTCTTCAGGAGAGTCAGTGCTTATGCAAACTGCTATGGCTGAAATAACAAATCCATATGAAAACAGTGCACATGAGGTACGCCTTCTCCTTGATTGTGGCTCGCAAAGGACATATATTACAGAAAATCTGGCTAATAAGTTAAACCTTGAGCGGGAAGATGAAACAGAAATAAAATTGATCACATTTGGAAGTGATCGTCCCAAGGTTATCAAAACACCGTCAGCAAAATTAGGGATTAGACTTAAAGATGGACATTTATTTTACATCACAGCAAATATAGTAACCAACATCACAGGAACAGTACATAGAAAGCCACTTGTATTTGCCCCGTCGGAAAACATGGATTATCTGATGAGCAGTTCAGATCTTGCTGATACCATTCCAACAGAATGTGAATCCACCACGATTGAATTGTTACTGGGCAATGACTACTATTTGGATATAGTTCTTCCACAAGAAATCGAAGTGCAAAATGGCCTCTATTTTCTAAATTCAAAACTGGGATGGATACTTACAGGTCGAACTGCTGAGCCCGATGAACTTGTGAATGATACTAGTATGGTAGTTCTCACATATGGAACCAATATTGCGACAAAGGTGTTTACTAGTATTGACAATTCAGTTCCTACCAAACCGGATTTGGAAGACTTCTGGAATATTGAGTCCATTGGCGTGACAGATCATCCAAATAAACATGATGATGACATAGCAATGGAAATGTTCAACAATACTCGTATATTTGAGAATGAAAGATACCAGGTCACGTGGCCATGGAAAAGTGAAAATCCTGATTTACCGCAAAATAGACAGCTTGCGATAGGTCGATTGAAATCATGCCTGTCCAAACTGAGCAACAAAAATGAACTCTTGAAACGCTATGATGATATCATACAGGACCAACTAAGAAAAGGTGTGATCGAAAAGGTTGAAACAGGTAGTGAGAATGGAATTATTCATTATCTGCCCCATCACGCGGTCATGAGCCCATCAAAATCGACTACAAAGCTAAGAATAGTTTATGATGCTTCAGCGAAAACAAGACAGAAACACCAAAGTTTAAACGACTGCCTGTATAGAGGACCTGTAATGCTTCATGATCTGTGTGGCATATTACTGAGATTCAGATTACATAAGGTGGCAGTAGTGGCTGATATAGAGAAGGCCTTTCTACAAATTGGACTTCAGCCAGAACACAGAGACGTAACACGTTTCTTCTGGATCAAAGATTGTAAGAATCCAGTATATTCGATCGAAAACCTTCAGGAATTCCGTTTCTGTCGAGTGCCATTCGGAGTTGTGTCCAGTCCTTTCCTTCTAGGAGCAACAATAGAGTACCATCTTAACACGTACGCTACAGAACACGCTGAAACATTGAAACATGACATCTATGTTGATAATGTGATAACAGGCACAGACACAATAGAAGAAGCTAAAGTACTTTACATGGATGCCAAAACAATGTTTCATGACGCGTCCATGAACCTTCGTGAGTGGGTTTCGAATGAAGAAAACGTCAATAATTATATTCCATGTAATGACAGAAATAACAGCAAAGTTATCAAGGTGTTGGGTTATCAGTGGGACCATAAACCCGATCTTCTATCTGTGACGCCCTCATCAGTGTTAAGGAGGAGTGATTCATCGGACCTGACAAATAGGAGTGCGGTGTGTAAAATTTGTTCAGGAACAGCTAGGGCTTCCATTAACCAGTATCAGTCTGTGGTCCGACTCACAATGTGTTCTGAATTGGTTGTGTTCTGAAAAACCTCTACCTGTATTTGTGAAAAACCGAGTAAACGAAATAAAAGAACACAAAGATATCACGTTTGCTTATACTCCGTCAAGAGAAAACCCTGCTGATATAGCGAGTCGCGGCTCTACTGTGAAAAATCTTGCTGGAAACGATCTGTGGTGGCACGGGCCTGTATGGCTGACAAAATCGGAGGAAGAATGGCCTGCCCAGACTATTGGTAACATTGTTAAGTCCGAAATCCAGTCAGATTCAAAGTCGCATGAAACAAATCAATCTGAAGTGTTGTGTGTAGGTGTTACCCCGGACAAGGGAGTGAATGATTCAGAGTTAGTTACCCCGTTTGGAATAGATCCACGTGAATTCTCTTCATACAATAAGCTGATACGTGTTACTGCACTAGCTCTTCGTTTGGTGAGGAAACTACGTAAACGTCCCGTAGAAAACGGGCCACTTAAAAGTGCAGAGCTGAATGAAACGGAAACATGGTGGTTAACTTGTATACAAAAAGATCATTTCTCGGACGTGATTCAAGCAATAACTAACAAAAAATCAAGTAATTTGCAACGACAACTAGGGGTTTTCATAGACGCCCATGGAATTCTAAGGTGCAAAGGTAGATTAGAGAACGCAGAGTTATCTGAAGGCTCCAGATTCCCAATCCTTCTGCCACGAACTGAACGAGTGACAGTGCTCATAGTTGAAATGGTCCATAAACAAAATCTTCATACTGGTGTATCACAAACATTGTCACAAGTAAGAAAGAAATTCTGGATTCCCCACGGCCGTGCTGCTGTACGTTCTACGTTAAAATCTTGCGTTGTATGCCGTCGTCATGAAGGTGGTAACTATAAAATGCCTCCATTAGCACCTCTGCCCAGGGCAAGGGTTTCGCAGTCAATGCCCTTCTGTAGAACAGGATTGGATTATTTAGGACCGCTCTACATCAAAAGTGAACAGAACGCTAAAAAGGTGTGGGTATGTCTGTTTACCTGTATGAGTACCCGTGCTGTACATCTCGAATTAGTCACTGACATGAGCACTGATGAATTTTTGATGGCGCTCCGTCGATTCATAGCACAAAGAGGAAAACCAGATTCAATATTGAGTGATAATGCGTCCACTTTCAAGGCAGCATCAAAAGTGTTAAATCAAGTGTGGACAGATATTCTATAGAGTGAGGACGTCCAAAGTTATGTTGCCAACAAGAGGATTGAGTGGTCGTTCATTGTAGAACTAGCCCCATGGATGGGTGGTTTCTATGAAAGACTTGTCGGGTTAGTCAAACGTTCCCTTAGGAAGTCATTGGGCCGCAGAATGCTTACCTTGATACAGTTGCAAACACTGCTAAAAGAAGCTGAAGCAGTCGTGAATTCCAGGCCGTTGGTTTACCTGGGTGATGACATAAATTCAAACATTGCTCTCACTCCTGGACATTTTCTCTCATTGAATCCTAAGGTGGGAGTGCCAATGATGGATGAAGACAGTCAAGATCCTGATTACACCCCACGTGACACTTCAGCAGAAGCAATAGTAGCAGTATGGAAAAAAAGACAAGAAGTACTAAATCTATTCTGGAAGTTATGGCGTGACGAATATTTGCTGAGCTTACGAGAAAGACAGCAAACTCAAATAAAAATGTGCAGAATTAAGTCACCAAGTGAACCAGCAATAGGTGATATAGTGATCGTAAAAGATGATACGTCACGCGGATGCTGGAAAATAGGAAAAATCATGAGTTTGTTCAAGAGTAGAGATGGACAAACGAGATCTGCTAGTGTCAAATTATCACCGTCCAAGGTGATAAATCGGCCATTAAATCTACTCTATCCGATAGAGGTATCAAACAGTGACCGTGAAAAGTCGACAGAAAAATCAAATGGTGATCAAGAAAGAAATGTGAAAGAAAACAAAAAAATGAGTGTCTCAGCAACTAGGCAAAGTTCTGCTCGAACAAGTGCTTTACGTGCAAGACAATTGATAAAAGAACAGTGTTAAAATATTCTTGCATATGCATACAGAAACAGTTCAGTGTGTTTGTTTTTAAATCCAAAATCAGTGAAATATTGTATATAAGTGCATATAATGTGGATGCTTTTATTTTTCTTGTCAGTATATAATGAATAAACGATCTTAAATCTACTCCGTCAAAGTCATTAGTTTCACGTGCTTTTCGCTCCATCTAATTCACGGGTTTCAGGTGCACTGGATGAATATTGGTATATGCTCCGTCAAAGTCATAAGTTTCACGTGTTTTTTGCCAAACAGTGAGGAGCAATGATATTGTACACAGGAGAGTCCGTGCACGTGAAATTCATGAAGGATCAATATAAATATGTGAACAAGTTTGAAATTGTTACATTGTGAAAAAAAAAAGAGAAAGATTTCAAAATGTATATTTGCGATATCTGCAACATCAAAAGTTATAAGCATAAAAAAAATCTTACTAGGCATATTAAAGAAAAACATAGGAACCTTGAGTACTGGCTATGTACTATGCCTGGATGTTTGGGACAATTTATAAGGCGCAGCTATCTAACAAGACACTTGACCTTATGCCATAAACTGGATGGTGTAACGGCCAGACGTATTGCCCTTGATGCCCCCAGGGGAGATGATTATCCCCGTGGCTATTACGAGGATGTCAGCGAAGACGACACAATATTATATATTCTACAGGACCTAATCGACGCAGATCAGTTGGAAGCCGATGCAGCTGTGGTCGACTTCAACACGAACGTCTTTGATGTTCAGGGTGCAGACAACGTGTCGCGTGACGCTCGTGGTGGTGACATCAGTGTTGATGACGTTATGGGAATAGACGTCATCGACATACTGGACGGTAACATTTCTGGTGGCGCTACTGGTGACGTTTTTACTGACATTCTTGGTGGTGACGCTGGTATTGACGTGATTCCGTGCGAGGGTGCTATTCACGGTGACGTTCTGGGTGCCAACGTTATGGGCAATGATGTTCTCGACGACATCCTGGATACTGACATTCAGGAGTATTCCGTGGCTGTAAGTGATATTTCTAGTGTGGATGGTGATGACGTTGCGTTGGCTGACGACGTTATGTGTAATGGTGTTATCCCTGACGTTTCACGTGATAGTGTTGCTCACGATGGCGTTGTTGCTGACGACGCTGTTGATGGCGGCGAGCTTGTCGCTACCTTGGACGACGTAATAAATGCCGTCGTTCTGGATGAGATTCAAGTTGACGTTGATACGGTGAATTCTGATGATACCATTGACGACGTAGTAAGTGACGTCGTACCAAACGACGTTCCTGGTGGCGATGATGACTATACCGATGATTTGGACGACGATGTGATCGTAATAAGTGATGACGAGGACGATGATACTATGAACATTGTTCAGTTTGAACAAGATGAAGTTACTCAAGTCTTAACGTTCACATATAAAAGGCAAATAAAGTTCATTAATGGTGTTAAAATAATTAAAAACTTTGGCTGTGTGGTTACCAAGAACGAATACTACTCGTAAAATGAACTGTTATAGGGATTGTTACTTGTATGCTGGCTAGTATAATTTCATTATCTTACCTTCTATTCTCCTGTGGGGAGTGTCGTGACGCACGAGTTATTAGTAGGGGTCCGTCGGAGGCCTCCGTCGGATCCCTAGAAATAACTCATAGACATCGGCTTAGAGGAGCCGATGTAGCATATAAATAACAAAAAATTATTTTTGTAAGAAAAAGGAAAAAACATGTCAGATTAATATGGTTCAGAATGGTTTAATTGTGTGTTAATAAAAACGGAATATTATAATATCTGGTATGTACTTTGTTCTTTGTTGTTCTCTCTAAGACTAATTAAAGCGAACTGGGAATAAAATAGATTGTTGGCTAGACAGGTCAAAAAGCTTAGCCACACTCTTATTGAAAAGTATACAAAAGATAAAGGTGGTAAATTATTCACTTGTTTCATAGATTTTCGCAAAGCTTTCGATACCGTTATTCGTGAAATCTTGCTTTACAAGTTGCTTAGAATTGGAATTGCTGGGAATTTTTACAATGTTATCAAAGACATGTACGTAGACAATTACCTCAATGTGAAATTACTAAACGGCTTCACACAATCTTTTTTGTCTAATATTGGGGTCAGGCAAGGTGATACGCTAAGTCCAGATTTATTCAAAATATTTATCAACGATCTACCTGATATTTTTGATAATAGCTGTCATGGAGTTGAGATGGGCTCATACAATTTGAATTGCTTACTTTATGCCGATGATGTAATTTTATTGTCTAAGAAAGAAGAAGGTTTGCAAAATTGTTTGAAGAAGCTTGAAAAGTATTGTGCTGAATGGTGTCTAGATGTAAATTTAGAAAAGACAAAAGTCTTAGTATTTGATAAAACTGGTAAATTGTATAAAACTGAATTTAGATTTAATGGCGAACTGTTAGTAAATGTGAGAGAATATAAATATTTAGGGGTAACATTTTGTATTTCTGGGTCATTTTCAGTTGCTTCATCAGAGCTTTACAAGAAAGCACTCAAAGGCATATTCAAACTGAAAAGTATTTTTGGTTCTACGTGCCCGAAGTCTTCGGTTGCTTTTCATATATTTGACCATACTATAAAGCCAATTTTGACTTATGGGTGTGAGATTTGGGCTCCGATGAATAAATCCGTACGTTCAGCTGACAATATTCTTGATACCCTTTACCAGAATTTACACGGTGAAAAGCTACATACTAAATTTTGTAAGTATGTATTAGGTGTTCATTCCAAAGCTTCTAATATAGCTTGTGTTGGCGAACTTGGTCGGTTCCCAATTTATATTGATTTTTGCAATGACATATTAAAGTACTACTTTTACGCTTCACAAAAAAAACGAACGACTCTTTAATTGGTCAAACTTTGTTAACGAGTAAGACTTTGTACGAGTCCGGTGTGAAATCATGGTTCACAGGAGTCGATACTATTCTAAAAGAATTAAATATTAATGAAATGAATTGTAGTCAAGCAAAACTATCTTTGATAAAAAGGTATAAAACACTGTGGTGTAACAAATTGGAAACTGAAGCTGTGACAAAAAAGGGTAAATTGAGAACATATTTCAGTTGTAAGTCAGTCTTTCAAATCGAAGCTTATTTAAATGTTGTGAGGAACCGGAGTCACCAGCGGTCTCTAACAAAATTAAGAATTAGCTCGCACAAATTAGAAATCGAAAGTGGTAGATACAGCAGGAAAGCAGTAGCTGAAAGAATATGTAAAAAAATCAATGATGATAAAATAGAAGACGAGATTCATTTTATTTGTGATTGTTCTCTATATAATGCAGAAAGACTAAGATTATTTGATTATGTTAATCAAGAAATTTCAAATTTTTCATCTTTAAATAGCTTTGATAAATTCATATGGCTGATGACGTGCGAAAATAGTGAAATTCTCAATAGATTTGCTGAATTTGTGCACACATGCTTTTCTATGCGTGATACTACATAAGATGCTACACATGTATGCTTTGATTTATCGTTCAGTTTTATGAAAGATATTGCGATGTGAGCCACACAGCAGTATCATTTCATATGTAGTATCGTATATTATGTGTATGTATGTTTACCTGTTTTCAAATGTTTGATTTTGTTTTTCACCAATCAACTTAATTGTGATGACATGTACATTTGCACGTAAATTTCATTGCATGTTATGGTCCATAATTGGATAATAAATTATCTTATCTTATTTTATCTTTATGATAATTGTTTGTTTGTTTCTTTTAAGTTATAAAGGTCAAGTCAACAATTTTTCAGACGTGGTGATGAAACCATTACGGTTTAACACAGTATCTGTTTTATTTAGTATCAAAATGCACTAAACGTTACTAATTAAAAGGAATAATTCTTCTTATCGGTGTAGATTAATATCACAATCTCATATTATTTTAAACTTCCAAATTTCTATGAACCCCTCCGTATAGCATGTTACTAAGACTATGCTATAATTTTCTTGTTCCTACCTCGGTTTTTGGAGGGTGTCTTTTTCCTGATCGTTGCCTACTTGTACTTTTTTTCTATTGGTTTTTATCAATTATTGTTTTTATGGACGATGTTATTTGAATAAACGTAATAAAAAGGAAGCCAGAGGCTTGCTTATACATACACCACTGGAATGCGTGTCATTAATTTTGAGCTTTATTTATACACTTGTACAACAACAGAAAATGAAAAAAAAAACACACCGGTCCCGATAGCGTAATGGTTAGAGCGTTCGCTTCGGAAGCGGGAGGCGCGGGTTCTAATCCGGGCCGCGTCATACCAAAGACGTTAAAAATGGTACCAGTGGCTACCTTGCTTGGCGCTCAGCATTAATAAGGCAAGCACTGGCTTCTCTTCTCTCAAAAAGATAACTTCAATGATGGGAGCTCCATGTAATACTCTGTTTATGAGGTGTTTGGAGTACTTGGCAGATTCAGATTCAGAACCAATAATCTTAATCTAAACAAAAGAGTGTTTAATGCGGTGAAAGACTGTACACCAGTTAAGCCTATAACGCTTATTCTAACACACCGCGCCTATATAGCCAATGATTTGAAAACGTGTTATATTGCACAACAATTTCACACTTTGTAAGCGCGGGAGCTATGACGTCAATTTCAGATGCAAATGTGACGTCAGTTACGGCGACAGACGGGCGTAACGTCATTTTTGCTCAAAAGACGTGACAAATACATGTAGACGCTAGTGAAACAGTCTAATTTTTGGCGGGACTTCTTTAATGCAATGGCGTCGAAATGGTAGCAACGGAAGGCTTCATGTGTATTTTCGTCCATGACTGTGTGTTAGAATGGAAATAGATCAGCTCTAGTGCGTGAATTGTTGAGTAATAATTCACTGTTTGTCGGTCAGTTGTAAGCAGATAAATCACTCGCGCTACGCGCTCGTGATTTGATCTGCTTTACAAATGACCTCCAAACAGTGAATTATTACTCAACAATTCATTGCTAGAGCTGATATATTTCTTAAAGTAAGAGAGTTTTGAAAGAGGTGAAAGAAATGAAATATTGAATAGTAAGTAGTAAGTAAGTAAGTAATTGAGTAAGTAAGTAAGTAATAGTTCATAGTTTATGATGTCACAT
This sequence comes from Rugalucina vietnamica, assembly GCA_964017185.1. NCBI lineage: Eukaryota > Metazoa > Mollusca > Bivalvia > Lucinida > Lucinidae > Rugalucina > Rugalucina vietnamica. Next base: position 1,483,624 of record OZ024884.1, on the reverse strand, counting down.
ATCAATATCATAATTAAACAATAAAACAATTTTACAAAACAGTAATAAACAAGTTGGCTTCTTTAAAAAGAAACCAACGAAAAGGTCAGCAGCCGTTTGTTATAAGAGATTCCTTTTGCTCATGATTTTAGTGTTGTTGATTCTCTGGTTTGCAAACAATTTCGATTCTCATACGTTTCAGTTTCGTTTCCTATACATGAATGTCGTTTCTTGTTATGAACGCTTGACCAGTGTGTGTATCTGTCACTCAAGGCATTGACCAAAATTTCTGATGTTATGGAACTATAGCCAATACTAAAGGGAACACGATTACAATCAATATGTCGATGTGTAGAAAACCATTTTGCAGTGCAGTCAATTTGTGACAGAGTTCTGAATTTTGACCTGCAGCCACACTACCAGAAACAGACCCATGGGACCGATGTGATGGACTAAAAGTCAGCCATATAGAGTTCCTATAGTTTCTGTACCCCTCATCAGGGTATCTACGATCTAAACCTAGATGCGCTATGATAAGCAGTCACCACGACCGAGACTGCTTGCTATATTTTACCGCTATTTGACGGGGAGTGTCAAAAATGGATAAATTTAATTGATTGCGGTTAACTGTCTAGCCAGTATAGACGGGTTCACTAGTTTTTATTAAGCGCTTTATGTGACAAAACGCGTAATTGAGAGAGAGCAGTCGATCATGGGTAGAATTTTCTTCATATTCAAAGTAAACACTGTGGAAAAGGTCCTGAGGGACCTTTTCCAATGATTGGCGCAGACAGAACCACACCACCGCCCACCGCCCCCTACCTCCCGCGCTCCCTCCCCAACCCCAAAAAAACAGGTACAAGTAGGCAATTGTCAGAAAATGGCGCAATCAGAAAGAAATTTCCGCTCCATAAACCGAGGTGGCAAAGAAACAAAATTGACAATTAGGTACTTAAACTAAGAAAACAAATCGTAAGCAGAATGAGCAGCTATTTTCCCCAATAGGCGGTCACTCAGTTACACGAGCTTAACCAAAAATATAAAAACGTACATAAGGTTTAAACAACAGAAAATTTAACTCCAAAGCATAAAACATGAATTAAAACAACAACAGAAGTATCGCATTGGAACGATCAGTAGTATAAATAACTGGAAGGCTTAACCGGTTTTACAGGGCCCTAACCTCACCCACATCTTTTGGTTCACAACATTTAGATATAATTTAAATGGTCCACAACATTTAAATGATTCACAACATTTAGATACAATTTGCAGTTTGCATTTAATATCGAAATTGAAGAAAGAAAAATAAAACAATATCACAAAAACTACATTGATTGACGAGGGTAAGCCGCATGCACTGTGTGGCGGAAACTAATGCCAAACAACACAGTGCCCACTGCCTACTGTCGCCCCTTAAAACAACGTAATTGAAATTGCAGAAGCAAAATAAAATAATGAATTAAATGAATTAAACGTATGCAGGTGAACTGCTTCTTCTATTCATTTCATTACGAAAACACGCCCATGCAATATACAGGGATTTTTTAAGTTGTAAATCATGTCAATTTTCAGCAGAATTTTTTTCTATATTTTTTTTTATTTTTGCTCAAAACATAGCTTGTGGGTACATGTCAGAACCGCCTCAGCGAGGCGGTTCTAACGAGTACCCACAATCTATGTTTTGAGCAAAAAAAAGAAAAATAGGTATACCCCTGCATACCCCATTTCTGCTATATAAAAGTGGGGTTTAAGGGGGTATACATTACACGGACATGTTTTCCTGATGTGAACTTATGTAGATGCGAACTTTTATTGCAGCGTATCGGTTTTCATGAGAAATATGAGTTTTTCTGAGTCGGCCATCGCTGAAAAAGTGTAGTCCATTTCTACTGTGGCCCTTACCTCCTTGTCGGCAGTAAACGTAACCACGGAACCGCTGAACAGTCTGCGAAACACAGTCAGGAGGAAATGTCATGTTGGGGCAAGCAGTTTTCCTACCACACTGTTCATGGGCAAGCCCCAATAGACAGAATACCAGTACTTAGTACACACTAATTTAAAACTCAATGACAAATGCTCTAAAAAGGTACAAGTAGGCAAAGATCAGGAAAAGGCGCAATCAGAAAAAGATTCCCACTCCAAAAACCGAGGTGGGAAAAAAACAAATTAACAATCAGGTACTTATACCATGAAACATATCGCAAGCCGAATGAGCAGCTATTTTCCCAATAGGTGGCCACTCAGTTACCTTAACTTAACTAAAAATATGAAAACATACATAAGGCGCCAACAGCACAAAAAAATTAAATCTAGTGTACATTTCCTGTATACTAGTATACATTTTCACAGCAAAGCCTTTGTGAAAGAAATACGCAAGAGGTTACGGTCGATTAATTTCTAGTACGCTTAACACACTAACGCCTATGAAACAGGAATCGTGATTCAAGTTTCTATAACGAATGTTCTATAACGATAATTATAAATCTTTCAGATATCTAAGGAAACCGTTATAAGCAAAGAAAATCGACTCATCCGCGTTTTGGGGTTCACAGGTGTGACGTAATTACCAACAAGTTTTCAACACATTTCTGCTTACTTCAACATGCACCTCTATCAAAAAGCAAAGGTGCAAGGAATGCATCGGTACTGATTACACTTGTTTGTCGTTATTTCCCTGTTCGTGTAAAAATGGCATAACCGTATTCCCATGCATCTATGAATCGACTGTAGTAAAGTGCACTTGAATAAAGAATACCATTAAAACGTTTGTTAAAAGCATCTAATTCCCAATTCTACAAGGAGCCGTTTCAAATAAAATACCATCATCAATGTTTTTGTGATCGAAAAGTCGGAGTCGAATCAGAAACTTCGCTCGTAGCTTTTGTAACGATTTCGGGCGGGCGTCACAGTTACTACAGTACTGTAGTGTCATTACAATATCTTGTCAACGAGCGACCAAAACAAAATTCAAAGGCTGAGCATAATTTTCGACATATACATGTACGTACATATCGGGATTTGTCACTTTCGGACTCAAATATTAATTGACAACCAATGATTTCAACATCATCTAATTTACGTTAATTGTTTGCTGCTACAAGAATTATTGATATGCAGGAATTTATGCCGATACAAGGAAAGGTAAGAGGCGTTTATTATTTTGGTATCAACGGTATATCTTTTTTTTTTTTTTTTTTTTTTTTTTTTTTTTTTTTCTCTCTTCTTCTTCTTCTTCTTCGGCAAATTGGTTCGAATGTTTTTGAGCAAGCCACGCAGAGTCAATCTACTATTAGAAGTATCTAAAGTGTTTCCTTAAATTGTGTCATACCAGTTGTTCTTCCATTATTTGTCCTGAAAATTATGAATTTATACTGATAGCCGTTCTTAAATTATCAGGCGAACGAAAAGTGTTTGGTGATACTATCTGATTCAGGTTTTTCTAATATTATAGCACTAGTACTCTTTTGAGAAGGGTTTCCTTCACCGTGGTTTGCCGTGTTCTAATGTATTTATCAGGAAAACATGTCCGTGTTATGTATACCCCCTTGAACCCCACTTTTATATAGCAAAACTGGTGTATGCATGAGTTTGCCTATTTTTTCTTACTTTTGTTCCAAAACATAGATTGTTGGTACTCGTTAGAACCGCCTCGGCTTTCGTAATGAACAAAGATGGATTTGTCAGAACCATTAACCGACTGCAAATCGTGCAAACTAGGTCAGTGTAACAATTCTAGAATCACAGTCTATGCTTTGAGCAAAAACAAGAAAAATATCATTTTTTCAGCTGAAAATTTTCGATTTTTAAAGCTCAGTAAAAAATCTCTGTTTATTGCAGGAGTAAGTTTTCGTAATTATGTTGTTATATAAATGATATATTTTATTTAATCCTTTACGTGTTTAGATAATCAAAGAGGGGTAACCTTGTTTCATATATAGTTCATTTAATGATATTCATTTGTTTCTAGAATTTATAGAGTCGAGAACTTTACAGAAGTATGTCATTGATTATTTTTTATAACTATTACTATAGTTAAGAAGTTATAAGTATATTATAGAAGCTTCTGGTTGAATCTGTGTGATTTATTATTGTCACCATAAAATAGAAAGGTACAAGTAGGCAAAGATCAGAAAAAGGCGCAATCAGAAAAAGATTCCCACTCCAAAAACCGAGGTGGGAAAAAACAAAACTAACAATCAGGTACTAATACCATGAAAACATTTCGTAATCCGAATGAGCAGCTATTTTCCCAACAGGTGGCCACTCAGTTACCTTAACTTAACTAAAAATATGAAAACATACATAAGGCGCCAACAGCACAAAAAAATTTAAACACCAAGACATAAAACGAAAAGAACCGCTACAGAAGTATCGACTTGGAACGATCAGTAACACAAAGTTACTGGCGGGCTTAAAAAAAGGTGCAAGTAGGCAAAGATCATCAGAAAAAGATTCCCACTCCAAAAACCGAGGTGGGAAAAAAACAAACTAACAATCAGATACTTATACCATGAAACATATCGTAAGCCGAATGAGCAGCTATTTTCCCAATAGGTGGCCACTCAGTTACCTTAACTTAACTAAAACTATGAAAACACACATAAGGCACCAACAGCACAAAAAAATTTTAAACACCAAGACATAAAACAAAAAGAACCACCACAGAAGTATCGCCTTGGAACGATCAGTAACACAAAGTTACTGGCGGGCTTAAACCGGTTTTACAGGCGCCTAACCTCACCCTCAGCTTCTGCAGTGGTTCATAACATTTAGTTAGTTCTTCGGTCCTCGTGGTGAATCTCTAACTAGTCAATGAATCATCAAGAACAAACATATAAATCAAGATAAACATCCTGATGAATCAAAACCCAGGACTAACAGATTGAGTAAGCTGCCCGACGATTTTACATGGCTATAACCTCACCCTCAGCTTCCGCAGTGGTTCAGTGATATACAAGATATAAGAAAAATCATATTAAGAAAATACTAAACATAGATACCAACGTTTAACATGAATAACGGAAAGCAGGGTGAGCAGCTATTGAAGGTATTAGGTGGTCACAGTGCTAGCTTGGACAGAACAAGTAAAATGCAGAGGGCTAAGTGAACAGCCAAATTATAATCGGGTGGCCACAAAGCCATGCAACATAGAAATGATACATTTCCTATACCTTCTAGAAAATATGATCTTTCTGATCTTTCAATTAAAATATTCTGGTACATTGAAGCGAATTCTTCATGACCTTTTGTCAATGTCACCTGATCATTTGACAGAACCAAACAGATTTGTCTGTACTGTTCTGGAACAGTTTATTATATAATTTTCTAGAAGGCAGTAGACTTTCCTCAGATGTATATTACACAGGTCTTAATCCAGGCTCAAGCATTCAGAAATTCGAACTGATTTAAAGCCTATAGTTTTGGTTGTTTCACTAGTATTTGGATTATATGGAATACTATTATTAACGGTGGACATCTTGTGCTCTTATGGACTTGAACTTGGATTGAGGATATCTGTGCACTGACATTTTGAGGGACAAGGACAAATTTAGACATTTAAATTGTAAGATATTTATTTATTTATTTATTTATTTATTTATTTATTTATTTGTTTGTATGTTTTGATTGCATTTATTTGTTTATTTGTTTGATTAAAATTGTTAAGTTTGAATTACTTTGCTGTTTTTCGCTGTACCTATGTTGTCTTGTTACGCTTGCTTGTAACAATGTTATGAACCATTTTCATTCGGACAGTCAAACCATGTACTAAATATAAAGCAGAGGAGATAACTTTATTTTTGCAGGTTGGGCTATTTTTACACGGACACTTCGAAAATACAAGCAACAATGGGAGAGAATGAAACCACAAGTGTGAATACCCTCGAAAATGAAATACTTGTTTACTTCATGGAAAACGATGAATATTTGGAAGAGGAAAGAGGGCGGATTATACTTCCGGTTATTTTCTGTATCATTGCCCTGCTCGGGCTTACTGGAAATGGGTTCGTCATCTACACTTACGTCACGAGAAAGCAAATGCGAACTCTAACGAATATGCTGATTGTAAATTTAGCAACAGCCGATCTACTTTTTCTTGTCATCTGCTTGCCGCTGACGTCATTCAGGTTCATAGCATTACATTGGCCTTTAGGTGATGCCGGCTGCAAGATAAGTCAGTATTGCGTATATGTCTCTGTGTATGTAAGTCTGTACACTCTTGTTTTGATGGCTATAAGCAGATACTGCGCTATCGTCCATCCGTTGTCATCCATACGAATCAGAACAAAACGAAACGTGGCTATCGCTATTGTTCTTACATGGACTACTTTTCTGCTCGGATTCATTCCAACACTATTTCAGTTCCAAGTTTACTACTTCACGTCAATAAATGGAGAAAGGGCGGTGTGTGAAAACGTTGAACATGTCGGAAACAGTCATAAAGCTCGAACTTACTTTACCGTTTATTTTGCATCCGGTTACTTTCTCCCACTTGTACTCATTATCGGATTGTATGGAGGCATCTTGAAGCACGTGCTAAAATCGAAAGATCCAAGAATAGCACAAGGGGACCGGGAAATGAATCAAGAGAGACAATTCAGGAGGAACAAAAGGGTCACTAGGATGATATTTGCCGTCATATCTACATTTGCAGTTTGTTGTTTACCCTATCACATTGTCGTGTTATCACGAAGATATGGCGCTTGGAATATGCAGACGACCGAAGAAGTAAACGCATACGTGAGCCTTGTGTTGGCGGCAAAGTGCATTGCGTACGCTAATTCATGCATGAACCCATTTTTGTATTTGTTTATGTCCAGCTCTTTTAGAGGGACGTTTAAGGAAGTCATGTGTTGTAAACAGCGAAACTACCATGCGAGTACGTCCTAAGCGATTTTTTTCTATTAGCATTGAAATGAAAAGGACAAAAAAATACAATTTTATTCTTAGACTGATACAGTCCAAGTTATATTAAATAAGACATCGATGTTACATTTGAAAACTATATAAATCATTTTCCAGTACCATGTGAGGCGCCTGGGCATGTCGTGTTTAGTATACTTCAGTCGCAGCCCGTTGATAACAGTGCGAACAACAAATGCGTTTCAGATGACAAAGGGAACTTGCATGATGAAATTAATCAAACAATACAGAATAAAATAAATTGAGATCCTTTAAGAGCAGTGAGCATATTAATGAGAAAAGGGATGAGCCATACCGCGGTTTCGGCTATTTAAGCCTCTTCAGTCAATCTTTTGACGCGTCAAAGGTCAAACTCGAGCTACATTAAAATTATTGATCAAATCTCTATTGTTTCTTATCCTAGACAATTGAACTAGAAACACATTGTTCCTGGGCAAGCTCTCATAGGCAGTTTGAATACACCAGTAACAAAAGTTACATTTCTTTCACCACTTTATAACAAAAGCTCTGGAAACATTTTAATGGTCAAATTTTTGTGCAAGAAATATACCCGACGTAAGGGTCGATCACGGTCCTATTCAGTCGAAATCAGACTCATTTTCGATCGAGCTCTTTCGCCCATTGAAATCAGAATCGTGATTCAAAATTCTAAAACAAATGTTCTGAAAACAAATGTTCTAAATAAACGCTAAAACGATAATTAGTAAAGTGCATTACAAATAAAGGATGTCATTAAAACGTTTGTTAAAAGCATCTCAAACAGAATTCCACAAGGAGCCGTTTCACATTAAAATATCAAAAATGTATACCGATCGAATAATCGGATCAAAAAACGTCACTTGCACCAAAATTGGGACGTCATTGTAATTTTATTAGCACTGAAGTGATGATGGCTTTATCAGCGAACGATCTAATGAGAAATTTCAAAAGCTAGGCATCGTTTTCGACATTTGAGCCGCCTCATGGGAAAACCAACAATCTGCATAGGCGAAAACAAAGACGCAGATCAGCTTCGCGGTAACCGCGAAGCTGATCAGCGCCTTTGTTTTCGCTACTCGGATAGTACAATTCCTCTTCTACTTAAATCCGAAATTTCAAGCTTCTAGCTCTTTTCTGTGCTTGTACAGGTCGGTTTGTGTCGGACCTGTTCGGAAACCACATTGTTGGTTTTCCCACGAGGCGGCTCATTTGTGTACATATCTGTTTTCGTCGCAGTGAGACTCAAATATCGATCGACGACAAATAATTGTTTCAACGTCATCTTCTAATCGTGTATTTTGTTGCTACCTGTACTTCAGGAATTGATGTTGAAGCAAGCCAGGGTAAGCAGCGTTTGATATTTTGTTATATGTTATGTGTACGAAACAGACATATAGGTATTACTTAAATATATATTATGCGACAGTCTGCATGCCTAGGTTTTAACCCAATCATGGGTGATAACTATGCTGCCTTCTTTAATTGCATGCCGGTGGGTCGGGCGTCAGACTCTATGATGGCCCCGACTTAAAGCTATTTATTATGCCCCCAACTTTGAAAAAGTTGGAAGGGCATATTGCTTTCGGCTTGTCTGTGTGTGTGTGTGTGTGTGTGTGTGTGTGTGTGTGTGTGTGTGTGTGTGTGTGTGTGTGTGTGTGTGTGTGTGTTAACTTTTGAATGGTGAATGTCAGGGATTTGAAATTTCATGTGCGTATTCCTCATGAAAAAATAGTTGACCCGTATTTTTTTTCTTGTCTGAGTTATGCCCCTTTTCTGAGTTATTTCCCTTTGAAAACAAAATTTGAAAATCTTGTGTGCAAGATATCTCGAAAAGTATTTAAGCTAGAGCCTTCATATTTGGTATACTGGTTGGGGCTGATGAGTAGATGACTTGATCAACTTTTGAGAACTTTCCGTCAAATTTTGACAAAAATACGAAATTTTGAAATTTTGATTGATTTTTCCACTTTTCGGTGAAATTTGAAACTTTGAACGGTGAATGCTAGGGTTTTGAAATTTTATGCACAGATTCCTCATGAAAAAATAGTTGACCTGTATTTTTTTTTCTTGTCTGAGTTATGCCCATTTTCTGAGTTTTTTCCTTTGAAAACAAAATTTAAAAATCTTGTGTGCACGATATCTCAAAAGGTATTTAAGCTAGAGCCTTTATATTTGGTATACTGGTTGGGGCTGATGAGTAGATGACCTGATCAGTTTTTGAGAACTTTCCGTTAAATTTTGACAAAAATACGGAATTTTGAAATTTTGATTGATTTTTCCATTTTTCGGTGAAATTTGAAACTTTTGAACGGTGAATGCTAGGGTTTTGAAATTTCATATACAGATTCCTCATGAAAAAATAGTTGAACCGTATTTTTTTTTCTTGTCTTGAGTTATGCCCCTTTTCTGAGTCATTTTCCTTTGAAAACAAAATTTGAAAATCTTGTGTGCAAGATATCTCGAAAAGTATTTAAGCTAGAGCCTTCATATTTGGTATACTGGTTGGAGCTGATGAGTAGATGACCTGATCAACTTTTGAGAACTTTCCGTCAAATTTTGACAAAAATACGGAATTTTGAAATTTTGATTGATTTTTCCACTTTTCGGTGAAATTTGAAACTTTTGAACAATGAATGCTAGGGTTTTGAAATTTCGTATACAGATTCCTCATAAAAAAATAGTTGACCCGTATTTTTTTCATGTCCAAGTTATGCCCCTTTTATGAGTTATGTCCCTTTGAAAACAAAATTTGAAAATATTGTGTTAAAGATATCTGAAAAAGTATTTAAGCTAGAGCCTTCATATTTGGTATACTGGTTGGGGCTGATAAGTAGATGACCTGATCAACTTTTGAGAACTTTCCGTCAAATTTTGACAAAAATACGGAATTTTGAAATTTTGATTGATTTTTCCACTTTTCGGTGAAATTTGAAACTTTTGAACGGTGAATGTCAGGGTTTTGAAATTTCATATACAAATTCCTCATGAAAAAATAGTTGATCCGTACTTTTTTCATGTTCAAGTTATGCGCCTTTTTGGAGTTATGCCCCTTTTAAAACAAAATTTGAAAATCTTGTGTGCAAGAAACCTGAAAAAGTATTTAAGCTAGAGCCTTCATATTTGGTATACTGGTTGGGGCTGAAAAGAAGATCACCTGATTAATTTTTTTCTTACATTCTGTTTCTGGATCGAGGTAAAAAACACAGGCAACCGAACAGCTTCTTTAGGAAATTAAATTTCACATCATTCAAATGAAATAAATGAATCATACAGGCTGCCGGTTTAGGGACAAGCATACAGTTGGGGGCATAGTGTTTTACAAACACGCATTTCTAGTTTTACTTGGTTTGGGCCGGAGCTTCTTGTCTGTTGCTTGGCCCACCAGGGTCCTACTGGTGTTTTTCTTTTGCTCCGGATTTAGTAAGTTATTCGGCGCCCAGGATCTCCATCGTCGGACAGATCGTTTTTTATTCATCATGGTGGTTATCATGATTTATTTGTGTGTCCTTGATGATTCATTGACTAGTTAGGGATTCACCACGCGAACCGAAAAAACTAACTACATGTTGTGAACCACTGCAGAAGGTAAGGGTGAGGTTATGGCCGTGTAAAATCGATTGATGTAAGCCCGCCAGTATTTTTATATTACTGAGCGTTCCAAGGCGATGCTTCTGTAGTGGTTCTTATTTTTTATGTCTTGGTGTTGAAGTTTTGTGTTGTTTGCACCTTATGTACGTTTTTATATTTTTAGTTAAGTTTAGGTAACTGAATGGCCACCTATTGGGAAAATAGCTGCTCACTCGGATCACGATATGTTATCATGGTATAAGTATCTGATTGTTATTTTAATTTTCCTACCCGGAACGTTTTTGGAGTGGGAATATTTTTCTGATAGCGCCTTTTCCTGATCATTGCCTACTTTTTTCTTTCCATGTCCTTGTTTATGTTATATACAATAACGACTAAAAATCATAAATACGTGTCGTGCAATTTAGTTATCGGTCAAACTTGTTCTTAAGCAAGCCTCGCAGTCACCAAGTCTACTAGTATTTAGGTAGTCTATTTGACTTAAAACTGAGTTCCTTTAATATTAGGGATAACACTAATGAGAAAGGGGATGGGCCTGTGTCATACCGCGGTTTCAGCTGCTCAGGCCTCATCAGTGACCCTATAAATCTGGCAACATGGAGCCAGACACAATTACAAATCCTATTACATGCAATACACAGTTTTGCTTGTATAACTGTTAGAACTCTTGCGTATCTTCATCTGGTCGCTGAGAAAACTTCGGAAACTTTAAAGTTCCGGAGGGTTCTAAATGTTGACGAATGTCCCAAAAAAGAAAACACTGCTAAATAGTGATAACAATACTACCGCATATGATAAGATATATGTAAAACAAATTTCTTTAATATAAAAATAGGAACGCGTGATTTCCGAAATTATTTGCAGTACGAACGCGCGATCTTCCGTATGACGTAAACATAAATGATAGAAACAAGGACTTTGTTTCCTGATACTGATAAAATGCTAACTTTTATTTTTATTTTAGATTTCACATGAATGATACAGCTTATTTTTACACAGACACTAAGAAAATACCAGCAACCATGGGAGTGAATGAAACCACTAGTGTGACTCATACTACGCTGAATACCGTCAAAAATGAAATACTTGCTTACTTCATGGAAAACGATGAATATCTGGAAGAGGAAAGAGGACGGATTATAATTCCAGTTATTTTCAGTATCATAGCCCTGCTCGGGATTACTGGAAATGGGTTTGTCATCTACACTTACGTCACGAGAAAGCAAATGCGAACTCTAACGAATATGCTGATTCTAAATTTAGCATCTGCCGATCTACTTTTTCTCGTCATCTGCGTGCCGCTGACGTCATTCAGATTCATAGCCTCCTTTTGGCCTTTAGGAAATGTCGGCTGCAAGGTCAGTCAGTATTGCGTATATGTCTCTGTGTATGTAAGTATTTATACGCTAGTTTTGATGGCTATAAGCAGATACTGCGCTATTGTCCATCCACTGTCGTCCATACGAATTAGAACGAAACGAAACGTAGCTATTGCCATTGTTCTATTATGGACTATTTTTCTGCTCGGATTCTTTCCAACATTATTTCAGTACAAAGTTTATTACTTCACGTCAATAAATGGAGAAAGGTCGGTATGTGAAAATGTTGAACACGTGGAAAACAGTCACAAAGCGCGAATATTCTTTACCGTGTATTGTGTATTTGGTTACATTCTACCACTTACACTCATTATCGGATTGTATGGATGCATCTTGAAACACGTGCTAAATTCAAAAGATCCACGAATAGCACAAGGGGACAGGGAAATGAATCAAAATCGACAGCTGAGGAATAAGAGTGTCGCCCGGATGATATTTGTCGTCATAGCAACATTTGCAGTTTGTTATTTACCCTTTCACACTGTCGTGTTATCGCGGAGATATGGCGCATGGAATATGCAGACGACAGACGAAGTCAACACATACGTGAGCCTTGTGTTGGCGGCAAAGTGCATTGCCTACGCCAATTCATGTATGAACCCATTTCTCTATTTGTTTTTGTCAAGCTCATTTAGAGGGACCTTTAAGAAGGTTATGTGCTGTAAACAGCGAAAGTACCATGCAAGCACGTCCTAAGTGGAAGTCTCCATTAACATTTTAAGCGGTATTACCAGGGTGAAGAATGACGAAAACTACCAAATAAGGCAGTGTTATAATAATACACTTTGGACTTATTAGCAGTCAAAAAGAATAAAAAATAAAAAACAAATCGCATATAGAGTTGGTAACTATCTGAATTTCATAAAATTGATCTACTTGCTTGAGACATTTTTCAGTGTCGTGTGAAGCACACAGGCATGTCTTGCTTCTATCTGAAGCAAAGTTATACACAAAAAATGGATGTAAAGAATGAAAGATCTCAAACGATACAGTAGTAGTTTTTCGTTGAGCTAAATATATATGTCAGCAAATATAAACAGGTGAACTTTTTGTTCATTAGACACGCTACATTCTTCACCAGTCAGGGCGGTAATGAAGTCGTATACTGACAGACGATGGTGAGGTTAGGCGCCTGTAAAATCGATTTAAGCCCCCCAACCCTCCCAGTAATTTTATATTACTGATCGTTCCAATGCGAGGCTTCTGTTTTTAGATCATTTGTGTTATGTTTTGGAGTCTAATGTTTGTAATGTTTGAACTTTATGTACGTTTTCATATTTTTATTTAAAGACCTAATTCCATGTCTATTGAGGGTCTTTAGATAAGGGACAGGGCAATAGAAAACCTAGTGCCATAACAATGACTCAGAATACAGGTAGGGTTCATAACAGGAAAATCAATATTGATTGCAGAGGGAGGCAGTTTTATTGCACAGGTTATCAGGGACCATAAAATCAATAAACAGTGGAACTACAGGTATTATCCTTTAGAAGCCTCTTTAGTACCCCCTGCAGAGATGGGATAATCACCGCATTATGACAGTCCTTTGATCTCTGGACCATATGCACCATTAGAAGTCATTAACCGAATTAACAGTAGTACCAATTATAGCTCCTTCGGAAGTAAGCCTTTTAGTTCGGGTAACTGGGTGGCCGCCTATTTGGAAATAGCTGCTCACTCAGACGACGATATATTTGCTAAGTATCAGTACCTAAATGTCAATTAAGTTTTTCCACCTCGGTTTTTGGAGTGTGATTTTCTTTCCGACTGTACTTTTTTTTAAAAATGTATGCACATATATTTAAGACATAAAAACATTAACTTATTATAAGGTGATTCAATATTCCGTTTTAAAAAAAACGTTTCAATGTATTACATTACTACATTGTTATTTTTTGTAGTAATTTTCTAGTTTGCATAATGCCGTTAATATTCTTCATATGAATGCATTTATTCTGAAAAGTACTATGGCTAGTTCTGATTGGTTCATCTAGTAAACCCTGAAGTTTCATCCTGAATAACTCTCATATCAACTTTAGGGATAAATACTCGAAAACTATCACAAATAATGCCAAACATAAAGCCTGAGAAAATCACATAAAGTCTTTGACGACGTTATCGAATCCCTTCAATTCAATACAGTAGTTGGTCAAACTCAGTAGCATTCGGATTCTCTTTGCGAGAGTCAGAATTTGTTCTGGCGTCAACAAAGGGTACAGTGGATCGTCTGTGGTGAGTTCCGTGAACTTTGATGGTACAGTGGTTGCTAGTTCTTTCAGCTTCTCGTGTGTGGTTCTTCTAATGCTACAAAATATAAATACGCCACGTTAATTCGTGTAATAATATACCACCAGGAAAACATTTCCGTTAAATGTATACCCCCATGAAAAGGTACAAGTAGGCAAAAACCCCACTTTTATATAGCAAAACTTGGGTTTGCAAGGGTATACCTAGTATTCTTGTTTTTGCTCCAAAACATAGATTGTGGGTACTCACTATCTATGTTTTAAGCAAAAATAAGACAAAAATATAAAACAAATACTTCTGCAAATTTTCTATTTTTACAACTTAAAAAATCTCTGTATTTTGCATGTGTCGTAATGCAAACAGTTTCGTAATGCAAAGCTTCAGCAAATCCCGGTGCTATTTTTGCATTTACTTGGAAGTGAAAGACTTCAAAATACCGGAAATAATTAAACAATGTTGGCATTTACTGCAGACTGTTAATGAATTGAAGCAAATCGTGGCATAGTGCTAAAATAGCTTGTGTCAGGGCTTTTTTGTTTGTTTATTGGCCCACCGGGGCTCAGCTTGCGGATTTCTTACGATCCACATCATTCGTGATATTGCTCAGGTTCATATTGGGATCTCCAGTCTTTGAGTTTTCGTTCATGATATGAGCCTGTGCATGAGAAAAACAACAATTTGGGTTCCTACACAAACCGGGCTGTACAGTCACAGGAGATGGTTAGAGGCTGGATATTTTGGATATAGAGAGTATCCGTGTAGTGGAAACAAATGCGCTGATCAGCTTTGCAGATACTGCGAAGCTGATCTGCGCCTTTGTTTTCGCCTATGCAGATTATTTTCCCATGCGGCGGCTCATATATCATGACATTTACCATGATTAGTATCTTTACCATGGTGAATCACTAATTAGAGATCCGCCACGAAGGCCGATCATGTTGTTTACCACTGCAAAAGCTGACAAAATGGTATGCGCCTGTAAAATGGAATCCCATTACAGTAATTATTTTTATGCGGTTTCCATGTTCTGTTGTCGATTTGTTAACTGTCTGAGACTCCTGTGTGCGTAGTTATACATTTTAATTCTACGTACGTTCAGGTATATGAATGACCATTTTCAGGGAAAATATATGTTCGTCCTGTTTATACGCTTGGGAATCTCATTTGCAAGTAACAATTAATACATGACAGGGTATATATGTAACTGGTGAAAAAATGCTAATCACCTTTTCCCCGGCCGAGGATCGAACAAGGATCTCTTGCGTGCTACGCCAACGCCAACACTCTACCGCGTTGCTGTAAAAGCCGGCTTGTACCGCAAGGTGATACAAGTGTGTTACTACATATTCCCCCTCCATTATAGATTTTTTTTTCAGTTTTACGTCCCTTTCAAGATTATTTCAGCTCATATGAAATGGGCCAATTAGTAGGTGGGGTGAAAACGGGAGAACCCCGAGAAAAAGCACCTGACACACCCGCAAGCAGAACTTGGCTTCTCTCACATGTGGCCAGAGTGGGGCTCGAACCCACGCCAGACACAGCGGTGAGATGATCGAGTGATTAAGAAACAGCGCTCTTAACCGCTCGGCCACGGGGGCCGCCCATTTTAAATTCGTCCCCGCATCTCAGTTAGACATTCACGAACCTAAATTCGACACGGATGTGCTCCGAACCATTGGATGGGTCATTTTATGTTGGGCGCCAGATGTAACTGGTGAAAAATGCTAATCACCTTTTGGCCCGGCCGAGGATCGAACCGCAAGCTGAGACCCAGTGGGCCAAGAAACAAGCAAGAAAGCCCTGACACAAACTATTTTTAGCACTATGCCATGATTTGCTTCAATTCATTAACAGTCTGAAGTAAATGCCAACATTGTTTAAGTATTTCCGTTTTTTTAAAGTCTTTCACTTCCAAGATTTTTTAAGTTGTAAAAATTGGAAATTTGCAGAAGCATTTTTTTATATATATATTTTTGTCTTATTTTTGCTCAAAACATAGATTGTTACTACCCACAATCTATGTTTTGTAGCAAAAACAAGAATACTAGGTATTCCCCTGCAAATCCAAGTTTTGCTATATAAAAGTGGGGTTCATGGGGGTATACATTTCACGGACATGTTTTCCTGATGGTACATTATTACACGAATTAACGTGGCGAATTTATATTTTGTAGCATTAGAAGAACCACATACGGGAAGCTGAAAGAACTAGCAACCATTCTACCATCAAAGTTCACGGAACTCACCACAGAAGATTCCCTGTACCCTTTGTTGACGCCAGAACAATTACTGGCGGTCGTACAGAGAATCCGAATGCTTCTGAGCTTGATCAACTATTGTATTGAATTGAAGGGATTCGTTAACGTCGTCAAAGACTTTATGTGATTTTCACAGGCTTTATGTTTGGCATTATTTGTCATAGATTTCGAGTGTTTATCTCTAAAGTTGATAAGAGAGTTATTCAGGATGAAACTTCAGGGTTTACTAGATGAACCAATCAGAACTATCGATAGCACTTTTCAGAATAAGTGAATTTATATGAAGTATATTAACGGTATTATGCAAACTAGAAAAATTACTACAAAAACAAAAATAACAAAAGAGTCATGTAATACATTGAAACTTTATTTTATAACGGAATATACCCTATGGGCGGTTTGCCTTTATTACGTCAGGGTGAACATTTGTCACCAACATGACAGGCATATGTACCAGCCGGGTTTCGAACCCGCAACCTCTTGATTGCTAAGCGAATACGCTATCCATTACACCACCGCGGCTGTACCGCGAATATCGAATCATCTTATACACTGAAAAAAAGTTATAAGAGGCCACCTCATATTTTGTCTTCTAGTTCAGAAAGTAAAATACGATCAATTAAAATTCATGATCATATGAATAAACCAATGTCTAACAGTGGCTCTGTGAGTTTCTGCATTCCAAAATGCGTGATACTTCTCACACAGACGAAGCATGTGTAAAGGTACCCTATTTCAAAAAGTCACACTTTATTAACATCAAATTAAATGTCATATTATGACGTTGTGTTTTTACATTTTAATTTATTTGAAAGTGCTACTGACTGCCATGATGCAAGATAAAATTAAGTCAAAAGTGTTGCTGCAATAAGAATCTTCGTTTCTGTTTTGCACATGCAAGAAGACAACAACCTGAATAACAGGAATTCAGCTTTTGTATGCAATTTGCATACCAACTTTGTTCTTCTCCAGTTGCGTTATTATCAGCAGCACGGCATTGAAATTTTCAGCGATTATTTAGGTCAAATACTAGACTCTGATAAACTTTGAAAATTAAAAAAATCGTCCACAAATTTTGTTATTTTGTTCGTTAAAAATTGGCATTGAAACCGGAAGTGTGCGGCAGCCTTGACATGTTGGTCCTCGAAAATGGTCAAAAACAGTTCAGTCGAATTATATCTCTCATTTCCAGGCCTCATCAAGTGAATTTAACAGGGGTCAACATGTTTAAGAGGCACATTTATGAATTTTTCAAAAAATCTCAAAATTGGCGATTTTTAAAAATGCATAAAAATTCTACCAGTAGAGAAAATTCGAATGTTTGATGTTTTTCCGAGCCGTAACGACCCCTTTGATGACACCCGTTCCTAATTTCAATAAATGGTGTGCTGTATCCAATTTTTTATTTAAAAACATTGATTTTTGCATTTTTACTCCAAAAACGCCTTTAGTAAAAGAAAATTATTTCTTAACACTTTGGAACTTTACTTACTTGAAAGACACGTCTTTTGGCAAAAAATTGTGCAATTTTGAACTTGGCTTAGAAACAAAAAATGAGTTTGAAAAGTGGCCTCTTTATAACTTTGTTTCAGTGTATACGTGTAAGTTAATGTTTTTACATTTTAAATATATGCGCAAACATTTTAAAAAGGTACAGTCAGAAAGAAATTCACACTTCAAAAACCGAGGTGGAAAAACTTAATTGACATTTAGGTACTGATTGTTAGAGATTTATTGGTACCAAATATTGCAGTTAGTGACCATTCTCTATACAATTTACACGTGTCACCGGCAAAACTAATATTAAACGAAATATGCATACAACAATACAATACCGGTCATATAAGGCATTCAACGAAGAAAATTTTCACTCGGATATGTCAGACTCTATGGCAAACAACAATATTTCTCCAGTAAACTTGAATCAAAACTTCGAAATCTTCATCCAAACATTTATGACTGTATTTGACAAGCATGTCCCAATTAAGACCAAACGGGTAAAAAAAAGAAACTCAACCTGACTGGTATAATGATGAAATCAAATTTGCAAGTAAACACAGAGATATGTACCACAAGTCAAGAAACTGGCCTCAGTACAAACATTGGCGAAATAAAACCATACACTTAATACGTACTGCAAAGAAAGGATTTTTTGCGAAGTCAATTGCCGAAAATAAAGACAATACATATTTATGGAAACATACAGTGGACTCGACAATGGCGAACCACTAAGAGGTCAGACGCTATTATTTTAAACACGATCATGGGAGTGTTATTTTATTTGATCCTAAGAACATCTTACATGTCTCAGCTTTTCAGGAAAATAATAATTTTAGTTCATTCGATTTCCTAATGGGAGATAACTCTGTTGATATAATACCTCCCGCATTAGACAATGGCGAACCAACTCGACAATGGCGAATCAAATAGTTTATAGCCCAAACGAAACCATTTTAGAAGGTTATTTTTGCACACAAATGGTGCCATCATCATGCGAAATTAAATGGTATTCGATAATATTGTGTTAATTTGCTTTGGTGCTATACGTTCACTGTCAACAGCAAATGTCCTGTCCGAAAGGTCAATTATACCGATTTAAGCATGTCTTATTGTTTAATGAATCAATGTAAGCCTAAAATCAAGAAAGTTAAACCACGAGTTGCATCAATATTAGTTACGTCATTGGCCGAACCAAATTGTTCCTGGGCGAGCCTTCCAAAGGTAGATTATCAGTACTTTGTGCACAGTCATTTTACCACACAAAGTATGATTCGCTATTGTCGAATGTACATGTACATCTTTCCACGCTTATATCTACCTTCAATGTCAAAACTTTTATCAAAAACACGCATAATGTACAGTATAACTAGGGATATTAGGCATTAAAGTAATGCAAAAATGGCCATAATAAAATGCTTAGAAACGAGGTAAGAAACATATTTATCTGAACGTCATTTTTTGCGGAACAATAAACTAGGCATCTTAGTTAAGGGGTCAAGCGTTTCAGCAACCCTGATTTTATTGTCCGGTGGAATTTTGAATCCATTCTTTTACCAAACCTCAAGGCATAGATGAAAGTAAATGACTGAGTTGTATAATAAATAATATTTTGTCTAAGATTCAAGAAATTCTGCAATATCCTTACGAGTGATTCGCCATTGTCGATGATTCTCCATTGTCAAGTTCACTGTATAAATGTTAAATCAAACGAAAATAAACTTCCTGATGAGATGACTGTAAACGGAAATTCTACGACTGATCCACACATTATTTCAGAATGTCTAAATACTTTCATTTCAACAATAAGCGAAAAACTTACATCTAGAATAGTAGAAAAACATGTAACAAAACACCTGTTCGCCTATCTTAAAAGGTATGACATTTTACACAAGTCTCAATCAGGGTTTAGAAAAAGTCATTCTTGCAATACTGCATTACACCGGGGTCCAACTGGTGTTTTTCTTTTGCTCCGAAGTTAGTAAGTTATTCGGCGCCCAGGGATCTTCATCGTCGGGTAGCTTACTCAATCTGTGAGTCCTGGATTTTGATTCATCAGGATGTTTATCGTGATTTATTTGTTTGTTCTTGATGATTCATTGACTAGATAGAGATCTATTTTGGATCTATTTTGGATCTATTTTTCACCATCTAACATCATTTCAACTACCGGCCTACAAGTGAAACAATTTCTGATGAAGTATCTATCATCCAGAGATATTGTATGCAAAGTCGTGTGTTCAGAAATGGTCACATCATGAAAACATGTCCGTGTAATGTATACCCCCTTAAACCCCACTTTTATATAGAAAAACTGGGGTTTGCAGGGGTATACCTATTTTTCTTATTTTTGCTCCAAAACATAGATTGTGGGTACTCGTTAGAACGAGGCGGTTCTAACGAGTATCCACAATTTATGTTTTGAGCAAAAATAAGAAAAATATCATTTTTTTTTCCTGTGAAAATTTTCATTTTTATAACCAAAACATTTTCTGTATATTACATGTTTTCGTAATGAAAAATAGATCAAAAAGTGCAAAATGTGCTATATATACAACGCTTGTAGGATAAATGAATTTGTTCTGTTTTTAAAAGAGGAATCATATGGCTGTTTTAGGAATAGTTTTCTCACCTAAATTCCATAATTTATTTTCAGCAAAATCTGAGACCAACAACAAACCTGAACTACCCTAGGCCTTAATGATTTTTGATAGTCATGCGTTTGTACTAAATGTGTCATACTAACATAAAAATATGATTTAGGAATTTCTTACGACAAAAACTGGTTTGATAAAAGTGGTTTTATTCAAATTTAGTCCATTTAAAAAGTACATGTAAATATAAATTTGTTAAGTGTTAAGCTTCACTGTACACATAAGAAATAATCTGATAACTCTCTCTTTCTCTCTCTCTCTCTCTCTCTCTCTCTCTCTCTCTCTCTCTCTCTGTATGGGAATTCCGGAAGACAAAAACTGGTTTGATAAAAGTGGTTTTATTCAAATTTAGTCCATTTAAAAAGTACATGTAAATATAAATTTGTTAAGTGTTAAGCTTCACTGTACACATAAGAAATAATCTGATAACTCTCTCTTTCTCTCTCTCTCTCTCTCTCTCTCTCTCTCTCTTTCTGTACTGTACACATAAGAAATAATCTGATCTCTCTCTCTCTCTCTCTCTCTCTCTCTCTCTCTCTCTCTCTGTATGGCTGTCTGTCTCTCTCTGCCGCTCTCTCTGCTGATGAGGCTTACATTCAAACAATTTCGTTTGTTCTGTTAGCAAATTACGTATGTAAGTAAGTAAGTATTCTTTATTTCCTCCATAGACAGGAGAGTTACATATGACATGACAATGAACAAACACATAGGCAATAAACATATAGACATGGAATACATATTACAAATTACAACATAAAATGACAATACAAACAGAAGCAATCATGAAAGACGTACGAGGCGTAAGACAGCATATAATTGTATCTACATGTACCATATTTCGCATACGAGTGCCATATCTAGCATATGAAATTTTCGCCTTTACAGCTCGGTACCAAATCCTCACGGGCCCAAGTCAGTTAACCTTACCTAAACGAAATGTAAGATATCTAGAGAGAGGCCAGGCTAGAGGCATGTTGACAATTATATTGTATATTGTATAACTAACACAATGATCGGCCTTACAAGAATGCAGAAAATAGAATTGATTGATTTGATGTTTACCTCCCAGTCAACAGCAATGGTCATGTCGGGACGTTGCCTCCGTGTTATGGGGCTTTTACCCAACATTAGGATGTCATGACACGCAAAATGTGCTACATAAATATAACCACCCAAGCAAACCAATACGGCTTATACATATATGTAAGGATGGTTTGACGAAACCACTTTTCCTGGGCAGGCTCAGACTTGAGCGGTTAACCAGTAATCACTACAGGTGGTCGGACAGTGGTTTAGAAGGCTTCAAGCTTTGCCTGGAGGCACAAGCAGCCCATCTATTTCTCCAAGGCCTCAATGGGCGGGGCCCATATTCCCACCCGACCACCCTCATATGTCATAATGACAATATTATGACTGAACCTCCACATCCATGACGATTCCGAGGACAAAGCAACCTAGGAAGTTTCAGGTACAGTCAATTCATAGATGCATGGTAATAAGGCTATACCATTTTTCGCACGAACAGGTAAATAACGACAAAGAGGCGAACTCTCAAACTTGGGGATAGCGTTGAACAAGCAATAATATCTAAACGTTTGCAGTAAATACGTCATACCTGTAAAACCTAAAACGCGGGTGAGTCAATAGTCTTTGTTTATAACGGTTTCCTTAGCTCTATGAACGATTTATACGATGTTTTCATTTTTGATGACATAGAAAATAAAGCCGCTCATCCACAGATATTGTTCAGTTTATCTGATGCAAATGAGCCTGTGCATGAGAAAACAAACAATTTTGGGTTTCCTACCAGTTCCGACACAAACCAGTCTGTACACTTACAGAATAAAGCTAAACTCTTGAAACTTTGGATATAAGTAGAAGAGGAATTATACTATCCGTGTGGCAAAAACAAAGGCGCTGATCAGCTGTGCGGTTACTGCACAGCTGATCTGCGTCTTTGTTTTCGCATATACAAATTTTTGGTTTTCTCATGCAGAGTCTCATATATTTATTATGAGCTAAGTCATTTAGGCATACGAGGGTGGGAATATGGATCCCCGCAAAGCTTATAACCTCCTGAACGACCACTTGATTACGGGTTTACCGCTAGAAGGTCTAAGCCAAGCAAAAAGAACGTGGTTTAATCAAACCATCATACATACGTTTATAGCTGTAGACAATGAATTGAGCCGCATCGTGAGAAAACCGGATTTTTGCCTAGGCGAAAACAAAGGCGCAGATCAGCTTCGCGGTAACCGCGAAGCTGATCAGCGCCTTTGTTTTCGCTACTCGGATAGTACAATTCCTCTTCTACTTAAATCCGAAATTTCAAGCTTCTAGCCTGCTTCTGTGACTGTACAGAATGGTTTATGTCGGACCAGGTCGGAAATCCCGAAGACCGGTTTTCTCGCGTCGCGGCTCAATTATTATTGAAGCACATTTTGGATGCCATGGCCATCTTAATGTTGGGTAAAAGTCACATAAAATGCAGGTCATGTCCCGGTTTGACCATAGCTGTTCACTGGGACGTGAAGCATGAATTCAAATAAAACAAAAACTTAGCACAAACAATTGAAAACAAATAAGTCACAAAAAATCAAAACGCCCGTGGTATCCCCCACCCCGGCTGACTAAAGCACATCATTCAACACTTGTGTATCAACAATTGACTTTCTTCTTGTTTCCTCGGAAGCTGTAATACATGTAAAACAACAATTATCATGAATGAGTGACAAAAAAAAAATCCGTAGCAGGCACACTCGTACATGAATATTTTCTTCTTAAGTTTAAATAAAGAACAAAATGCTTATCTTAATGTTCTTGTGTGTTGTTAAAGCCTACGTCTTGTTGAGTCATGCTCTTCTCCTTACTGTCTGTTCATTACGAAAACATGCCCATGTAAAGGCCCGCTCATACCACAACGTATGAGCAGCGTATGAAAAAATACACTGTCGGTTGTTGTACGTTGTTATACGCTGTTCAATCTATGCTAAACATACGGAAAAAAGACTCTCTCAATCTCTGAACTTATACAAAGCGTATGCTTAGCGCATGGAACGTATGTCTTACGTATGAGCAGCTTATTCATAACGTATCCCTGGCGTGTCATGGCTTATAACAGCATATAACAGCGTACGCCCAGCGTTAGCATAGCGTTCATGACTTATAATGAGCATATGCAACGTACACCAACGTATGGACAAAATATCTCATACGTCGGCATACGTTGGCGCTATACGCTGTGATGTGAGCACATCTTAATATACTGATAAAATTGATGATTTTTTCTTATTTTTTTTCTCAAAATATAGATTGTGGGTGTACTAACGTGTCCCCACCATCTATGTTTTAAGCAAAAATAAAAAAAAAATGCTACGCCACTGTAAAGCCCAGTTTCACTTTACAAATGTGGGGACATTACACGGACATGTTACCCTGATGGAATGTAACTGTATCGATTCCTGGACTTAAGTATATTCTTTCTACATAATATAAATAAAGCTCCTAAAACGATCTACTTACAGTATCCGTGATTTATGTGAAGTTGATGACTACCAGAGCTACATGTGTTTTCAGTTGGCTGATTGCTTGCCGGTCCATTCTGCTCTGATGTGCCGGGCTCTTCATGGCTAAAGTAAAACCAGAATATTCTTCAGAAATATTTTGATACAGAATGCACAGACCATTACGAAAACTTGCCCATGCAACATACAGAGATTTTTTTCAACAGAAAAAATTGAAAATTTTATGACAAAAATGCTGATATTTTTGCGAGGCGGTTCTAACGAGTACCCACAATCTATGTTTTGAGCAAAAATAAGAAAAATAGGTATACCCCTGCACACGCCAGTTTTGCTATATAAAAGTGGGGTTCAGGGGGGTATACATTACACGGACATGTTATCGTGATGCAGCGCCTGTTCTTATTCGTTTCTTCAGTATTTCGCTGCTTATGTGGTCACACAGTCGTACTAAAACATTGTCCAAAAAGTTTAAAGACTGTGTCTATAACATAAAGACTATCATAACACTTGCGATTTTATACGATTCTGGTAAAAAGAATCAAGAAAAACTTGTGCATATATAAAAACATTAAAAAGTGCATATACGAGGTAAGTAAAAGTGTAAAGATATACCTCATAATCGTCGATAGTCGTACCGATGGCACCAGTGATACGTTATCTGCTCTGCGATCTAAATGAATTAAAATAATATGCCTTTTATGACATTGCTCCTAAGTAAAATCGGGATAAACATCAAAATAAACGTACTATATATCTTAAAAGCGTCTCAGACAAATCGATTTTGACTAAATAGCTCCCACTGAAAGTGTTCACACAATATCATAACGCCTTACAATACTGCGAACAAAGTAACTAGTTTACAATGTATTTATTCTTGATGGTAAACGGACAAAACACCCCACGGACATAACCCCCACGTCCATTTTGTTATAGGTGGACGAAAACCACCACATGTTTTTTTGAAGGCTGACAAAACACCCCACACCCAATAGTATAATGTGGACAAAACACCCCATGCAGATTTCAAAATTAGGACAAAACCCCCCTCATGTTTTTCTTAGTTCCCCATATGACATGACTGAAAATTGATGGCTGGAAAATTTAGTCCTAACCAAATCTTATGTTTTCTTTATCAAAGATAATATGAATCATATAACATGACTAAAAATTGATGACTTGGACAAGAAACCATAACCAAATTTGATTTCAATTTATAAGAATGTCGTATGTTTTAGCTCCCCATATAACATAACAAAACTGATGACTTGGCATGAAACCATGGCCAAATTTTATTTACATTAGTTAAAGAAAGCTGCATATGAAATTATTTAAGATTTAAACTTTTTAATGAACAGATCTGGTTGTGTTAATGTGTATATGGGCTGTTACAAAAATAATAACACAACATAATTTCAAATCATTTTAATCAGACAAACAAGCAATTAACAATTTGACTTCAATTGAGAAACAACCATTTTAGCACAGACAGATTATAAAGGTGTTTGAGTTAATTGTGAAAATTAATTAAATGATTAAATAATTCTATTACCTTAATAGCACTCAATTAGCACATTATGATTTTAAAAAATTACAAACACAATCAGTATACATGCATTTGTTTTAATAAGTGATAACTGGAATGGCATCAAAGAAAATATTCATTCATCTACATAGAATTGAAAGAAGGAAAAAGAATTGGTGATATTAATACCAGAAAATGCATGTTGTTTGCATAGGATGCTTCTGTCTGCTTCCATCTGCTTATCTACACTGCAAAAACATGAGGGGTGTTTTGTCCTAATTTTAAAATCTGTATGGGGTGTTTTGTCCACGTTATACTTTTGGGCATAGGGTGTTTTGTCAGCCTTCAAAAAAACATGTGGTGGTTTTCGTCCACCTATAACAAAATGGACGTGGGGTGTTTTGTCCGTGGGGTGTTTTGTCCTACACTCATTCTTGATATCCGAATATTGAAAGAAAAAAAAAGATATTTTCCAGATTATACTGGTAAAATGGTCGGGGTTTGTGTTTTGGCATTGCAGAATATCACAGTTCTTTTTATTAGCAATGGATGTATTTTTGGATAATTTCAGAATATAAATATTTTAAATGCTTTCTCTAACTTTCTTTTACTTTTTCTGTCCTTTAATGTCGCCATAAAACTGTGCTTATCATGTTTGTAGCATTGCTAATCATGTTGTTATCATACATTGATACACCAGATCTATCCTGATAAAACTTAGACACTTAGAAACTAATTATATGCGGTAGATCACGCACACACACACGCGCGCGCGTGCGCACTAAGAGAGAGAGAGAGAGAGAGAGAGAGAGAGAGTACTTGTTGCCATCTTCCGCTTGCGCACAACGCAGAAAACCACAATGGCTATAGAGCCCGACACTACGAGTGATGCGCCAACAGCTGCTACAACTGACCACACGTGATAGGTGCCAGGCGGGTCTAAAATCATGTCATACCACAATCACATCAGTTAATTTTGACACAGTCAACGTAAATATACGTTTCAAATTTTTGCGTAAAAGTATAGGATTATTCGGTATTTATTGAAACATGATAATCTGACTACGCTGGGTCGTTTTAGAAATAAAAACCCACTTAATTACATATTCTAATTTCTCGCATACCTTATTCTGTGAATGCCATTATATACATGTCAGAATGTTTCGGCTGATTCAATATGCCATTCAAATATATGTGTGAACATAAACGAACC
Organism: Rugalucina vietnamica; assembly: GCA_964017185.1. Lineage (NCBI taxonomy): Eukaryota > Metazoa > Mollusca > Bivalvia > Lucinida > Lucinidae > Rugalucina > Rugalucina vietnamica. Next base: position 1,456,860 of record OZ024884.1, on the reverse strand, counting down.
AGTAACTTTAACAAATACCGCCCTGGAATCGGTCGCTGTATAGTCTGTCCCATTTCGCATCACCGTATTCTGTGCGTTGCAGTGGTAAATGCTCGAAAATTCGGTCTGTAAGTTAATTCGTCCAGTAACAAAATATAAACGTAACAATAAGAAAGTATGCAAATGCAAACACATATTCATAAAGAACCATTTTATGTTACGGAAAATATTGGTGTCATTAACAGGCACGCTTTCATTTCAGTGATTTTTCCAGAAAAAAAGATAAGCTTAACATTTCTTGAGTTGAATCAGGCGCCAAAAAAAAACACGGGCGATAAAGTGACAAAACCACACGTTGTTAAATGAATAGATCGCACATATGTGCTACGCTCGGTAGAATTGAATAAAATTTAGAAATCACACCTGATGCCCCTGAGAACTGAAGTGGACTCGCCCAAATGATAATAGTGGGAGAATCCATTCGTCAAATATGGGTTAATTAGCCCAGGTCATTGGCCCAAAGGACACGCATTTTCGTAGCTGCGGCTTACACGAATAATTGTCTTTTTTGTTTAACATATCATGATTCATTTCCATTTTTAATCTGGGATATAACCTAACCTTAACATTCACTGCTGTCAGTCTTTTTCCAGTCTTCATGAACGATTCATCACTTTCTTTGGTCCACCACACAGTTGGAGTAGGAATGCCATCGACCTCACAATCGATACTGATAGTTAGACCTGAGTGGGTCGTGAATTTGTCTGGTAGATCTCGAATATGTGCTGGATCTATAAGTTACAGTAAATTTATGGCTTTGCCGCTGGAAGTATTGAAAGCAACTTGTCACGTGTAAGACGTTTCTTTGCATAAATTATGAGAGAATTCATATTATTCGAATCTGTTTGCATTATAACGATTTCATCTTTGCCGTTCCCAGCAATCTGTTGATGAGCAACTAGCAGATATACTTTTAGCTACATCCCTATGGTGGTTTAGTATAAATCATCGAACACTTTTTTTTTTTTTTTTTTTTTTTGCCTTCGATCTTCTATACTGACAATACACGAACTAATTGTTGCGTCTTTGTCTAGAAGATAATGCACCAGTCATTTGTATCCGGGGCTCCCCTAGGTCCGGGTATATCGGGGGCACAGAGGGGCTAAAGTGCGGGATTTAACATCTGATGAGTTCCAGCAGTGCCAGGGTTTTTAATTTCCCGCCAATGCATGGTCACATTAATTCAATCAGATATTAGTTGTATTTTTAACATTTAATTACTTTAAAATGCATGGTCCTTAATTAATTTTAATTAATGTACCTGTACATTAATATGCAGAAATTAAAAAGATTCAAGTCCTAATCTCATATTTTTTCATTAGAACAACTCTCAGCTGTTGTTCCACATTGTTGTCAGCCTCCGGGGAGCCGGGGCTGTCCCCGCAGTGCTGGGCTTTTTGCGGGGCTTCAAAAACTGAAAAGTTAAACGACATGCTATTCCCCGCGTGGATACTAAAGACTGATGCATAGGAATTGTCCCAAAGCACAAAACATTACCGACAAATTTACCTAAATTTACCTCTTTAACAATAGATCACAATACAATTCAGTGCTGGCAATACATAATATAATATAAGACTTAAGTTTAGCAATTTTTATTTGATTTCCAAATTGCAAATTGGTATAAAGATGAACTGAACTAAACTATTTAACCCATCAATATTTAAACCTTTAGGCACCACAATTTCCACTTTTTGCGGGAAAGCCGTCTTTTTCGACGCAATAACGCTGCGTCAAAGTTTACAGGGGTGTCATCTCAAAATTCACATTGTTTCTCAGCATCTGAAAAGTTAACGCTCTATTCCCAAAATAGTCATTTAACATCTTGTGCTCAAAAAAGATTACAGTTCCATGATCGTAGAGATTTTGTTCCATTCTGGTACCAGGTAACGCCCCCAGTGTATGACATAACTGACGTCATTTTGTTGTCTGGCCTTTCTCCAGAGGTGACCCCATAAATGTTTAATTGCTGAAATGACTGCGATTTCGCTTATATTATGAGAGAACTTTCACTTAGTAGGCCTATAAGGTTTGATATGCTGTGGTCAATGATAAAGTCTAACGTACGCTGCCCTAAAGTCGTCACCTTGGCGCATTTCAGCTACTGCCACGGGCTATACACAAAGGCTAGCTAAGAATGCATTTTGGCAGAGGGAAGCTTAACTATTCATCTAGTATGTCAATTAAAGAAATATATTGTAAACTATGCGCAAATAATGAAAAAGGACCGATTTAGAGCAGAGTGGTATGACTGACGACTTTAAGACCACCAGGACCTAAAGTCGTCAGTGACCAGGCCCTAAGGTCGTCAGCAGTATTAAGTGGTATAAAAGTGTCTTTTCGCTACCAATAAATACCACTTGTGACCATAAAAGCATGTGTGATTGTGCAAATGAACTTTATGAATCGCTTATTTGATCTTGAAGGACCAACAAAGGTCTGATCGGCCGTGGTTCTTGTCCAATGGACTTAGCATTGATTAGTAACTTTGCGTGTAATTGGGTGGTCCGGAGGTGGTGTTGATAGTCACAGGTGTGCACTTAATGTCTCTGTAGCCTTAGACCCGTCATTTTTGTACTTTAATGACATAAAGTACCTCGGTGCGGAGGTGTTTGTGAGTTATTTGTGGTACCTGTGAAGTGTTTTAAACCCTCAACAATAATGATAGTGGCCGTTTGGAATTTGCATTAGTTCTCATGCACTTAGAATAGAAGTGATGTGTTTGTATTATTAAAAGATCACAAACAGCAGAGGGGGCTGTCCTATACTGGCGGACTGAAGTTCTTCTAAACGGTGCAGTTAGTTTTGCCTGACTACCAAATGAAAGAATGAGTGATGGAGAAGTTGTCTAAAGACCAGTGAATGCCTGAGTGGTGGAATTAGTGGAACACTGGACATACTAAATGCATGCGTGGCAATGAACGTGGTTATGAGAACGCACTGATTGGTCAAAAACGTTGGTAGTCTTATGGCATATGGAAGCGATTGGTGGGTTGTCTTGGTGGTCCTAAAATATATTGACCGTTTTAGAGTCACCGAAAATTGTGGTTTTATTGAAGATTGTTACATAGGCTGATGGTGGTAGTGAACCTTGGGATGTACCTTAGTCCAGAAAGACACTTCTGTAGCCACCTTTGGAGCTCAGGGGTTTAACATATATAGTTTGGTGATCCATGTGGTGTCATCTACGTACGAACAAATTGACAATAGTGGTCGTATCTCATTAGTGAATGGTAAACAGTGTTCCGAGCCCATGGGTGTACTGTAGGATTGTATGGGGGTGTCGGTCGACCCTAAGGTGTGCTGAAAGTCTTAGTTTGCTTCATCAGTGGCCCAGGCGAGTCTTAGCATGGAGGAAGACAAATATGTAGGAGGGGGATAGGAGAAAGAAAATTGAAAACGGAATCAAGTAACCACTTTTTCATGAAGACCCAAGGTCGCCAGGCATGATCTAAAGTCGTCATCTCACTTTTCAACCAGTTATTTATGTGTTTACATGCTTTATCGATGAAAGGGAAGCATTTATTGGTAGATCGGTATCTTATGGGCATGTCTAAATGCACAAGTCATTAAGAGGCAGGCGTAGCTCAAGGGAATTTCCTTTCGCCGGATAGATATAAAAAGCATATTCAGCTCTCGACAGACTTTCAATTTTGTGCAAAGTTGGGTACCCCTATTTCAACGTCTACTACAAGGAAACCGGTTATTTAGAGGTTGTAAATTAATAATTATAAAGTAGAGGAGATATTTTCCATCAAAATCATGCCCCTTCTGAAAATTTTCGATGACAAAGACGGAAATGGTGGGGGTCAAAAGAAAAGTGACGACCTTAGGACCATGACGACTATAGGGCAGCGTACGTTAGTCTTGCACGTTTACGTTTAACGTTTAAATGACCAAAACCTATCGGCAATATTCACGGTGTTTGCACCACGCAGGCTGCTCCGATACAAATCCACCTTTCTATGCCGTAAATCATCAAGCCTGATATTCGTAGGTTGCCTAAAAATCAATTACGCCACTATGACGTCAAATTGGCATTGCCCTATATCATAATAGCCTTACATTGTCTAGCGTCATGATGCCGGTTTTTGCTGCTATCAGCTGATGGAATATGGTTCTAGGAGACTGTATCGTACTCTAGCAAGCTTAAAAAAATTTCAATTGGCTTCCTTATTCTTTATGTTTGCACTGAGCATATTGATCTTCGTGTTTCGCTGGGTTAACGTCAGGCCAATACGGAGTCCCCTCACGGAATTTTTCAAATGTCATTCCGATTTATTCGTTATGACACTTTTACCAATCAAACAAGGCAAAAATTGATAACATGTGATGCACGTGGAATGCTGGGCAAGTGATTTGCATGATTTTTTAAACGTAACGTAGCGACTCATGGACGTGAGAAAAGCACACAAACTCGTCTCGAGACATGAATTTGAGCATCACTTGAAAGCGTGCCGAAAATTTTTAATCATTTGATTTTGAAAATAATGATGGATGAAAAAAAAATTGCTAAACTTACGTCTTACAGATTGACCGTGCCGCTGTATCTCTGACATAGATATGCATTTGTTGAACGGACTGCTTAAATAACTATGTTCTCTATAATGTGACTGTATGACGGTAAACAATTTTTGACCATGTGCTTCACATGGCACTGGAAAAATGTGTAAAACAAATAGGTGCCCCTTTTAAATACCGTGTTTACAAAACTTCATCACGTGAATTCAAGCGGCATGGCCAACGTAATTTACGTATACCTTGTTTGATCACAAGATGTCTAGCTACATGAATAGGAGGTTTTGTTACTGTAGGACCAACTGTAGGATCCATCGTGTTCTGTGCCAAACAGTAGACCCACGTGTCCTCGTGCTGCAGAGCCGGAATCGATAGTGTCGCACCTTTAAAAAAATCTGGCTGATTAAGTATAGAAACGGAAAATCACAATCTTGTTGTATATGTAGCTAACGTAGTATACAGCAGTCACACATTAGCGTATAACCCAAACGCGCGCCGGGCGTATGAAAAATCTCAACACGCTGAAAATTTTGGACGTATAAAAATTAATTTGTACCTTTAACTCGCTTTAGCAGTCACACATTAGCGCGCGACTAAGGCGTGTGCCGGACGTATAAAAAATCTCAAAGTTTTAGAGCACGTTTGTGTAACGTCCCAGACACGCTAAGCACGCGCTTCAGACGCGCAGCAAACGTTCAACGCGCGTTTCACACACGCTTGGGGCACGCTACTGAAGTAATCTCATAAAATCGGAACGCGCATGTAGCGTACACTGACGTGCCTAAACGCGTTCGAAGCATATTCAGCGCGCCTGTAGCGCGTGTGGAACTTATTCGAAACGTATTAATCACGCCGAGCTTCTAGAAAAATTTTAAGCATGTTTAAAAATTTTTTGTTCCCAAACGCGCACGAAACGCGCGACGATTTTTAGCGACGTACAGCAGCGCACCGGACGTACACCAAGCGTACCCAGCGTGCTTGTAACGCGCGTTTTGAACGTGTCTCTGACGTGCTCATGGCGTATGTGGAATTTTGCAAATTTTTCAACACGCCCGGCGCGCGTTTCACTGTGACTGCTGTCGATATAGATATTGTATGTATCGCTGCCCGTTGTAAATACATGTAGGTCATTTACCTGTAGCAATCACCGGTGAATCTTCGGATATATCATACTTCCACCAGTATCTTGCTGGAGGATAAGAGTCACCATCGCAGGTCAGGTTCAAAGGTGAACCATTCTCAATCGTGTATGGGCCTTGAATGTCTGCTTCAACTGGAGGGTCTGTTGATTAAACATGACTTAAGTTATTCTTTTCTTTTCTTTTTTTCTTATCATTATTATTGGCTCACCTGAGCCGTTAGTATACCCATGCTCAACCGTCCGTCGTCGTCGTCGTTCACACTTTTCAAACATCTTCCGTTCTCTGAAACCCCGAGGCCAATCAAAGCCAAACTTCATGCTGAGAATCCTTAGGAAGGGGGAACAAAAAGTTATATAAATGATCTAGATCACATGACCAAGATGGTCGCCATGGCTATAAATAGTAAAACCTTTAAAAAATCTTCTCCAGAACCAGAAGGCCTGTGATCTTGAAACTTGGCTTGTAGCATTTAGGACTCAAGCTCTACAAAAGTTATATAAATCATGGACCTTGGATGACCTTGACCTGTTTTACGGCAATATCAGCTTAAGTCGTCAATGCATTTGAATGGGGAAAATTAGTAAAATGCAATAAAACGGGGGGAAACTTGCTGGGAGTATGCAAATGGACAGATTTATGTTTATGAAAAAAAAAATGTCCCCAAGGGCTTGTCTGCCCCTGCCCCGGGGCTATATACATGTATATGACCATAATATTCAAACATCTTCTCCAAAACCTATTGGCCAGTCAAAGCCAAACTTTATGTGGAGCATCGTTAGGAAGGGGGAATGAAAGTTTGTATAAATGGTCAAGGTAACATGACCAAGATGGCCGCCATGGCTAAAAATAGCAAAAACCTTCTCCAGAACCAGAATGCCTATGATTTTGAAACTTGGCATGAATATCGTTAGGGAGAGGAGCCCTACAAAGTTTGTATAAAGCATGACCCTGGGATGACATTGTGTCAACTTAGGTCTCCTATGTATTAAATGTAGAAAAACTTGCTGAGAGTATGGCCGCGTTCCCACGGACAATCTTTCTTTGTCGAAGATTATTTGTCACAGAAACTTTGGCAATGAGTTGTGTTCACATACAGCAAATATTACTTATACTACTTATAATCCAATTTTGTAAACATGTCATGTTTTTGTACTTTTAAATATCGACTAATCCACGAAAACGGGCGTGCAGGTCAACAAGCGAAAACAGACGATTGACAGCGGAGATTTTCGTTCAAGTCCGTTATGAGGTGAAGTGCGTATTAAAACATGTGCCTGAGCTGGTTCGTAGCTGAAAACTAGTCTAGTGGTAACGTGTCCGTCCTCCAATAAACATATCTTTTAATGGAGGTGGATGTTCGAAACCTTCGTTTTTTTTTTTTTTTTTTTTTTTTTTTTTTTTTTTTTTGTTTCATTTGTTAAGTAGGCTTCTTGATTTTTATATAGATAGCGTGCAATATAGGTAAATTATTATTAAAAATACAGTTAATTCCATGTAATAACACGGATAGTGGGTGTATGTATGTGTACATGACACATGTAGGCCTCGTACATGCAGGTTGCACATGTACTAAGTAACATATCGCCCTATTGCAACCATAAGGGCTCATCTGTAATTTTTCATGTTTTGAGAAAAACAGCTTTAAACATTTCACTTGCCGCGAAAAATCAGCTTTTCTATCCTGTTGTTTCCTACTTTCCATGAAAATAGACCATGCTTTAGTCTTCCGTAACCACATTGTTGCGAATACCTTAACATGTCAAAAAAGCCTTATTTGGCATAATTTGCAGATGAGCCCTTATGGTTATATGATGACCTCAAATTCTTGTTATATTTTTCAAAGCCATAAGGGCTCATAATAAAGAAGAATATGCAACTTAATAATGATAATGCAAGAATTTATCCCTACTGTTAGACATAAACATACATCATTTCCTACCTTTCACAAATAGCATAAGAAAGAAACGGCTAAGTAACAAAATGAACAATATCTGAAATAAACAGAATTAAACTCAACCCACTCACTGCCATGCTGTTTCTCATTTCTTATTATAGTATTTGATATTCACCTTTTTCTTCACTGTCAAATGTCTGTTAATTTTGTTCATCAACTTTATATACATGTAAACAAACAAACAAACATAAAATTTCAGTTTACTAAATATACCAAAGTCACCAGTTCATACAATTAAATGTCATTCCATCATGTATATCTCTTCAGCCTCGTCAGAGTCTTTCTCTGGAATCCAGTGCTTAGTTAAACACTAGACTAGTGTGCATTAGGGCTCACCACCACAATAACTCATCACTGAACTTACTTCCTCACCAGTGACCACAAAACAAAATTAATCTACAGGTTCGGAAACATTTGACTTGCTTTGTATTGTAATTTAGAAAATCCTTAATAAGCACTGCAAACTAAATAGAGCAAGTACTTTTTATACAATGTATTTATATGTTTGTTCATTTCCATATGTGCACATCTGTGCAAGATCAGTCACTGTCGAGTTCCTCTTCCTGCACGTCAGGCTCTGGTAAGTGGTCCGTAGCTGTCTTATTTGTAGGCAGGGCGTCATAAAATTCCCTGTACCTTGCTGGTATTATAAGAGAGTCACATAAGGAGAGAAGGTCATTTTTCTTCTGTACGGAGACTGGCAATTTTTCAAGATACTTTTGTTTAAGTGGCTTCTTTGCAATCGAAGGCCTGCCCCTTGTCGGCTTGAACACATCAATTACTTTGAACTCAGGGTCAGTGAAGCTTTCCTTTACATGCACTTGGGTTGGGTGAGCCTTTGACACCTTGACAACTTTAACTTTCATCCAGTTTACTCTGGAGCCTTCAATGTCTGTCTTGAAACTGGAACATTCTTCTTTTGCAAATTCGGTCAGATTGTAAAAATTGTCAAATCTTAACGGAACAACAGTGTAAGGATTTCGTCGTCTTGCATAGTGAATTGGTGTATCCCAGTGATCTGGAATATAGATAGCGGCCCCAGCTTTGGCATGTTCAATCGTGGAATGCATGGAGTCACACTCCATCTCTGTGTGTCCTGACTCAAGAAATTTTTGCTCTATAACTTCAACGGTTGGATGTGCAACAACTGTATGCAGAAGGCCAGCAGCAAGATATTGATTTCTATTCTGCCCGGTACAGCAATCAGAATACAGTATAACATGCTTAATTGTAGATGGCAGACATTTGATGTGTGTTATAACACAGGTACCAATCTCAGAGGAACCCCTTTGACCATTTGTTTCGTCCCACAAGTAGCATTGTCCTTTCTTATCTGACAACGAAAATATTGTTAAGTTGTAACAATTCAATTTTCTTTTGTAGTACACCTTGCTGACTGAAGAGCATGGTGTATAAAGCACAGCTTGAAGGTCAAATGTGGCAACAAATACTGATTTGTCAGCCTTTGCTATATTTTTATCTTTCTCCTTTTCAAGCCTAGCTGTTTCTCTTCTTTCTTGATGTTGTTCATATTCAATTCTATCCTGTTCATTTGCAGTTCCAGTTTCTTTTTTCTGCTGGTACTTATTGCAATATTCGCACAAGTCTTTCTTTGGTTTGTGAAATGAAATATTGTATTCCTTACAAAAAATATCTCTATATACATATGAAGAGACCTGCAAATGTTCTTTTCCTTCATCTTTAATTTTTCCTAAGTACAAATCATACATCTTGTTGATGCTTAAGCCATGAGCCAGAAACTTTCTTCTTGTTTCTTTCCTTTTATAGTGCGAATCAACTGCTGGAAAAGATTCAATATGTTGTTTGACATATTCCCTTTTAGTCTCACCCGTTTTATTTGCTGGTGGGTGTTTACCTCGACCATCTTCCCCAGCAAATGTTCCATGTTTCTTTCTACTAAGAGTGCACCTCACTAGTTTATCACTGATAGCTAGTGTACGAAGAAAAAAATTGTTTACACACACGTATACGTTCTTCATGCAATGGCAAGAAATATGCCCTGCTATTCTGTTTGTATGATCTCAAATTTTGTTTTCTTTTTTCAGTACTGGTTACCTCGATGCATCTGCAAATATAGTCTCTTTTTCTTTCGTAGGTCATTTCATTATTGTAAAAATGATCAAACAATTCTTTTCGTTGGTCTTCAGTAAAGTTGCTGGTGCATTTATATCTGCAGTTGCTACAGTCTATTTCCTTAAGTGACTTTGCTGCTACTGTTTTCTTTGCAGTTGGTGAAAAATAGCTTTGTCCACAATTTTTTCTTTCTTTTCGTATATTTTTCTTCCATTGTCTCTCATTTCGTATTCTTTTTCTTACTTCTTTCCGTTTCACTGGAGATTTGTATGTTGCACGCTTTCGAGGTGTTATTACTGGGTCACTGTTTCTATCATGTTGACTTGAACTTTGCGGAGGGTGTTCTGAATTAATCTCACTGGATTTCTTAGTTTCCATTGTTTCACAAGTCCTTAGAATTGACATCTTTTCACATGAGTCATAGTGTTCATAACTAGGAACAGCTAGATAGGCTAACACCAATGGATCATCTGAAGACATAGTGCCATTGTTGAGGTCCGGCTCAATATTTATTATTGGATTGGCTAGTCTACTTGAATAAATGATGATGTGTCTATTGTATATATTTGCTATTGCAAGTGGAATAACATCAGATAATTCCAAATTCCAGATTCCATCCATTGCTAATTGCTCCACTTTTTCCCTATATACTGAAGACGTATCTGTCGCATTCGTGTCATACTTTTGTGCCAGAAAACCAATGTAGTGGTCTTCATTTTCAAGCAAATGCTGATTGACTTGTGATCTCACTGTTCCAATGTTTAAAGTTTTGTCTTTAAGCTGTGCCAGGATCGCATTAAAGAAACAGTTTCCATCTGCAGGCATACTAACTTTGGAGAGATTATTGCTTGTAAGAAGATTATTCAGTCTCCCCTCATGGTGTTTTTTTAGTATGTTATAAACTTGAGAAGACTTTCTGCTTGCTTTTAATGCCTTATTGATATTCGAATCAATTGTACTTTTCGGCGAACTTGGCTTCGTGTTTTTATTTTGTGTCCGACTTTTTCCTTTATTTGTCTGCTTTTCTTTTGCCTTTTTCCTGGCTGGCAGTGTACCCATTTCTGTTTCTCGTTTGATTGGTCTGTTTCGTTTTCTCCACCATTTCCGTTTTCTTTTTTGTAACGTAATGACTGGGACATTTTCGTCAGTATCATTTGAGGAGGTTGGTTCATAATCTTCATCATTTGTTGTATCATCATAATCAGAGTCGAATGATAACGTCTTTTGTTTTAAGAGATGTGATAAAGGCATATCGTCTGAATCTGAATCACTTTCAGGGTGTGAGGCTTTTTCCTTATTCATTAGTGGGCATGTTGGTAAATCCTCTTGTTTACTTAGAACAGGCGCAACAGACTCGTTCATTGTCATAGTTTGGCAGTATTCATGTAGAGTCTGTGTGTTCAGAATGCTATTATCCTCTGCAGGATGTGTGCTCTGTCCATTATTAGCTTTATCATCATCTGACAGTATTTGTTCCTCTGAACCGCTTGTTTTCGTATGTTGTTCAGTATGGATAGACACTTCAATTGATTCAGAAACTACAGTTTCAGTTTCAGGGAATGTCTGGCACTGTTGTTCAAATTGGACATTCGGCATCTGACTATAGAACTCGTCGTCTGACCACTGTTCTCCCATTGTTTCATCCATTGTTTAATTCTAAATAAAGGAATATGCGGATGAATAAACAGTTAATGTATCCAGCACATTACACGACAGCTTGCATTTTGAAACATTTTATCAGACGTGATAGATGCATGGTACCGAATTAAGATACACAGATATTTATCTTTATATGTAGAAAGAGATTTGAGACAGCAAAATCTAGAAGCACTGACAGAAACATCGGATAAATATTTACAAAACAAAGTCAATCATAGGAACAATCCGTTTTAATTGTCATTTAGATATGCAACACAGTAAACATCTGCTTTGGTGCAAAGTACTATCTCCTTAGCAGGTTGTAACAGAAACAATTAATTTAGAGCCATAAGGGCTTCTTTATAGAAATACGTAATATTATACTTGTAATGATAACGAATGCAATAATTACAGTAACTTTTTAACGAATGAAGTGTTCTTGTCATTTAAACAGATATATATGACTAACTGTTTCGAACGGAATGAAAATATGACAAAATACGGGAATGTTATAATAGTAGAAAATGAGAGCCATAAGGGCTCATTTTCCATTAGACATTTTATGAAGCTTATCACATGCTGCTATTTAATTATTTTGTAAAGATACCAACATAAACAATTTCAGAAATAGGAAGTAAGAAAATTTACCTCCAATTATTCCATATAAACCACATTTATATTTAAAACAAGCAATGGTCACAATGGCTTTATTTGTAATGCACTCTTCTTTGAGTGCTACATGTTATTAGCTGTAAGAAATATTGTATTACAAGTTAAAACCTCAAATATTTATTTGATGATAAACAGATGTGTGTAGTTCTAGCTAGTGGTGGGAAAATAGATAATTGTTCTAACAGGTACACTGAAAGGCCCTTATGGTTCTAACAAATATGTAGATGAGCCCTTGTGGCTTTGAAACCTAAGCCGATATGAAGATGAGCCCTTGTGTCTTTCAACCATAAGTCATATTTTGCAATGGAATACCCACTTGATTTTTTTTTGTACAGCTAGATCTAGCAAGGAATTAATGAAAAATAAAAAAAACTAAATTTTGACCAAAAATGCAGATGAGCCCTTATGGTTCCTATAGGGCGATATAAAGAATTGATGCCCAGACGTGGAGTGATTGCTGCTGTCACGTTCAAGACAAGGAAAGCGAGTACTGGAAGACTGACATCGCCGTTGAAGACGAAATCGAGCAGATAATAATACAGATCGACCCAGACACGGACGTCAGCTCAGACAAGGAATACAATGTTGTCGAGGATACAGCGGACATGAACGCTGAAATTCGGCAAGAGGAGAAACCACTGACACCGCCGGAGAGGAGGGCGAGATCATAGAAACAGCGGGGCAAAAGGGCGAGACAACGGAGACAGCCGATGAAATTTTTCAATTTGCCGTGATAGCCATATGTTCTGTACATTGTAACATTATAGAAAATTTGAGGCCCCCCGCCCATTGGGGCCTAAAGAAATACATGGGCTGCTTGTATCTCCAGGCAAAGCTTCTTTGCTACTGACTGACCATCTGATTACTGGTTATCCGCTCTGGTCTGAGCTTGCCCAGGAAATGTGGTTTCAAGTCAAACCTTCCATACCTATAAGCCTTTTTGGCTTGGTTGGATGGATATTTCAAGCACTTGTTGGATGTCATGACATCCTCATTTTGGGTAAAAGTCCCATAATGTGGAGGCAACGTCCCGACATGATCTTGGCTGTTGACTGGGACATAAAGCATTAGTTCAAACAAATTCAAACAAAAGAAAATTTGAACTAAATCATTCACACATATACAGACAAAATGTTTTAAATAAGTACATGTAATAATAAGAGAGAAATAATTTAAAACACACACACACACACACACACACACACACACACACAGAAACAAAACCAAAAAACAGCAGCAACAACAACAGACAAACAAACAAAAAGACAAATAAAAAAAAATACATGTAAAAAAAATAAAAAAAAAATACGGCTATATCCCTACCACGTATTGATAATAGAATCTAAACAAATTTAACATAACAGAGAAAACTCTCGGATTCTCCGGAAAACTCTCGGATTCTCCGAAATAAGGCGTTTTGCTATTTATAACATGTTTACCTATTTCAACGTTTCAAATGGAATGTGCGACCTATTGACATGACAATCAACATTGCGCGGATTATAGCTCGCTCACCTTTGTCACAGATATTTGACAATGAAACTTCGCCACAGAAGTGAATTTACATGAGTATATTTTTCTGCGACAAACCTACTTTGTCAAAGAAAAATTGTCCGTGGGAACTAGGCCTATACAAATGGACAACATTTATATAAACCCTGGGATGACCTTGACCTATTATTATAGCAAGGTCAACAAAGGTCGCCTATGCATTTTAAAAGGGAAAATTGTTGAAATGGGATTTGAAGGGCAAAACTTGCAGGAAATGGGTAAATGAACTGGAGATTTAAGATACTGAAAATAATTTGGACCCCAGTGATGGGTCTGCCCCTGCCCCGGGGCACTACACATGTAAACTAGAGGACCATTGGTCCTGTAGCTCACGTGAGAGTTTATCACATTGTAAGCTCATGAGATTTAATTGAGAATCGACCAATGAAAGTCTATGCATGGACACTATTGACCCCCGGGGCATGGCCAAATTTGACCCAGGGGCATGACTGGCACAATTTATAATGGGGACTACCAAACATTGCTACATACAAAATATAGAAGCTCTGGGCCTTTTGGTTTCAGAGAAGAAGTTTTTTTTAGTTTTTCCCATTGTAAGTCTATGGAGACTATCTACCCCCGGGGCGTGGCCAAATTTGACCCCAGGGGCATGGCTGGCACAATTTATGTAGAGGGCCATTAGCCATTGCCACATACAAAATATCAAAGCTGTGTGCCCTGTGGTTTCAGAGAAGAAGATTTTTGAATTTTTTTCCCATAGCAAGTCTATTGAGACTATCAACCTCCGGAACCTGGCCAAATTTGACCACAGGGGCATGAATGGCACAATTTATGTAGAGGACCATTAGCCATTGCTACATACCAAATATCAAAGCTGTGGGCCTAGTGGTTTCAGAGAAGAAGATTTTTTTAGTTTTTCCTATTGTAGGTCTATGGAGACTATCGACCCCCGGGGCGTGGCCAAATTTGACCCCGGGGACATGATTGGCACAATTTATGTAGACGACCATTAGCCATTGCCACATACAAAATATCAAAGCTGTGGGCCCTGTGGTTTCAGAGAAGAAGATTTTTGAATTTTTTCCCATAGTAAGTCTATGGAGACTATCAACCCCCGGGGCGTGGCCAAATTTGACCCCAGGGGCATGAATGGCACAATTTATGTAGAGGACCATTAGCCATTGCTACATACCAAATATCAAAGCTGTTGGCCTAGTGGTTTCAGAGAAGAAGATTTTTTTAGTTTTTTTCCTATTGTAGGTCTATGGAGACTATCGACCCCCGGGGCGTGGCCAAATTTGACCCCAGGGGCATGATTGGCACAATTTATGTAGAGGACCATTAGCCATTGCCACATACAAAATATCAAAGCTGTGGGCCCTGTGGTTTCAGAGAAGAAGATTTTTTAATTTTTTTCCCATAGTAAGTCTATGGAGACTATCAACCCCCGGGGCGTGGCCAAATTTGACCCCAGGGGCATCAATGGCACAATTTATGTAGAGGATCATTAGCCATTGCTACATACCAAATATCAAAGCTGTGGGCCTAGTGGTTTCAGAGAAGAAGATTTTTTTAGTTTTTCCCATTGTAAGTCTATGGAGACTATCGACCCCCGGGGCGTGGCCAAATTTGACCCCAGGGGCATGGCTGGCACAATTTATGTAGAGGACCATTAGCCATTGCCACATACCAAATATCAAAGCTGTGGGCCCTGTGGTTTCAGAGAAGAAGATTTTTGAATTTTTTTCCCATAGTAAGTCTATGGAGACTATCGACCCCCGGGGCGTGGCCAAATTTGACCCCAGGGGCATGAATGGCACAATTTATGTAGAGGACCATTAGCCATTGCTACATACCAAATATCAAAGCTGTGGGCCTAGTGGTTTCAGAGAAGAAGATTTTTTTTTGTTTTTCCTATTGTAAGTCTATGGGACCTATCTGTTGCCATGGAAACCACAATTTTGATACAATCTGCTCCAAAACCTAATGCCATCAATCCCCCAACCCAATTATGGTTCACATTAAATTTGATCAAGATCGGCCTACTAGCTTCAGAAATATTCTTCTTTGAAATTGTGGACGGACGACGACGGACGACGACGGACGACGGACGACGGACGACGACGACGGACGACGGATGCCTGCCTATCCTATAAGCTCACCTGTGAGCCTTCGGCTCAGGTGAGCTAATAACCAGAATATTTAAAGATCTTCTTCTCTAAAAACTACTTGGCCAATCAAAGTCAAATTTTATAGGAAGCATTTGTATGAGGGGGGAACCAATGGGATTATAAATAAACCAGGTCACATGACTAAGATGGCCGTCATGCCCATATATGGTAAAAACCATTCAAAAATCTTCTTTGCGGGAATTGCTGAACCTATTGCAACGAAAATTAAGACTAGAGTACTACAATGTGTATGTAAATCATGATCCTGTGCTGACCTTGACAGATTTTACGGCAAGGTGAACATAGGTAACATATGCAGAAAACTGATAAAATGACACTGAAGGGAAAACCTTCCAGAAAATGGGCAAGTGTACAGAATATTTATGATTTTGAAAAAGAAATTAATTCCAGGGTGTGTTCTGACTCTGTCCTGGGGCTATATACGTGTTGTAGATGACCTTTAAAGTCAAACAAGTTTATTGGTATATAGCTAGTGAGCTTAAAGCCAGATGTACGCAATACGGTAAGAACGGTAAGATTTTTTTTTTTTTTTTTTTTTTTTTTTGATTGCGAGTGAATTTTGATGTCTGAACAGAAATCGATTCGATACCATTCCGACGACCTTGTTTTCGAACCATCGCCATTCACAGTCGTGAAATTTGAGAGCAAACAGACATTATCGTCAACGTAAACTGCGTTTTTCATGTCCACAATCTATATTTTGAGCAAACAATTTAAATAACATCACAGTTATGTAAAAAGTCTGGACTTAGTTTCGTATTCCGGACGTAAACTGGTGCTAGAAATGACGTTTCGAGCGAAATTTGTCGTTACAAATGCGGCGTAAAATGACGTTTCGACCAGACCCTTAGATACGCGTATTCTTTTTAGCGCCTTCAATTATGTACATCTGGCTTTAATAACGCACCGTCCGAATGAAGCTTCAAGATGTTGCGAACATCAGTTTCCTACTAACGTGCTATTTGTCCAGTACCGATTTTGATGCGTGGTATATAAAATTCCTACTGTCTAAAATTCCTTCAAATGAAGTATGCACGCCTGATCTTTACTGTTCATTTGAAACATGGCGGTGTGTAACTCAATATGCACTTTGGTGAATGACAATACAAATACATAATCTGAGCCTCGTCATGAGAAAACCTGATTTTTGCCTAGGCGAAAACAAAGGCGCAGATCAGCTTCGCGGTAACCGCGAAGCTGATCAGCGCCTTTGTTTTCGCTACACTGATAGTACAATTTCTCTTCTTCTTAAATCCGAAATTTCAAGCTTCTAGCCTGCTTCTGGAACTGTACAGGCCGATTTATGTCGGACCTGGTCGGAAACCCCGAAGACCGGTTTTCTCGCGTCGAGGCTCATATCTTACACAATACATGTAGTTGGATTGTTCTTTTTCCTCCTGGACACGTGATTGTGTAGTTCCCGGCATCCTGTTTTTCCAATGACGGTGTGTAGAAAAAGCAAGATATTCTCTGGAATTTGTCTATAGTGTAGGTCATTGCTGGAGTACATGTACATAGTCCTTCATGACTGGCGACAACGCACTGTATCCAAATATAAGAACCTTCCAGACCATAAACTGAATCGTCGTGAAGCTTAATGCTATCAGTTCTAGACCAGGCAAAACAATCTGTATGTAAGGTACATATGTAATCAGGTGCAGTCATTAGAGAAACGTTACATTGTAGGAAATATCAAATTATCGGATTGCAGCAATTAAAGCACTTTAAAGTGCAAATTTAACTTAAAGCGATACAAAAGAATTTCTGAAAAAGATGCACTAAAAGGGGGAATGTTTTCGACAATAAAGTGTTGAGTACTCGTACAAAAACGAAATGGTATAGACCCTAGTGCTCTATGTTTCGCAATGTTGATAAAAGTTGCAAATTGAAAATACAGTGTACGTACCTATATCTATCGCACAGGTAACGCCGTACAAAAGCATTAAGCTGAAAAGGCGCATGTGGGTCATCTTAGTCATTACCAAAACACGCCCATGCATTAAACAGAGATTGTTTTAGCTTTAAAAACTGAAAATTTTCAACAGAAAAAAAAATTGCTATTTTTTCTTATTTTTGCTCAAAACATAGATTGTGGGTACACGTTAGAACCGCCTCGCTGAGGCGGTTCTAACGAGTACCCACAATCTATGTTTTGGAGCAAAAAATAAGAAAAAATAGGTATACCCCTGCATACCCCAGTTTTGCTATATAAAAGTGGGGTTTGAGTGGGTACACATTTCACGGACTTGTTTTACTGATGAAAAGTTCCATATCCAAAACACATGCCTTCAATTATAATGTAACCGAATCAACAATTTGTATAGATCGCTTCGATTCGTTTCGAATTGTTGATGAATTCTTTTACACTACATCGGGTACGTCGAGCTAGCATTTCATGTAAACGAACCTGAATTGACGGTATCATTTTCAGAGCAGAGATGTCAGATTCAGTTTATACGTAATGAATCACCAAAGATGCTGGTAGCTCAGGTGTTAACTTAATTCGATGACAAATTACAGCGTAACGATACAGCCAAAAACATTCTAAATATTTTTTTCTCTTTATAGCACACCCCTATCTTGTATCTAGTCATATAAAACATACTGCAAATTCACCAGAAGCATGCGTGACACAGTTATAATAACCCTCTTCTTTGTAGCCCTATGCTACTTGGTTCCAAAATCAAACACAAATCAAAAGGCTGAAAATCAAACAAGTGACAAGTCTGCCTGCATACTGACCAAGGTTTGCTTTGTTACATGGTTTAAATTAACACCCCAGTAAACATGTTTTCAGTCATGTCAGGACGGAACCAATGTTTCCGGGGTATAGACCAGCACATGTACTATAGGGCAATTAATATATCAAGGACAAAGGCTGCAAATCAAGTGACCAGCTTGCCTGCATACCGACCAAGGTTTGCTTTGTTACATGGTTTAAATTAACACCCCAGTAACCATGTTTTCAGTCACCAATGTTTTCAGGGTACAAACCAGCACATGTACTATAGGGTAATTAATATGACACAAACCCAGCCCAAGTGAGGTTCAAGGCCACTAAATCTGGAGTGACGCTCTTACTTCTACTGTCTAGACACCATCTTCCAGAAACTGCATATTTCAGAATCTCACTTTTCTGAAAGACCTCCAGAACAAGAGGACCAATGGTCCTGTAACGCTCACCTGAGATCTGCTGTATATACGAATGATATAGAAAATAGTTCCAGTATAGGGGCAGATGAAGCCCTTGGGCCATTTTTTTTTTTCAGAATAATCAATATACTGTCCATACAAGTTTTTCCCTTCAAATGACATTTTAACAGTTTACCCATTCAAATACATAGGTAACCCATGTTGACCTTGCCTTAAAATAGGTCAAGGTCATCACAGGGTCATGATTTATACATACATTGTAGTACTTGAGTCATCGATGCTTCATGCCAAGTTTCTTCGAAATCGGTCCACCGGTTCCGGAGAAGAAAATTTTTGAAGGGTTTATATCATATATGGGCATAGCGGCCATCTTTGTCATGTGACCTGGATTATTTATGTACACATTGATTCCCCCATTCTATAGATGCTTCATATGAAATTTGGCTTTGATTGGCCAAGCGGTTTCAGAGGAAAGGATGTTTGAATATTATGGTAATATACATGTATAATGCCCCGGGGCTGGGGCAAATGAGTCCCTGGGGTCCATTTTTTTTTCAGAATCATTAATATTCAGTCCTACTGCCCATTTCCTGCAAGACTTTCACTTAAAATGACATTTTAAAAGTTTTCCCCATTCAAATGCATTGGCGACCTATGTTGACCTTGCCGTAAAATATGTCAAGGTCATCCAAAGGTCATAATTTATAAACACATTGTAGTACTATAGTCCCCGATGCTTCATGCCAAGTTTCGTTGAAATCAGTCCAGTGGTTCTGGAGAAGAAGAATTTTGAAGGGTTTTTACCATATAAGGGCATGGTGGCCTTCTTGGTCATGTGACCTGGATTATTAAGAAACAAATTGGTTCCCCCTTCCTATAGATGCTTCATATAAAATTTGGCTTTGATTGGCCAATTGGTTTCAGAGAGGAAGATCTTTGAATATTTTTGTAATATACATGTATATTGCCCCAGGGTGGGGGCAGACCAACCCCTAGGGTCCAAATTTTTTTCAGAATTACCTACCTTCAGTCCATTTGCCCTTTTCCTGCAAGATTTGCCTTTCAAATGACATTTTAACAATTTTTCCCATTCAAATGCATGGGCGACCTATGTTGACCTAGCCGTAAAATAGGTCAAGGTCATCCAAAGGTCATAATTTATAAACACATTGTAGTACTCTAGTCCCTGATGCTTCATGCCAAGTTTCGTTGAAATCGGTCCAGTGGTTCCTGAGAAGAAGAAGTTTGAAGGGTTTTTACCATATAAGGGCATGGTGGCCATCTTGGCCATGTGACCTGGATTATTAATAAACAAATTGGTTCCCCCTTCCTATAGATGCTTCATATAAAATTTGGCTTTGATTGGCCAAGTGGTTTCAGAGAAGAAGATCTTTGAATATTTTTGTAATATACATGTATATTGCCCCAGGGTGGGGGCAGACCAACCCCTAGGGTCCAAATTTTTTTCAGAATTACCTACCTTCAGTCCATTTGCCCTTTTCCTGCAAGATTTGCCTTTCAAATGACATTTTAACAATTTTTCCCATTCAAATGCATGGGCGACCTATGTTGACCTAGCCGTAAAATAGGTCAAGGTCATCCAAAGGTCATAATTTATAAATACATTGTAGTACTCTAGTCCCTGATGCTTCATGCCAAGTTTCGTTGAAATCGGTCCAGTGGTTCCTGAGAAGAAGAATTTTGAAGGGTTTTTACCATATAAGGGCATGGTGGCCATCTTGGTCATGTGACCTGGATTATTAATAAACAAATTGGTTCCCCCTTCCTATAGATGCTTCATATAAAATTTGGCTTTGATTGGCCAAGTGGTTTCAGAGAAGAAGATCTTTGAATATTTTTGTAATATACATGTATATTGCCCCAGGGTGGGGGCAGACCAACCCCTAGGGTCCAAATTTTTTTCAGAATTACCTACCTTCAGTCCATTTGCCCTTTTCCTGCAAGA
This sequence comes from Rugalucina vietnamica, assembly GCA_964017185.1. NCBI lineage: Eukaryota > Metazoa > Mollusca > Bivalvia > Lucinida > Lucinidae > Rugalucina > Rugalucina vietnamica. The sequence goes on along the minus strand of OZ024884.1, from coordinate 1,435,980 downwards.
TTTGCCTTTCAAATGACATTTTAACAATTTTTCCCATTCAAATGCATGGGCGATCTATGTTGACCTAGCCGTAAAATAGGTCAAGGTCATCCAAAGGTCATAATTTATAAACACATTGTAGTACTCTAGTCCCTGATGGTTCATGCCAAGTTTCGTTGAAATCAGTCCAGTGGTTCCTGAGAAGAAGAATTTTGAAGGGTTTTTACCATATAAGGGCATGGTGGTCATCTTGGTCATGTGACCTGGATTATTAATAAACAAATTGGTTCCCCCTTCCTATAGATGCTTCATATAAAATTTGGCTATGATTGGCCAAGTGGTTTCAGACAAGAAGATCTTTGAATATTTTTGTAATATACATGTATATTGTCCCAGGGTGGGGGCAGACCAACCCCTAGGGTCCAATTTTTTTTTCAGAATTACCTACCTTCAGTCCATTTGCCTATTTCCTGCAAGATTTGCCTTTCAAATGACATTTTAACAATTTTCCCCATTCAAATGCATGGGCGACCTATGTTGACCTTGCCATAAAATAGGTCAAGGTCATCCAAAGGTCATAATTTATTAACACATTGTAGTACTCTAGTCCCCGATGCTTCATGCCAAATTTCGTTGAAATCGGTCCAGTGGTTCCGGAGAAGAATTTTGAAGGGTTTTTACCATATATGGGCATGGTGGCCATCTTGGTCATGTGACCTGGATTATTTATAAATACATTGATTCCCCCTTCCTATAGATGCTTCATATAAAATTTGGCTTTGATTGACCAAGTGGTTTCAGAGAAGATCTTTGAATATTTTTGTAATTAACATGTATATTGCCCCGGGGTGGGGGCAGACCAACCCTGGGGTCAAATTTTTTTTCAGAATTACCTACCTTCAGTCCATTTGCCAATTTCCTGCAAGATTTGCCTTTCAAATGACATTTTAACAATTTTCCCCATTCAAATGCATGGGCGACCTATGTTGACCTTGCCGTTAAATAGGTCAAGGTCATCCAAAGGTCATAATTTATAAATACATTGTAGTACTCTAGTCCCCGATGCTTCATGCCAAGTTTCGTTGAAATCGGTCCACCGGTTCCAGAGGAGAAGATTTTTGAAGGGTATTTACCATATATGGGCATGGCGGCCATCTTGGTCATGTGACCTGGATTATTTATAAACACATTGGTTCCCCCTTCCCATAGATGCTTCATATAAAATTTGGCTTTAATTGGCCAAGCGGTTTCAGAGATGAAGATCTTTGAAAATGGTGGACGAAGACGACGGACGGCGGATCATGGCCATCCTATAAGCTCACCTTGTGAGCCTAACGGCTCAGGTGAGCTAAAAATATGAGCATGTCACAAAAGTTAACAAATAAAAATTTTATGCAAGAAAATATTTTTGAATAAGGCTTTTTCCATTGTAAAATTGCCAGCAAGAAGTAACTATTTTTTCCGGAAAAAAAAACTAAATTGATTATTTTTCATTTAAAATGCACCAAAACAAAACAAAATTTTGTATGCAAAGCTGAGCGCCAAATTCTTTAATAAAATTATTCCACAGATTTGCTCGATTTTCAGTTTTAAGGTGTTTGGATTACCTCCCTTGCACATGCAAAATGCCTATTCAAAATGATTTTGGGGCATAATTATTTTATTAGTGAACCGATTTTCAAACTTTTTGTGGCACTTTTTAGGACTCATGAGTTGCAAAAAGATGGCATATTGTTCTTGTGGTGTTTCAGAAAAGTGAGATTTCGAACAAGTAGCCTAAGGGCAACAATCGCTCACCTGAGAGTCAACAAATACAGTCACTGGAAAAAGGAGTAGGGCTTTTTACCATATATGGGTATGGTGGCCATGTGACCTTGAAACCCTACTTACATCAGCAGAACAACTCTTGTCTGGATTGTGAATCCTCTTGTCCGCCATTTTGGTTTGCTTGAAAAAATCATCATACAAGGTCTGGGTCCTATCATAACCCCCGGGGTGTGGCTATATTTGACCCCTGGGGCATGATTGGCAGGATTTCTGTAGAGCTCAACATGACATTGTTGCATATCAAATATACAAGCTTTGTGTCATGTGGTTGCAGAGAAGAAGATTTTTTCATGTATTTCCATTATAAGTCTACGGTAGATAATGACATAGTACCCGGGGCGTAGCCTGTATGGACCCCAGGGGTACTGTTGGCAGGATTTATAAAGAGGAGTACTATATTATTGCTCCACACAAAATATGAAAGCTCTGGGCCATGTGGTTTCGGAGAAGATTTTTTTTTTTATGTTTTTCCCATTGTAAGTCTATGGGAGCTAATGACCCCCGGGGTGGGGCCATTTTTGACACCAGGAGCATGGTTAACAGGATTTATAAAGAGGACCACTACACATTGCTACATACGAGATATGAAAACTCTGGGCCTTGTGGTTTCAGAGAAGAAGATTTTTTTATGTTTTTCCCATGACGCCCCTGGGGCATGGCCTGTATGGACCCCAGGGGCATGGTTGGCAGGATTTATAAAGAGGTTTACTATACATTGCTACGCAAAAAAATAGGAAAGCTCTGTGCCTTGTGGTTTCGGAGGAGAAGACTTTTTATGTTTTTCCAATTGTAAGTCTATGGGAGCTAATGAACCCCGGGAAGGGTCCATTTTTTGACCCCAGGGGCATGGTTGGCAGGATTTATAAAGAGGACCACTACACATTGCTACATACAAAACATGAAAGCTCTGGGCCTTGTGGTTTCGGAGAAGAAGATTTTTGTATGTTTTTCCCATGACGACCCTGGGGCGGGGCCTGTATGGATGCCAGGTGCATGGTTGGCAGGATTTATAAGGAAGACCACTATACATTGCTACACACAAAATATGAAAGCTCTGGACCTTGTGAATTCGGAGAAGAAGACTTTTTTTATGTTTTTCCCATTGTAAGTCTATGGGAGCTAATGACCCCCGGGGCGGGACCATTTTTGACCCCAAGGACATGGTTGGCAGGATTTATTAAGAGGACCACTACACATTGCTACATGCAAGATATGAAAGCTCTGGGCCTTGTGGTTTCAGAGAAGAAGACTTTTTTACGTTTTTCCCATGACCCCCCTGGGGCGTGGCCTGTATGGACCCCAGGGGCATGGTTGGCAGGATTTATAAAGAGGACCACTATACATTGCTACACACAAAATAGGAAAGCTCTGGGCCTTGTGGTTTTGGAGAAGAAGATTTTTTTATGTTTTTCCCCATGACGCCCCCGTGGCGGGGCCTGTATGGACCCCAGGAGCACGGTTGGCAGGATTTGTATAGAGGGCCACTATATATTGCTACACACAAAATATGAAAGCTCTGGGCCTTGTGGTTTCGGAGAAGATGTTTTTTTCTTATGTTTTTCCCATTGTAAGTCTATGGGAGCTATCTGTTGCCATAGAAACCAGAGTTCCAATCTGACCTCTTCCAAAGCCTAATGCAACCTTTCCCCCTCCTCAATGATGCTTTAGATAAAATTTGATCAAAATCGGCCTTGTTGTCTCAGAGATATTCAAGTTTGAAAATGTGAACGGACGGATGGACTCACGGACGGGCACCAGCTCGACTACTATACTATAGGCTCACCTTCTGAGCCTTGGGCTCAGGTGAGCTAAAAATGCAGTTTCTGAAAGATGGTGTTCAGACAGTGGGCCACAACCACTGACATTCCCAGTTTGCCAATATTCTGACAAGCGGGCTGGTATGAAGCAATTGATTCTAAAACAGGGAATATGAACACAAAACTAATGGCTTACTTTTTATAGCAAAAGTATCTTTACAAGCATACAAAACTATTTTCACATACAGATGAAAATGTCTTATAATGAGTTCTTCTTCACTGTATTTTAATACCTGGACCCAGTTGTTCAAAGCATCGTTAGCTTAACGATATCGTTAAGACATAAATTTGTTAAGCAAATATCAGCTAAAGTAACAAATACATTGTTATTTTTTGTTGAAAAAATGAGAGAAACCTTTGCAGTGCAGTGTACTGTAAATTCGGAAATTTTCGCGTGACTTTTATTTCGCGAATTTTCTATTTCCGAATTATTAGCGAGTTCTTGAATTCGCGAGTTAGTATCCATGTATTCTATAAAGTTTATAGTGACTCTTTATTAGCGAGAACTTTGAATTCGCGTGGCAACCAATTCGCGAATATTAGCGAAAATTAAGTTCTCGCGAATATTTCCGGATCTACAGTATTTGTAATATCAATATTTGAAATTTTAACGAAACGTTAACTAACGACGTCGTTAGTTTTGAACAACTGGGCCCTGATAGTGATAAAATAATTGCACACAAAACAAACACTGCTTTCAGATACATAAAAATCTAAAAAAAAAAAAAAAAAACACTTCATATAGCCACACAGATTAAATCCTCTTGGTACTGGTCCTTCATAAATTCATTCATAATCATATTCCACCTATACATCAGGAAAACATACCCATGCAATGAATACCCCCTTATACCCCACTTTTATATAGAAAAAGTGGGGTTTGAAGGGATATACCTATTTTTCTTATAGAAAAGGGGTTGACTATTGACTACGGTCTATTATTAACAGAGATTTTCAACCCAAAGTCATTATATTTCTAGCTTCTACTACCCTAATTTATGCTTCAGAGTGTTAAATGTTTGTCAGTCTATATTCATTTCAGCCTCCTGTTATTCCATGAGCCGCGTCATGAGAAAACCGGATTTCTGCCTATGCAAAAACAAAGGTGCAGACCAGCTTCGCGGTAACCACGAAGTTGATCAGTGCCTCTGTTTTCGCTCCTTGGATAGTACAATCCTTCATGTTAAATTCGAAATTTCAAGATTCTAGTCTTTTTCTGTGGCTGCACAGACCCATTTGTGTAGCACCTGGTCGGCAGTCCCAAAGACCGTTTTTCTCGCGTCACAGCTCCCATGATAATTATCCACTCTTCATCATTAGCAACACCGCTGTTGTTCCAAAATGAGATTCATAGCTTGGCCCTTCAAGCTCAACTCAGCTGAGACAAAAATTTAAAGTGCTTATAAATACTCCCGAATATATAGAAAGTTTAGATTTAAATCACCAAAGTCTGAAATTTATCCTGCTAATAAATGCCAACAATTGTTGGCACTTTAACAAAAATGAGCAGAATAAATTTTAGTCTAAGCTGAGCGTAAAAAAAGTTTTAAAACCTTGGGGCCATGCCTTGGGGCTCGGTTATACATTAAAATTTTATGTCTTTCCACTCTATGCTATTAGCAACATTTAAATTGACTATACTTTGATGGATTTTCACTCTTGAGTTGCTAGTAACAATTGAATTGACTATTCTTTGATGATTTTCCACTCTGTATTATTAGCTACATTGGGGTTGGTGGGGCCTAGGAATGAGGTTGATTGTGGTCTCTCAGTTCCAACCAGATACCTGAAAATATATTATTTGACACAGTCGAGTATTATAGTTCTCTTTAAAGACCTTATATTTCAACATCTTTAAAAGTACAGCAGTGGTTCTAGCCCCACCCAAGGCATATGTGAGACAAGCCAAATTCTGCTAGCAGATGGCCAGGTGTTTTTCATGTTTTTTGTTGTTGTTTTTCCTGTTTCATCCCACATTTGGATTGTCCCGACTCATATTAGCTGAAATAATCCTGACAGGGACATACCAGAGGACCAATGGTCCTGTAAACGCTCACCTGAGATCTGCTACATATGCAAATAAACATGTTTGAATATTATGGTATTTAGCCCCAGTGCAGGGGCAGATGAAGCCCTTGGGCCATTTGTTTTCAGAATAATCAATATTCTGTCCATTTGCCAATTTCTATTTTATTTATTCCCTTCAAATGACGTTAACAGTTTTCCCCATTCTAATGCATTGGCAACCTATGTTGACCTTGTCGTCAAATAGGTCAAGGTCTCCAAAGGGTCATGATTTATATACACATTGTAGTACTTTAGCCATCCATGCTTCATGCCAAGTTTCTTTGAAATCGGTCCACCGGTTCCGGAGAAGAAGATTTTTGAAGGGTTTTTACCATATATGGGAATGGCGGCCATCTTGGTCACGTGACCTGGATTATCTATATACACATTGGTTACCCCATCCAATAGATGCTTCACATTAAATTTGGCTTTGATTGGCCACATGGTTTCATAGGAGAAGATGTTTGAATATTTTGGAAATATACATGCATACTGCCCCAGGGTGGGGGCATATGAGCTCCTTGAGAATCATTAATATTCAGTCTTACTGTGATTTTCCTGCAAGACTTTCACTTTAAATGACATTTCAAAAGTTTTCCCCATTCAAATGCATTGGCGACCTATGTTGACCTTGCCGTAAAATAGGTCAAGGTCATCCTTAGGTCATTATTTATATACACATTGTGGACCTTGAGTCACTAGTGCTACATGCCAAGTATCAAGATCCTAGGCCTTTGGGTTCTGGAGAAGAAGATTTTTATAAGGTTTTTACCATATATGGGCATGGCGGCCATCTTGGTCATGTGACCTGGATTATTTATATACACATTGATTCCCCCTTCCTATAGATGCTTCATATAAATTTGGCTTTGATTGGCCAAGCGGTTTCAGAGGAGAAGATGTTTGAATATTATGGAGATATACGTGTATATTGCCCCGGGGTGGGGGCATATGAGCCCCTGGGTCCAATTTTTTTCAGAATCATAAATATTCAGTCCTTATGCCCATTTCCTGCAAGACAATCACTTTAAATGACATTTTAAAAGTTTTCCCCATTCAAATGCATTGGTGACCTATGTTGACCTTGCTGAAAATAGGTCAAGGTCATCCTTAGGTCATTATTTATATACACATTGTGGACCTTGAGTCACTTATGCTACATGCCAAGATTCAAGATCCTAGGCCTTTGGGTTCTGGAGAAGAAGATTTTTAAAGGATTTTACCATATATGGGCATGGCGGCCATCTTGGTCATGTGACCTGGATTATTTATATACACATTGGTTCCCCCTTCCTATAGATGCTTCATATAAAATTTGGCTTTGATTGGCCAAGCGTTTCAGAGGAGAAGATGTTTGAATATTATGGAGATATACATGTATTATTGCCCCAGGGTGGGGGCATATGAGCCCCTGGGGTCCGATTTTTTTCAGAATCATAAATATTCAGTCCTTATGCCCATTTCCTGCAAGACAATCACTTTAAATGACATTTTAAAAGTTTTCCCCATTCAAATGCATTGGTGACCTATGTTGACCTTGCCGTAAAATAGGTCAAGGTCATCCTAAGGTCATTATTTATATACACATTGTAGACCTTGAGTCACTTATGCTACATGCCAAGTTTCAAGATCCTAGGCCTTTGGGTTCTGGAGAAGAAGATTTTTAAAGGATTTTACCATATATGGGCATGGCGGCCATCTTGGTCATGTGACCTGAATTATTTATATACACATTGGTTCCCCCTTCCTATTGATGCTTCACATAAAATTTGGCTTTGATTGGCCAAGCGGTTTCAGAGGAGAAGATCTTTGAAAATGGTGGACGACGACGACGACGGACAACGGACGACGGACGGACGCCGGATCATGGCCATCCTATAAGCTCACCTGTGAGCCTTCAGCTCAGGTGAGCTAAAAACTGAATAAAATATTTTTTAAATAAATATATACATACACAGTAATGACTGTATTTATCATACCTGTTAGTGACATCTACCAGCTGTTGTCTAGTGACACTGAACAGCCTGTCCCTGGCCTCCTGACGCATATCATCAGTTATACCGGAACAGAACAGTCTAGTCCCTATCTCCCCTGGTGGTACAGGCTTGTCGGTCTGAAAATACATAGTAATTAAGCAAGCTTGTCAGTATCGTATGTTCCGCCACATGGGAAAACCAACAATCTGCTTAGGCAAAAACAAAGGCGCAGATCAGCTTCGCAGTAACTGCGAAGCTGATCAGCGCCTTTGTTTTTGCTACTCGGATAGTAACGTTCCTCTTCTACTTAAATCCGAAATTTCAAGCTTCTAGCTCTTTTCTGTGACTGTACATGTCGGTTTGTGTCGGACCTGGTCGGAAATCAAATAGTTGCTTTTTCATACGAGGTGGCTCATATGTTCTAATTAGCTCACATGCTCCAATGAGTGCAAATTTAGCTTTTTTTTTCTTCCTTTTTTTTGTTTTTTTTTTTTGTTGGTTTTTTTTTATCATCATAAATCATTCTATTGAGTTCACATACTTTATACTTTGAGAAATCATTCTAGAAGAAATCATTACGAAAACATGCCTGTGCAATGTACAGAGATTTTTAAAGTTCAGTAGGAAAATTTTGATATTTTTCATATTTTTGCTCAAAACATAGATTGTGGGTATACGTTACAACCGCCTCCGTGAGGTGGTTCTAACGAGTACTCACACTCTATGTTTTGGAGCAAAAATAAGAAAAATAGGTATACCCCTGCAAACCCCAGTTTTTTCTATATAAAAATGCGGATCAAGGGGGTATACTTTTCATCGTGATGGCTAGCTTCTTCAATATTTTAGTCTATGTAACCACCACTAGCCACCCAGACTACTGACTTGTCAAACAGTCCACACCTTTCATTTTTAGTCATTTTTTTTTTTTCAGAAAAGTATTTTTAACTATCTTAAGATGGACCACTCCCTTGTTGGAAGATGTTATGTTCAGCTTCTTTAAGCTTCTTCATTACGAAAACTTGCCAATGCAATATATGGAGATTTTTTCAGCTGTGAAAATTGAAAATTTCATTAGAATACAAAGGCTATTTTTAATATATTTGTTCAATTGATTGTGGGTACACACAATCTATGTTTAGGATCAAAAATAGGTATACCCCTCTAATCCCGAATTTTACTATATAAAAGTGGGGTATATTGGGGTATACATTTCATGGGCATGTATTCCCGATGTTTCTCAGCTGTCAGTGTGTCTAGAGTAATCCTAACTGGCCTTCCAGTTTATTTACATGTCAAACAGTCCAGCGTTCACACTTTTCATTTCAGTCAATTTGTTCCATAAAAGTACATGTATTTTTTCTTACATCTTTAAGGACCACCCACCTGTTGAAAGATGGTAAGTTTAGCTTCTTCAATGTCTGTATCTGTGTAATCTCCACTAGCTGCCCAGCCTATCGACTTGTCAAACACTGTCAATGTTTCCATGGAATTGGGGTCTCTACAAAATATAATGAACATGTTCTATACTAAAGCTAACAGATCAATCAGAATCTTTACGAGTCCCATCCGAAAGAGTAGGGAAGCGGCAAATTGAACACACAATATTTAGAGATTTTAGAGATAACCACCACCTATTAGAAAATAGACTCAGGTGATCCCTCTACACCACGTCTCCAAATTCCCATTGTAAAAAGGATCTCAGTTTAATTTTTATTTCCTTAAAATGCCCACTATTAAACAATTCATATTCTTTCCTGCGTCGTCTGAGCGTAACTATTTGACACTCTGCTGAAATTCCTATACTTTACTAATCTACAAACTATGATAAGTCATAAATGAGCCTGTGCATGAGAAAACCAGCAATTTGGGTTTCCGACCAGGTCCGACACAAACCAGGCTGTACAATGACAGCATAAAGCTAGAAGCTTGAAACTTAAGATATAAGAAGAAGAATAGTACTATCCATCATTCTATGTAACAAAAACAAAGGCACTGATCAGCTTCACAGTTACCACGAAGCTGATCGGTGCCTTTGTTTTCGCCTATGCAGATTGTTGGTTTTCCCAAGCCGTGGCTCAAATACAAACCTGTAAGAGAAGAAACTGAAGGCCCCAGGCTGGCATGTAGCCCCGCCCCCATAAGCTCCGCCCTTCTCCCTGATCTCACGGTGTAGATACTTCCAGTATAGCAGCCTGGACAACACCTGTAGAGTAGGGTAGTCCTTGTGGGTGTACTCCACTCCTTGTACACTCTTACTCATGTAATTCACAGAAAACGGTAGTTCGATTTGTGTTTTGTTCGAAGATGGTTTGAACTGGTTATGATGTGTTGTGTGATCTGTCTGGACTTTTGCCATTGGTTTTCTGTTGCTTTTGAGTGATCCGAGGAAATTTTCAACTCCTTTCAACACTGTTGGCATGAACTGCGGTGTGGCATTTATGCAAAGTTTCAGATTATTTTTGTTCAGAACTTCTTGTCCGATTTCCATTAAATGTTCAATTGTATGACTCTGATCGGCCATTTCTGCAATCTTTTTCATGATCGAGACTTGTGTAATCCCGCTGAATGTTTCAATCTGTTTGGCAGTAGGATTCAATGTTGATGCTGAATGGGTCATAGCGTAACTGTGACCCGCATGAGCTATCATTGCAGCCAGCTCTGACGCGGACATTCTTATTAAAGTTGTTAGTCTTTCCCTATCGCTGAAGTTGAACCGATCAAATATTTCTGTCCAAAGTTCTAACATTTTCTCAAAGTTCCTTTCCAAGCAAAATGACGAGAATAACACACCTTGATCAAATCCGAACAGGTCATTAGGAGCCATGCTAACATGTGTTCCAGCATTCAGACCACCAGTATGTAGCTCGGCCTGATGGGATAATTCCTTATAATCCATTATACCGGCTCCCATCTTAGTGATCACATTTGTAAACAATGGCACATATATCTTCATCTCCTCAGGTACTGCATCGAGAAATGACATCATCTTGATATAAGCAACCTCATTGGTCGGTTGCTCAGAATATTGCACAGGTAAATTGTCAATTAGTGTGTGATTGACAGCTTCTCGTTTAATGTCTCTATCAATCTCGTTAACGCGCAGTGTTGGTAATATAGAAGCATCTTCTTTTGCATTCTGTAGTTTAACTAGTTCTAGCCCAGCATTATATACTCTTTCTTTATCTTTCGCTGTTAAACTGCCTATACATTTCTGCAGTCTTTCCTCTTCATTTGCTTGCTGCTTTTCCAAGTATTTCTCATCAGGACTCATTATTAGTGTCAATTTATGCTTATTATCTTTCCAATATTGCTTCACTTTCTTTTGTAAGAACTGAGGGTCTTCCACAAGGTGCTGTTTAAAAGCCTCAATCTGTTGGTTGACTTTCAACATTTCCCCTGCATTTCCATCATGGTTTAAGCCTGTGACAAGTGAAAACACTAGATGGAGCCCGAAATTACTTGTCTGATGCTTCTGACTTAGTTCAATCCTGTGCAATAAAGCATCTATCCTTGACTGCTCAAAACCATCCTGGATCACTTCATCGATAGTTTTATCAATGATCTGTTTAACTTTTTCAACATCATCTTTGTGAATTCCCTGCAAACCCACTGAAAACGTGGCCTCTTTTGTATAGCCATTATAACCTACCTCTGGGGCATAATCTGAGCCAATGTTTGCTCCCAACAGCGACTGATAAAACGGTGAATTCTCACCATCTGTGAGAAGCGTAGAAATAATACTGAGCGTGACTGCTTCTGAAACATCAGTTATGTCAGAAAGTAGATATTTTACTGCCACAGTGGTCTGTTTTTCAGGATCAGCAGCCATTGTGTCGGGATGGCATGTTATCGATTTCTCCCGTGGCGAGTCCCACCTTGCCTCCAGAGGAACAGCTGTATTTGGGTCAATCTTTGCAAACTTTTGTAGATAATTAGTGTTGATGAATTCTAAATGTTCCTCAAGTGGAAAACTGCCGTAGGTGAAGAATTTTGAGTTACTTGGATGATAGTGTGATTTATGGAAGTTTTTTAGGTGGTCCCATGTTAGGTCTGGAATGTATGCAGGGTCACCACCAGAGCATACTCCATATGTGTGGCCCGGCATAAGGTAGCGCTGTGAGGCATCCGAGAAGATATTCTGTTGGCTTGACTAAAACAGAAAGGAGAAACTTTTAGTTGTATGCCATGCAAAAAAGAACAATTTCTATGGCTTTTAAAGTGGTTTTCATTTTTATTTTCTCATTTACATCACTAAAATCAATGATTATGGATACATACTGGAAAAGTTCTGAACATGACATGTACAAGACATATACCGATAATGATACTGCAGTCTTGTAGGGCCTTTATTCAATTGCCCAGTTGGTCAGACTGATTTGATCTTTAGTGACGATGATCAGAAAGCTTTGGTTTGATAACAGCTTAAAGTCCTGGTCAACATTTTTAAGTCATGTCTGGACAAGACTACAGCATCTTCAGTATTTACCTTTTGAGTCGCCTCAAGGGAAAACCAACAATCTGCAAAGGCGAAAACAAAGGCGCAGATCAGCTTCGCGGTAACCGCGAAGCTGATCAGCGCCTTTGTTTTCGCTACTCGGATACCACAATTTCTCTTCTACTTAAATCCGAAATTTCAAGCTTCTAGCTCTTTCCTGTGCTTGTACAGGCCGATTTGTGTCGGACCTGTTCTGAAACCACATTGTTGGTTTTCCCACGAGGCGGCTCAATCATATTGGGAGCTTTAAGAATCTTGCTCAAAGACACTACACCACATAGGCAGGTATCAAACCAGAATGATCAGAACGAAACTTGAACAACTAACTGATAACTTACAAAGACGCCTTTCATTTCATTATAAACCACTCCTTTGAATTTCAGAGGTGAATTTTTATCTTCAAGATTTTCATGTTCCAGTCTCCAGCCTTCCTGTATAAAATCCAGCTCCCGCAGCTGTGGGTAAAACACAGCATCTAGGTAGACTGATAGCAAGTTGTTAAAATCCCTCCTGTTCTGTGTGGAGAAAGGGTAGCTAGTCCAGTCACTACTTGTCATAGCATTCATGAAGGTGGCCAGGGATCTGTTGACCATCTTCATGAAGGGGTCCCGTACAGGGTATTTCTGGGACCCACACAGAGTGGTGTGCTCCAGAATGTGTGGCACACCTGTGCTGTCCATTGGGGTGGTCCTAAATGTAACACTGAAATAAAAAATAACTTTATGAATGAGTTCCTAGGTATATAACAAACATTTGAATTTGAGCCGCTGCATCAGAAAATCAACAATCTGTATATACGGAAACAAAAGCTCAGATCAGCTGTGCAGTAAATGTGATCAGCACCTTTTTTCTGCTCCAAAGTATTATACCTCTACTTTCTAAATCTGGAATTCATGGTTCTAGCTATTTTCTGTTGCTGTACAGCCTGATTTGTCATGTAAAAGCCAATATCCAGGAGTCTCAACTTGCCGCTGTGGGTATGATCATTGTTCAAGTTACTTTAAAGACAAAGTTTTTCTTGCATAACTACATTCTGGGTTTTCTTGGTGATTAATTTATGGCCAATCATGCTAATTTTGAACCCTCTATGCTTGAAATGGTCGCTAACTCATGCATTTCTCACAACTCTACATTCACCATTATCATGAGACTTATTAAGTCACAGTGACTATACATCGGTTCCCCTCCTTACCTAAATGTATTGTTTTCATCCTGCCTGGCAATGTGTAGGTGCTGGGCGCCAGTCTTATCATGTTGCAGGGAAACGGCGGTAAGGAATAACTCAGGTACTTCATCTACCTATAAAAATAAATTGATAATTATCTGCCATTTTTACCCAATTAAACACAAAATACACAGATTTTCAAATTTGCCTTCTGATTTCAGACTGCGCCTTCTCACATGTACATTGTACTTAATGCACAAAGTAAGTCATGCTTAAAGGCCCAAGTCCTGCACCACCCAGCAAGTGCTACCTATACTGACACAGGTAATCCAGGTGAAGATAAGCTACTGTGCAGTCACTGTCATATTTAATGTCTTATTGATAATCTCCAAGAATACCTGTTTTAATAGAGTGCAATAATATTGTTCACAGGTATGGGCATAGGTATTTATAGTCGTGATTTTTATAAGCGAGCATAATCATTTATTTCTCAGGTAGCAGCAACAGATAATCAGTTCAATTATTGGCAGCCCCTGTGGCCGATCACTCTATCATCTCACCGCTGTGTCTGGTGTAGGTTCGAGCCCCGCATGTAAGACCAGCCAAGTTCTGCTTGCCGGTGTGCCAGGTGTTTATTCTCGGCATTCTCCCGTTTTTGCCTCACCTACTGATTGGCCCGTCTCAAATGAACTGAAATAATCTTGAAAGGGACGTAAAACTGATTTTTTTAAAAAAAAAATTCAATTATTGCTTTTCAGGAGCTACTGGAGAAGTTAACCATTTGGTGTCTAGACAAATGTTTTTTCAATATTGAGAAAGGAACCTAATTTTCCCTAATAGTCCAGAGGCCTTCAATGATTTATTTGTTTGTTTGCGGCTTATTGCCACAATCAACATTTTGTCAGTCTCGTCGGGATGAAGCCATCACTTCCTGATCAGGTCTCAATCATCTAGGAAAATTGTGATCAAAAGTATTGTGAATATACGTGACCATTAATTCTCCCTATCAAGGGGAATCACTCCATATGACTATTTCTGACTAAAGAATGAAACATATCGGGACTAAAGAATGAACAAATTGGAAATGGTTGATCGTGCAATCTGACGATCTCCGATGCGGTGTGTTGGTCAAAGATAACAAAAAAATATTTTACTATCTGAATGTCTTTCAAACATCTGAGATCAATAGTATAAGCTTTCTGTTGTGCAGAACTGTGACAAAACTGTTGCATTTCTATTGAGGAATGGAACCTCCTGTACTGCCGGTAAATACATGGAGCTGTTGACAGTTGCGCATCTGGGCAATAATTTCAATCGCAATTTCCTGAGATGATCCAGACCTGCTGATATTAAAAAGTTCTACATTTATGTAGGGTTAACATGTCTACTGAAAAGACAACACTCATAGCCAATAAGGTTCAAACCCAAGAATTCTCAATATGGAGACTGACCATTGTTTAATACCATGAAAACATTAATAAAAGTGTCTCATTTATTATTTACTTAATTGACTGTTGACTGCTATATCAATTGCAACTCCTCATTTCTTTTTTCAACAATGGAGCCTAAAGCCTGTTCTCTCGATTCAATTGACCCTACCTTGACAACAGTGTAACCATGCAACCTGTCTCCCGGCTTTAGGTGCTTAACCGCCTCCTGGGCTGATGCCAGCTGGGAACCAGACTGTACTGTGCTGGTGTGGCGGGCTTTCAAGATGTTGCACACTGGTGCTAACCTACAATTACATCAGGAAAACATGTCTGTGAAATATACACCCCCTTACATCCCACTTTTATAGAAAAAACTGGGGTTTACAGGGGTATTTTTTTTTTCTTATTTTTGATCCAAAACATACATTGAGTGAATGATTGTGGGTACTGTGGCAGTTCTAACGTGTACCCATAATATATGTTTTGAGGGAAAATGTTAAACATATCAAATTTTTTCTTATGAAAATGTTCATTTTTCAAAGCTCAAAAACATCTCTGTATATAGCATGGGCAAGTTTTTGTAATGAAAATCAAAATACTTTCTAAAAAATCTCTCTGAACCTATAAGACGCAATCATAGTCGCTTACATTATCTACATGTTTGAAAATTCATGTACATTTGTATGTTTATGTTGTATATATTTTAGTAAACAATATTTTGTTTGTTTGTTTCTAAGTATTGAGGCTTAACATCCCAGTCAACATTGACTCAACAATTTTTCAGTAATGTAGTCACCTATCCGGGCTGGGTGCGTTCCTTACCGGAATGGGTCTTATTACCGATTGGACAATTATGCTATGGCTTCGGGTGCTGTGAATGTATTTTATCTGAATAAAATGCCTGTAAGGCTAAGGTAGTGATATCATTTCAAAATAAAATGTACTTCTGTAGTCATCTGAATAGTTTACATAAGATAAAATACATCTCAGTATAGCAAAATAATTGACTTTGCAAGGTTGTTAAGGTAGCTCAGTGGTGGGGTCCAAGGTAGGGCCACTGTTCAGAGGTTTCTTTGATTTAAATATATAGAGATCACCTGTGGTTGTTCTACAGCAAACACAGGGGTGAATAGAAGAAGAAATTAGTAAGATGTGCTGGCACTGTGACAGGGACCTACATAAGCATATATGAACTAACACCTGACCTAGGCAACCCCACAGTATGGAACACAATTTAACTTTATTTAAACCACATGATTCTCGAATTAATCACTGTCAGTGTATATTCTGTTAATCTGTCCTAAAAACAAACAAAAAGTACTAAAGGACACATATAAGCATCCACTCCTGTAATCAGGCCTATTACGATAAAGGAAAACACCAATCCAGGGTTTAATGGATCCGAGGTTAAAGGCAAGTGCACACAGGGGGCTCACAAGATTTTCATTGTAATAACCATGGCAATGTATGTTGTTCAGACATGGGTACTGTCCGAAAATAGATTACATCGGCTAAAATAACGTTCATTTCAAACACGGAAACCAATACTTCTGTCTATTTCTTACCCGTTAAATCGAAGCGGTCGCTTACAAAGAACACTTCTTAACATATTTACGCTACAGACAAAGTATGACAAGGCTTGTTTATTTGGGAAACCTCTAATTTATTGACCTTCACTTCAACACATTTTTTCATAAGGTGCTATTGGCATAGATATCGTGTCCACGTAGAAAATAAAACCCGGTACTATCTTTGGCGTCCGGCAACGAAAAGTCAATCAGCAAATAATTGATTAAGCCTTAGACATCCGTTGAATGCAACGCATTTACAATATTTTTGTATAACCTGGTGTGGATTGTGGTGGTCTATCAGTATTGAGGGGCTCATGGAATCGAACACCACCTCTGCAGTGCTGTATCCTGGACCAAGGTTCGGTTCGGTTCGGTTCGGCGACACGGACACAGAATTCTGAAAGAGAAGTTTTTTTCTATTATTTTTCGAATATCCCATTGTTTTTGTTCGTAAAACTTCCCGACTTTAGGTCAAGAAGTTTGGGACCTGCAATTTCTCATTGTTGGTCGCTGTTTTCCCCCAAATTAAGAGTCTAAGCATCGATTTTCTTAGTTGAGCGATTCGCGCCAAAACGATTCGTACTTTACTTGAAAATTTCTTTTCTTGAAACTTTTTGGCCTGAGAGCGGACAAGCTTTTGGACCAGAATTTGTTCAAGCTTCATTGACAGTGACATTGAACGGCTCTAGCAGGGCTGCAACGATCTGTCATAAAAGTTAAAGAATCTGAATAGTTTTGCTGGTTTGACCTTCCCCCACCCACTTTTTTTCATATAGTGATTGAAGGTCTTTTTGTTTAATCATTTGAATTGGAACTCATGGCTTCAGGTTTTGTCGGTCCAACTGTGGGGCGGTTGACTTGTCGGGTTGGAAAAGAGCTGGTATGTTGTTTCCATACACCGAAGTCTTGTCCGCTGCTCCTCAGGTTGGCTTTGTTGTTGGTTTTCGGGCTCTGTGTTTGGAAGTGGACAACATCAGGAGATATTTTGGATGGAAACCAGGACTGTAACATAGGATTTGGAAATTCAGTTGGGAGAATTGCTCAGAGTTTGGCCTTTACAAGGAAAATTGGTAACCGAAGAGGCTCCGAAGGATTACGCAGTTTCAGTCCTTCACAGGGAACAAACTTGATGATTCTTATTATTTTGGCTGGAGATATCGAAATGAACCCAGGCCCCAGGTTCCAGTGCCACACGTGCAAGAAGTATTGCAAGGCGGCCGAGAAAGCAGTTAAATGTGAAGATTGCGAGAAACGCTTCCATGCGTCTTGCGTAAATCTTGGTCCCATTGAGTTACAAAAGATTGAGTCGGATAATGATTCTTGGTATTGTTCAAACTGCAAAGCCGAGTGCAGCCTATGCAGTGGTGCTGTTTTGAATTCCCATAAGGCTGTCCAGTGTGACAAATGTGAAATGTGGGTGCATAATAACTGTTCTTTTATGTCAGACTCAGAGTATGAAACAATGCAAAACTCAAACTGTACATGGGGCCTAAGTTAAAAAATTGTTTGTTTGTCCTTTACCTACCCAGCATTTTAGACTTGGGTAGGTAGGTAGGAAAATTATTTTATTATTTTTTGCTTCCAGTAGAAAGTGGACAAAAATGCCAACATGTCGCGTTTTTGTCTAATACTGCTGGCAACACAGTTACTATTGGTTTTCATGTGTATGATCAATTGATCTTTCAGATTCATTGCAGTATAAATGTGCACAACAATGGTTTTGTCCCAGGTACTACCTGGCAGGTAGACTGACAGGATGCACTTGCAGGATCATTAAACCACTAAACAATGTTTGATAAAAACTGCATTTCCTGGGCCAATCCTGGCAAATTATCTAAAGTCTGCCACAACAAAAATAAAAATATTTTGTCATACAAAATTGCAATATAATTTTTTGGGTAGGGGGGTAAAATGTGGGTAGGTAGGTAAAGGACAAACAAACAATATTTTATTTTCTGCCTGGATTTGCCCAAAATGTGACTTTTTCAATTTCTCAGACTCTTTTTTCAATGAACAGTTTAACTTGGAAAGTGAAAATAGGTTTGACCTACTTGCAAAAGGTCATGAAACCAAGTCCACTGAAACCTTGACTAGCAAAAGCAGTTTTATTAGTGGTCTGAAATTTTCCAGTATCAACATAAACAGTATAAGAGGCAAAAAACTTGAGTTGTTGGCCTTCATGATTTTCATCAATCTAAGATTTTGGCGATTCAGGAGACAAAAATTGACAATTCCATATTAACGTCTGAATTATTTCCGGAATCTTTTCCATACAGCGTGTACAGAAAGGATAGAACCTTAAATGGTGGTGGTGTTATGCTTCTTGTGCACAAGGACATCCCACACATGCCCCTCACAGAATTGGACAATGACTCAGAGTCGGTTTGGGTCAAACTTTTTGTAAATAAGAAAACACACTTTGTGGCTAGCTGGTATCGACCACCTGTCGATGGTCATTTACCAGTATCGGACAATGGAAATGACTTATTGAATTCCCTGGAAAAGTTTGACAATTTATTTAGAGAACAGCTTGACAAAATCAAAAATATTAATAAAGGCAACAAACCCCCCTTAATTCACGTTTTAGGTGATTTCAACTTTAGAGATATTGTATGGCCAGACAGACTCAGCAAATCTGGGTCATCATTGAGTCAGACGGAGGGTCAGATTTTGATAGATATCATGAATGACCACGGTTTGGAACAATTAGTCAATTTCCCCACCAGAGAAAGAAATACTTTGGACTTAATTTTGACCTCTCTTCCTGGTCAGTTTGCAGACATTCATTCCCCGGATAAGCTCAGTGATCATGACATTGTTTCTGGCACTTTGAAAATTGCTATCCCCCCAATAAAGAAACCTAGGAGAAAAGTGTATCGTTATCAGAAAGGTGATTATGAATCTATGAGAGCAGAAACACTTAAATTTGCAAAGGAAAGATACTTCAACGGATACTCAGATACTCGGTCGGTCCAGGAAAATTTCAATCTTATTACATCGTTTATTCAGGAATCGGCAGATAAACATATCCCCTCAAAAACTAGTCGCTCAGTTTCCTCTGTCCCTTGGATAACACCTGAAATAAGGAGGAAGATTCGCAGAAAAAATGCAACTCATGCAAAGGCTAAAAAGACTGGTAGTGCAAAATTTAGATCTAAATTTGAATCTTTACGGAAAGAGATCAAAGCTGATATCAGGAAGCAGCATGATCTTTACGTGAACAACTTGGTAGGAGATGTTAAGGCTAATCCTAGAGATTTTTACAGGTACATAAACAGTCAGAAAAAAGATACCCAAGGTATTCCCCCGTTGAAAAAGAGAAATGGAAGTGGAATTGCACAATCCGAATTTGAGAAGGCGGAAGAATTTAATGGTCAGTTCTCGGATGTTTTCACTAAAAGTGAATACAAACAGGTCCCTCTTATGGATAGATCTGCCCCATTCATGCATGATATTGTGGTCACAAAGGAAGGGGTGACCAAACTTCTCAAAGGTCTAAACCCGTCTAAAGCCTTAGGGCCTGATGAGCTTCATCCCAGAGTCCTAAAGGAACTGGCTGTGGAATTAGGGCCGGTATTCGCCCATCTCTTCCAGCAGTCAATTGATACAGGTGAAATTCCTAAAGAATGGTCTCTTGCTAATATTTGCCCCCTGTTTAAGAAGGGCGACAGGTCACTTGCCCGCAATTACCGCCCTGTTTCTTTGACATGCATTCCTTGTAAGCTTCTTGAACATATTGTATGCTCAAATATTATGGCCCATCTTGATGAACATGAACTCTTGTCGGACAGGCAACACGCATTTAGGAAATGGCATAGCTGTGAAACTCAGTTGACTACAGTGATAAATGACTGGGCCAAAATCCTAGACAAAAAAGGCCAGGTCGACACTTTTATACTCGATTTTGAAAAGGCTTTTGATACTCCTCCCCATGAACTCCTTAAAAGCAAATTGTTTAGCTATGGAATAGGTGGAACAACACTGAATTGGATAAATGCTTTCCTTTGTTTCCGACAACAAAAGGTAGTGGTTAATGGTATTAAATCGGATTGGGCTCCAGTTGTCTCGGGTGTCCCTCAGG